>JARQOC010000001.1:607643255-608085755 GCA_033576535.1 Allobates femoralis
TTGCCTAAATACACAGCCATGAATACAGAATGGTACCAGAATGTCCTCCAAGAGCAACTTCTCCCAACCGTCCAAGAGCAGTTTGGCGCCCAACAATGCCTTTTCCAGCATGATGGAGCACCTTGCCATAAAGCAAAGGTGATAACTAAATGGTAGGGATGGGCGAATCCTGAAATACTCGGAATTGCTGGACTCTAACGAGTCCGGGTCCGAGACTCGGTACTCGTTGCGAGTCCAGCGAGTCCAAATAGTAACCTGTACTTTTGCAGTGTATCTATACAGATACACTACAAAAGAACCCTAAAAGTTAATCTAAGGGGTTAAAAACAATAAACATTCATACTCACCTTCTGTGGGGCCTGTACCTTATGTACCGGGACCGGTACCGAAGACCTCCGGACATCACAAGACCTCAGATCACCGGGAGAAGATGGGCTGAAGGACCTGTGAGATTTCAGCCAATCAGCATGCGGCAGAGCGGTCACATGGGTTTGTCACGTGGCCGCACTGCCAGCCAATGAGCGATCTGGCAATCTGACAGAAGGTGAGTATGAATGTTTATTGTTTTTAACCCCTTAGATTAACTTTTAGGGTACTTTTGTAGTGTATCTGTATAGATACACTGCAAAAGTACAGGGACTCGCTACCCCCGAGTAATTCCTAAGGAAACTCGGTGAGTAGCGAGTCCCCCGAGTCCGCTACTATTCGGGGAGACCCGAATAGTAGCAAGTAATTCGCCCATCCCTACTAAATGGCTCAGGGAACAAAACATAGAGATTTTGGGTCCATGGCCTGGAAACTCCCCAGATCTTAATCCCATTGAGAACTTGTGGTCAATCATCAAGAGACGGGTGGACAAACAAAAACCAACAAATTCTGGCAAAATGCAAGCATTGATTATGGAAGAATGGAAGAATGGAAGAATGGAAGAATGGACGCTATCAGTCAGGATTTGCTCCAGAAGATGATTGAGAGCAGCCAGGGAGAATTGCAGAGGTCCTGAAGAAGAAGGGTCAACACTGCAAATATTCACTTGCTGCATTAACTCATTCTAACTGTCAATATAACCTTTTGGTATCATAATATGATTGCAATTATATTTCTGTATGTGATATAAACATCAGACAAACACAAATAAAAACCAGAGGGAGCAGATCATGTGAAAATATCATATTGGTGTCATCCTCAAAACTTTTGGCCATGACTGTAATTGTTCTCTACAACACCTTGTTACCAGCTCTGCTTCTCTAGTGTTCACTGATGAAGATCTGCATCATCGGTCATTGTAAATCCAACTCTGCTACACCAGTTATTTCTGTTCCAGCTCTGCTACCTCAGCATCTCTTCTACAGTCCACTCCTCCATCCTGCATCCCCAGCCCCCACTGTCTGTGCTGCCCAAGAACTGCTGCTCCAGATCAAAGGCTAAGAGGATCCCCCATGGATATATTTCTCCTATCCTTACCATATTTCCTATACATCTTATCTGTGAATGTTCAGAATCCTCAAGGCAAAAAAATATCATTTAGTGTGAAAAATTGAAATTATGCACAGGAAGGAAGGGAGGGAGGAGGGGGATGCAGCTGCAGGTTCTCATTGAATCTTCAATAATACAGTGAAAAAGAAGAGCAACAACAGGGATAAAACACCCGACTGTCTGCGGACAGCATCGCTCTGGAGAAGCCCAACTTATGGGGCTGACATTTTTGCTACATTCATACAAGTGAATTAAGAGAGCAGAGTATGATCATCCATCTGTCCATGTTCTGCCCATTCAGGCTCAGTAAGGAAAAGCAGCTCTAGTTTGACATTTGTTACTACTGTGAGATATTACCGTACATTATTATTATTATTATTAATTATTTATAGAGCGCCATTAGATTACATGGCGCTTTACCAGTGAGGGGGTAGACAAAAACAAGTAGTAAAACGACGACAAATCGGTCATACGGGTACAATAGGGCCGAGGATCCTGTCCACGAGGGCTCACAGTCTAGAGGGGTGGGGGGGAGACAGTATGTAGGGAGAGGAGAGGGTGAGGTGGTGCAGAGGATGGGTCTCAGTGTGGGCCATAGGCTTGTAAGAACAGGGGGGTCTTCAGGTTCTTCTTGAAGGTTCCCAGGCTAGGGGAGTGTCTGACGTGCTGGGGGAGAGAGTTCCAGAGTAGGGCGGATGCACGAGAGAAGTCTTGTATGCGGTTGTGGGAGGTGGAGATGCGGGGGGTTGAGAGAAGGAGTTCTTGAGAGGATCGCAGGTTGCGCGAGGAGAGGTAACGGGAGACCAGGTCGGAGATGTAGGGAGGGGACAGGTTGTGTATGGCCTTGTATGTCAGGGTTAGGGTTTTGAAGTGGGATCTTTGGGAAGTGGGGAGCCAGTGGAGGGCTTGACGGAGAGGGGAGGTGGGGGAGTAACGGGGAGATAGGTGGATGAGACGGGCAGCAGAGTTGAGGTTGGTATGGAGAGGTGCGAGGGAGGAGGCAGGGAGGCCGGTGAACAGGAGGTTACAGTAGTCCAGGTGGGAGATGATGAGGGCGTGGACAAGAGTTTTAGCCGTGCTGTGGTCAAGGAAGGAGCGGATACGGGCAATGTTTTTTAGTTGGAGTCGACAGGCGGTGGCGAGGGCCTGGATGTGTGGCTTGAAGGAGAGGGTGGAGTCGAGGATTACCCCGAGGCACTTGGCGTGGGGGACGGGTGAGAGTGTGCAGTCGTTGACGGTGATGGATAGGTCAGGAAGAGGGGGAGGGTTGTTAGGGGGAAAGACAATGAATTCGGTCTTGTCCATGTTGAGTTTGAGGAAGGTAGAAAAGAAGGATGCGATGGCGGATAGGCAGTGAGAAATTTTGGATAAAATGAAGGAGATATCGGGGCCAGACAGGTAGAGCTGGGTGTCGTCGGTGTAGAGGTGGTAATGGAGGCCATGTGACTCGATGAGTTTGCCTAGGCTGAGGGTGTAAATGGAGAAGAGTACTGGTCCCAGGACCGAGCCTTGGGGGACACCTACAGAGAGGGGGTGGGACGAGGAGGAGGTGTGTGAGTGGGTGACGCTGAAGGTCCGGTCTGTTAGGTATGAGGAGATCCAGGAGAGGGCAAGGACATTAATGCCAAGAGATTCAAGGATTTGAAGTAAGAGGGAATGGTCAACAGTGTCGAATGCGGCAGAAAGGTCGAGGAGGAGGAGGACAGAGTAGTGTCGTTTGCTCTTGACGATCAGTAGGTCGTTAGTGACCTTGGTTAGGGCTGTTTCGGTGCAGTGGTGAGGTCGGAAGCCGGATTGTAGGCGATCAAAGAGAGCGCAGGAAGAGAGGTGGGAGGATAGTTCAGAATAGACGTGTTGTTCAAGACGTTTTGAGGCAAACGGGAGGAGAGATATGGGGCGAACGTTGGAGACTGTTGTAGGGTTGAGGGATATTACATGTTATAACTTGGGTTGTTATGGTGTTTAAATAGGTTTAGCACAGTCTTGCAGGATTCCTGCATATCTAGGTCCTTTCTCCTTTAAGAACACAGTGCTTTGTGGTACCGTCCTCTGCATTTCTGGGGCGATGTAGCCATTTTCAGATCAGTACCAGATAGAATTCATGCAGGCAGCCACGTATTGTCTTGCTTCTGTGGGCTTTTCCCACCTCTGAACTCCTATCTTCTTTGTTAAGTCAATCTGGTGAGGGTTATACTTCTGTCTATGTGCTTTATAATTTAGGGCCTGATAGGACTCTGCTGCCATCATTATTTACAGAGGGATTGTCTGTGAGGATATGTGTGTACATTGCTCATATATTCTCTCTGCTGTGTATTATCACTATTGTTGTTTATGTGATACTAGATGGGAGCCCGATACTGTCGCATCGGGTGGGCGGTGGAATCATGATGGGGCGGGCTCTGTGGTGATGGGAGCATCGACCATCTCTCCCCCTGGACTGTCTCCCCCCCTTAACTCTCCCCCCGTGGTCACTTTCTGCCCCCACTTTCATCCCTCTCTGCCACCTGTGCTGGCTCTCATGTGGAGGTGGCATAAGGAAGATGACGGCGGTATGAGGAACTGATGCAGATCCTCAGTCATCGGGCTGTGGGGTGAATGGGCTACAGGCAGAGCCAGAGCGAGCTGAGAGGTGAGCGGGCCGAGTGGTAAGTGCAGGCTGAGGTGAGCGCCGGCTGAGATGAGCACGAGCTGAGGGGTGAATGGGCTAAGGTGAGCGCCGGGTGAGGTGAGTGGCGACTGAGGTGAGTGCGAGCTGAGGGGTGGTGAACGGGCTGAGCTGAGCGTGGGCTAAGAGGTGACCGCAGGCTGAGGTGAGCAGAACCTGAGAAGTAGGGTGAGCAAAGCCTGAAAGCGAGGGTGAGTGGGTGCTGAGCGGGGGTGAGTGTGAGTGGGTGCTGGGCAGGGGTGAGTGGGTGCTGAGTGAGTGCTGAGCGGGGGTTAAGTAGGTGCTGAGTGGGGGTGAGTGGGTGCTGATCAATGGTGAGTATGGTCTGAGGGGATGGCGAGTGTGTGCTGAGCGGGAGTGAGAGGGTGCTGAGTGGAGGGTAAGTGGGTGCTGAGAGGAGTGAGTGTGGACTTAAAAGTGTGAGTGAGTGCAGAGCAAAGGTGAGTGTGTGCTGAGTGGGGGTGAGTGTGACCTAAGAGGAGTGAGTGTGGACTTAAAAGTGTGAGTGAGTGCAGAGCAAAGGTGAGTGTGTGCTGATGGGGGTGAGTGTGACCTAAGAGGAGTGAGTGTGGCCTGAGGTGCGTGAGTGTGGCCTGATGGGGGGATGAGTGAGTGCTGAGCAATGGTGAGTGCGGCCTGAGGGGGGTGAATGTGTGCTGAGCAGGGGTGAGTGGGTGGTTGAGGGCTGTGAGTGGGTGCTGAGCAGGTATGAGTGTGGCCTGAGGGGGTGAGTGTGTGCTCAGAGGGGAAAGAATGTGTCCTGAGCGGGGATGAGTGGGTGCTGAGCGAGGTTGAGTGGGTGCTAAGCGGGGTAAGTGCAGCCTTAAGAGTGTGAGTGTTTGCTGAGCGGGGGTAAGTGGAAGCTGAGCAGGATGAGTGTCTGCTGACCAATTGTGAGTGCGGCCTGAGGGGGATGAGTGGGTGCTGAGCGGGTCTGAGTTTGTGCTGAGTGTGTGCTTGGTGGGTGTGTGGTGAGTGGGGGCATGTGGGGGGTGAGAGGGGTGTGCAGGGGCAGTGTGGGGTGAGTGGGGGCATGTGAGGGGGTGAACAGAGGCAGTGTGGGGTGAGTGGGGGCATGTGGGGGGATGAGAGAGGTGTGTAGGGAAGTGTGAGGAGAATGGTGGCATGTGGGGGGTGAGAGGGCTGGGCAGGGGCAGTGCGAGGGCAGAGTGAGGTAAACGGGGGCTGTGCAAGAGGTGAGCAGGGGCAGTGTGGGGTGAATGGGGGCACGTGGGGGGTGTGAGAGGGGCGTGCAGGGGCAGTGTGGCGGCAGAGTTAGGTCAAGGTGAACGGTTGCTGTGCGGGGGGTGAGCAGCGGGCGGGTGAAGCCTGGAGCGATGAGTCAATGGCCGTAATGGAGGCAGAGTTAACAGAGGGGGCGTCACAATAGGTGTGGCCGAGTGCAGTGCCTCGATGTGGTGGGCATGTCCTCGCTTTTCATTAAGTAAAGAAAAGCGAGGACACACCCACCACATCGTGACATTGCGTTTGGCCACACCTATTGAGACGCCCCCTCTATTAACTCCACCCCCTATCATGCCATTGAGCTCTGCACTTCAATTGCCAGGGTGAGCAGCGGGTGGGTGGAGCATGAAGTGGATGGAGGATGGGTGGGCAGGAGCGTGGACCCAGCGACTTATGCGGCGGGTTACTGTTGTCCGCAGCAGCGCCAGCCACCACCATATTTCCACACTCATTACTTGGGTGTGCTAATATGGCGACCAGAAGTAACATTCAGACGGAAGTGGATAAGCCAACTCACAATTATATATATATAGATGCTTAGCACTGATTTATTTTATCTGCATTCTTTAGGTTTACGACTCTCACATCACATGATTGATTGATGAATATCACACATTGAATCATTGCATCATTACTCTACGTTGAACAATACACAATCAACTACAAACTAACAGTCTGTTTATTTGGGAAACAAAGAAGGTTTAGCTGTATGCTGGAACTCACACTGCATATAACGCGAACAAAGGCAGAACACTCCATACCCGGTGTTGAGGTATGGGGCCATTCTTCATGTACATGTGGGTCCAAGAGGTGGACACATGTCTAGTAGATATTTGTATTGTATCCCATAGACAAGATTAGACAAATCCTTATAATACAGGTGCATTTCATACACTATCGATGTATCAATGAATCCATATTACTTACCCTTAGTTCCAGAAAGTTTCCCAAGGTGAAGTTCTTGTCTTTGGTTATCATCCGGCCAATTGTGAAGTGTATTGTGTCCCAATGCCTGGCCTGAAGACAGGGATTTCGTAAAGCCACCACAATAGGTAAACTCTGCTTAAAATCTGTAATGGATTGTTTCAAACCCGTCACAACATCATTTGGTGGCAATCCTATATTTTGTGAAAAAAAGACAGGAAAAAAAGAAAATCAGGACAGGTGGACAGAATATTGTTTTTCTTTATGAACACTGGTCATGGCACATTGCTTACCTTTCTCCAGCATAAACAACGTATGGTTGAATCGATTCACGTCACGTTGAACAGAGTCCACATTGAGGTTCTCGAATGAGGTTTGCCTCCACTCTGTGGACAGTCTCCCCCATTCCTCCTTGGCCTCCCAAAGAAGCTTCCTCAAGCTCAGGTCACATTCGATCTCGGAGATATCGGCGTTGAGCATTTGGGTGGTAATGACGTTTCCGGAGTTCTTCTGTAATATTAGGGCATCTACTAACCTGGCCTTCATTTGAGTCATGGAGCTACCAAACCGCTCTTGGTAGCTGGAGAAACATCGAGCCTTGTTGGCGATGACCTCAAACTCTTCTAACAGGCTGATGATGACTTCAGTGGCCTCGAGTGGAAATGTGTCGGCTTCTAAGAGTATCGGGTTCTTCACCTAGTAATACATGAGTGAGAACCTGTCAACTGAGTTCCCTGTGCTAAACCCCTGACACTGTTTTGCTAGCGGTAATGGAGCCTTCTGCCACCCAGATGGTCCCACTTCTACTGAGTAATATGGATGACGCTTACCGTGTTATCTACATCAAGCTGAAAAACATGCGCTACCCTAGTTCAATTAAAGGCTGGCGCACCGTCATAGTAGAATGTCGTCTATAGATATATTAGAAGGGGGTGTCAGGAAATGAAGGAATGACCCCCTGGAAGGTATACAATCCTGCCGTCAAGTCTGTGGACTCCTGGGCTCTGACCGATGCTTCTGATCTGCCGACATAACCACAAGCTACTCACTCCCTAAGGGTGAGAAATAATGATGATCCCCTGAAATAGTATGCTACATGGGTCTGTGCTGATAATATATCTCTTTACAGAAGCCACTTATTTATCCTTGTACTGCAGAGCCCCACATTTAATTGTGAGCTCCATAGTACAGGGTGGGCCATTCATAGGGTGGGCCAGTTTTATGGATACACCTAAATAACTTTCCCCTCCCATATACTAATGTGCCACAAATAGGACATTGATATCACCAACCATTCTCATTTTATTTAGGTGTATCCATATAAATGGCCCACCCTGTATAGGGTCACAAAGGGTTGGGAACTATGTATGAGAGATTCAACACAATCTTTCTTTTGCTAAATAAATCGGCACAGAATTCTAGATCTAATGTTGGACATTAGTATTAATGAGAACCTGTCATTTTCTTATCTGGCGTAAATGTCGCTGTTCTACTGAATCCGGTGATGTTTTTCTTTTGTCCCTGTGCCCTTCCATTCCTGAGATACGACCTTCTCTGTCCTGTATATAAATCTAGTATTTTAGCCAAGTGGGCGTGGTCAACTCTGGGAGTGTTCATGAAGACCACACCTTCTTGGCTTAAAGACTAAATATATCACAGAGAAAAGGGGGCCATATTTCAGGAACAAAAGGAAAACATGGCCGGATTCAGGAGAACAGCGGCGTTTACACCAGGTATGAAAATACTAATTGATGGTGATAGGTCATTTCTAAGGTTTATTTATATCCCTGGATTCAAACTAATAACCCTCCAAAGCTACAACTACCAGCCATCATGACAGATAGAGCGCTATAGGTTAAAGTGTAAATGTCTTTTTTATTGAAAATAATAAACCAAACACTGCACAGGTTATTAATGATTTGTCACATAGCAGCTAAGATAATGCTTTTTGTGCCACATGACTTATTTTCTCACATTTTTCTGTGCTCTTTTAAAAACGGCATTTTATGGCTGTGTGAGTGTGCAGTGCAATGTGACAGCAGAGAAAGGACAAGAGAGATCCTGAGCTGTGTTGTGTGGGGAGCCAGCAGATAAGAGGTTAACAGAGATTGTGACTGAGCTGTGTGGAGCCAGATGACAGATCTTTCCTATCCACAAACCTCTGAGGAGTTTGACCTGATCCTAACCTTCTGATGTTGTTTAGCAACTGTGCTATAGTGATGTCTACAGTGAAGCATGGCGGGGGCTCAGTGATGTCTACAGTGAAGCATGGCGTGGCTCAAGTTAAGTTTGGTGGTAGTTTGGTGATAACTACAATGAAGCACGATGACTGCTCACTAATGTGTAATATGACACATTTTTTCCTCATCAGTTGCATTCAGGAGTGTAGGCCTCGCCCCTTTTTCCTTATATGGATACATGTCCCGTATTCACTGAAGACGGATCTGACTGATAATGAACATGTCTGCGTGTGGAAGGTTTTTGAATGGATTTCAACCAGAATTTTCTAATTAAGTATATAAGAAAGTTTATTAAAATCAATTGCTCTACATTAATAATAAATTAAAATGTAAATAGCGGTTAAGCTTTAAAGACTAGTGATGAGCGAGCACTACCATCCTCGGGTAGTCGGATGGACTCAACTCATGTAGCATAATGGAAGTCAATGCGAAACGTCTGCATTCTTACGGAAGATGTTCCAGAAAAATGCTCAAGTTCCCCGCTGACTTCCATTATACTCTGTACATAAGTTGAGCCCATCCGAGCGTCCGACTGCTCGTTACGAGCACCGCGCACCAAGCATGGTAGTGTTCGCTCATGACTAGTAAAGACCACTGATTTAGGGAGAGCGCCAGATTTGGCCCAACTTTATCATTTACGTTTGGCAGTAACTTCTTGCGTTCGCTCGGCTTTGATTTGCTAAACTTGATTATCCTACTTACACTTCCCAGCTATAATCTGCTTAAGAGGAAGCCTGAAATTTCCTAAAAGAACTCATGCAAAACTAGCACCATGCTGAGCAGCGAAAAGACACAGGAAGCCAGCGTAAGTCGGGGAAACTTACTTTGATCTTGAACTCCATTAAGTGAAAGTGCAGGTTTGAGATGTATTTGTCCAAATCCCCGCTGAACTTAACGATGTCTTCATCCTTTTTAGCTTCACAGAACAGAACTGCTGATTTCAGCTGCTGGAAGCTCGGGATGAGGCTTTGATAGAGGGCGATGTCTTCAGAAGGGATGCAGATGCCATAGTCTTTGGCGACGGAGTACAGCTGGATGACGGTGTTGTATTGTCGCTCCAGGGATGGCAGCTCGGAAGAGATCTGTCCGAGGAACGTCAGGTGCTCCACGAACTCCTCCACGTGCATCAGCTCCACGTTCAGTCTCTGCAGAGATCTGTGTATGACCTGAAAGAGAACAGGAAAGTCAATCAGGTGGCAGAGGTGAGAGTGCCAACATAATGGAGAGAAATAAAACCACATAGTGCCTACAATATAATGATGCAATGCACAAGTAATCAGTGCCAAAATAAAATAATAATACTGTGTACAAGTAATCATTTAATCTATCAGTGATGTCTGCAGTGAAGCATGGAGAAGGCTCAGCAATGTCTACAGTGAAGCATGGTGGGGGTCATTGATGTCTACAGTGAAGTATGGTGGAGGCTCGTGATGTCTACAGTGAAGCATGGTGGGGGTTCATTAATGTCTACAGTGGAGGCTCGTGATGTCTACAGTGAAGTATGGTGGGGGCTGGGTGATGTCTACAGTGAAGCATCGCAGGGGCTGGGTGATGACTACAATGATGTAAGGTGGTGGCTCAGTGGTTCCTACAGTGAAGCATAGTGGAGGCTCGGTGATGTCTACAGTGAAGCATGGTGGGGGTTCAGTAATATCTACAGTCAAGAATAGCGTGGGTTCGGTGATGTCCACAGTGAAGCATGGTGGGGGCTCGGTGATGTCTATAGTGAAGCATGGCGGGGGCATGGTGATGTCTACAGTGAAGCATGCCAGTGGAATGATGATGTCCACAGAGAAACATGTCAAGGGCTCGGTGATGTCTACAGTGAAACATGGCGAATGCTCAATGATTTCTATAGTGAAGAATGGCGGCGGCTCGGTGATGTCTGCAGTGAAGCATGGTGGGGGCACAGTGATGTATACAGTGAAGCACTGCGGACACTGAATGATGTTTATAGTAAAGTATGGTGGAGGCTTGCTGATGTCTACAGTGAAATTTTCCGAGGGCTCAGTGATGTCTACAGGAAAGCATGGCAGGGGCTCAGTGATTTCTACAGTGAAGAATGGTGGGGGCTCAGTGATGTCTGCAGTGAAGCATGACAGAGGCTCGTGATGTCTACAGTGAAGCATGTCGGGGGCTGGGGGATGTCTACAGTGAAACATGGTGGGGGCACAGTGATGTCTACAGTGAAGCATGGCAGGGGCTCGCTATGTCTACAGTGAAGCTTTCCGGGGGCTCAGGGATGTGTACAGTGAAGCAGGACAGGGACTCGGTGATGTCTAAAGTGAAGCATGTTGCGGGCTCTGATGTCTACAGTGATGCATGGCGGGGGCTCAGTGATGTCTACAGCAAAGCAAGATGGAGGCTCAGTATGGAACACACTCAGAATGGGTCACAGTTAACAGTGGGGTACCACAGGGGTCAGTGTTGGGCCCGCTTCTATTTAATATATTTATTAATGACCTTGTAGGGGGCATACAGAGTAGAATCTCAATATTTGCAGATGACACTAAACTCTGCAGGGTAATCAATACAGAGGAGGACAATTTTATATTACAGGAGGATTTATGTAAACTAGAAGCTTGGGCTGCTAAATGGCAAATGAGCTTTAATGGGGATAAATGTAAAGTCATGCACTTGGGCAGAGGAAACAAAAGGTATAATTATGTGCTTAATTGTAAAACACTGGGCAAAACTGTCACTGAAAAAGACCTGGGTGTATGGGTAGATGACAAACTCACATTTAGTGGCCAGTGTCAGGCAGCTGCTGCAAAGGCAAATAAAATAATGGGATGCATTAAAAGAGGCATAGATGCTCATGAGGAGAACATAATTTTACCTCTATACAAGTCACTAGTGCGACCACACTTAGAATACTGTGTACAATTCTGGTCTCCGGTGTATAAGAAAGACATAGCTGAACTAGAGCGGGTCCAGAGAAGAGCGACAAAAGTCATTAGAGGACTGAGGGGTCTGCAATACCAAGACAGGTTATTAGAGGACTCAGGGGTCTGCAATACCAAGACAGGTTATTAGAGGACTGGGGGTCTGCAATACCAAGACAGGTTATTAAACTTGGGGTTATTTAGCTTGGAAAAACGAAGGCTTAGGGGTGATCTTATAATAATGTATAAATATATGAGGGGACAGTACAGAGACCTTTCTAATGATCTCTTTACTCTTAGGCCTGAGACTGGAACAAGGGGGCATCCTCTACGTCTGGAGGAAAGAAGGTTTAATCATAATCACAGACGCGGATTCTTTTCTGTAAGAGCAGTGAGACTATGGAACTCTCTGCCACATGATGTTGTAATGAGGGAGTCACTACTAACATTTAAGAAGGGCCTGGATGCCTTTCTTGAAAACTATAATATTACCAGTTATACATACTAGATTCTTTGATAAGGCGTTGATCCAGGGAACTAGTCTGATTGCCGTACCTGGAGTCAGGAAGGAATTTTTTCCCCCAATGTGGACATTAGTGTTGCCACATGGTTTTTTTTTGCCTTCCTCTGGATCAACATGTTAGGCTATGGGTTGAACTAGATGGACTTAAAGTCTTCCTTCAACCTTAAAAACTATGTTACTATGTTACTATGTTTACAGTGAAGCATGGTAAAGACTCAGTGATGTCTGCTGAAGCATGGTAGTGGCATGGTGATGCCTACAGTGAAGCATGATGGTGGCATGGTGATCTCTACAGGGAATCATGGTGGTGGCAAGGTCATGTCTACAGTGAAGCATGGTTGTGGCTCAGTGATGTCTACAGTAAAGCATGCCAGTGGTATAATGATGGCCACAGTGAAGAATGGTGGTGGCTATGTGATGTGTACAATGAAGCATGGCAGGGGCTCAGTGTTGCTTACAGTCAAGGATGGTGGGAGATTAGTGATTCCTACAGTGCAGCATGGCGGTGGCACAGTGATGTCTACATATAAAGCATGGTGGTAGGTTGATGATGCCTATAGTGAAGCATGGCAGTGGCTCCATGACATCTACAGTGAAGCATGGCGGTGGCTCAGTGGAGCATTTTGGGGCCTCGGTGATACCAAAAGTGAAGCAAGGCAGTGGATTGATAATGTCTGCAGTGAAGTAGAGTGGAATATCAGTAATGTCTACAGTGAATTATGGTGGTTTCTCAGTGATGCCTACAGTGAAGAATGTGAAGGCTCGGTGATGTCTACAGTGAAGCATGAAAGAGGCTTTGTGTTGCTTACAGTGAAGCATGGTGGGAGCTCAGTGATGTCTACACTATAGCATGGAAGGGTCTCGGTGATGGCTACTATAAAGCATGGCGGGGGCTCAGTGATGTCTACTGTAAAGCATGGCGGGGGCTCAGTGATATCTACTGTATAGCATGGCGGGGGCTCGGTAATGTCTATTGTAAAGCATGGTGGGGGATCAGTGATGTCTACTGTAAAGCATGGCGGGGGCTCAGTGATATCTACAGTGAAGCATGGCAGAGGCTCAGTGATGTCTACAGTGAAGCATGGTGGGGGCTCAGCGATATCTACAGTGAAGCATGGCAGAGGCTCAGTGATGTCTACAGTGAAGCATGGCGGGGGCTCAGTGATGTCTACAGTGAAGCATGGCGGGGGCTCAGTGATGTCTACAGTGAAGCATGGCGGGGGCTCAGTGATTTCTACAGTGAAGCATGGCGGGGGCTCAGTGATGTCTACTGACTGTATAGCATGGCGACGGCTCGGTAATGTCTACTGTAAAGCATGGCGGGGGCTCAGTGATATCTACAGTGAAGCATGGCAGAGGCTCAGCGATGTCTACAGTAAAGCATGGCAGGGGCTCAGTGATATCTACAGTGAAGCATGGCAGAGGCTCAGTGATGTCTACAGTGAAGCATGGCGGGGGCTCAGTGATGTCTACAGTGAAGCATGGCGGGGGCTCAGTGATGTCTACAGTGAAGCATGGCGGGGGCTCAGTGATGTCTACAGTGAAGCATGGCGGGGGCTCAGTGATGTCTACAGTGAAGCATGACGGAGGCTCAGTGATGTCTACAGTGAAGCATGGCGGGGGCTCAGTGATGTCTACAGTGAAGCATGGCGGGGGCTCAGTGATGTCTACAGTGAAGCATGGCGGGGGCTCAGTGATGTCTACAGTGAAGCATGGCGGGGGCTCAGTGATGTCTACAGTGAAGCATGACGGAGGCTCAGTGATGTCTACAGTGAAGCATGGCGGAGGCTCAGTGATATCTACAGAGAAGCATGGCAGAGGCTCAGCGATGTCTACAGTGAAGCATGGCGGGGGCTCAGTGATGTCTACAGTTAAGCTTGGTGGTGGTTTGGTGATAACTACAATGAAGCACAATGACTGCTCACTAATGTTCTGGGGTTGCTTTGCTTCCTCTAGCCCTAGAAACCTACAGCTTGTGCAGGACAAGATGGGTTCACTACAGTAACAGTAAATCCTAAGAGATTGTTCTGGAGATTGCATGGAGTAAGTCATGAAAAGGCCTTCCTGACGTCACACCAGTCATATTCTAGAAATTATGATGTTGGATGGCATAGTGTCCGGTAGCCTATTCCATTGCTCTTCATTCCAGGTGCACTAACAACTCGGCATTACATTGATTTCTATAAAGTGTCCCAGGAACTCTTTTCCAACACGACAATGCCAGGCCAAATGTTACACGAACTACTGTAAGTTATTATGGCCATATAGAAACTAAATGGCAAAAAATTGACAATGTGTCTAAAAAGCACAGAGCTTGACGTTAGCATCATATGGCGACATCCATTGTACCCAGGGTTGGTCATCCAAATTTTGCCATACAAATCCATTTATGTGACTTTTTCTAGTGCACAAGTCCTACAAATCCTGTAAATCTGGTTCATACAACCCTGAAAAATATAATGATGTAGATTTATCGCACTTCCATAATTCTGTAACTTTCCCTGACAAATCCTTCAGGAATCAATTGAGATTTTAGTAATGCAAAATTAAAAAAGTATTTTACCAGATGTATTATTAAGATGTGATCTGAAGAGCTCAGAGTCAGACATGATTCTCCAGCCGGAGTTATAATACTGCCTGCAGATAGCAGACATGACTGCAGAACACATGAAATAAATCTGCGCTCGTGAGCAGCCGATGGGACACATATTCAGGCAGCTCCACAACTCCCAGACACATCAGTAATAATGCACAAACCTTCACAAGTTACTACATGTACATATGCATTAGAGCCTGCTCCTGCGACATCCGCTTCTGTCATCAGGCGTCGCCGTAATCACTCTGTAGACGATGCTGGTGATAGAGGATATGGAGCCAGAAGCTCGGGACAGTGTAGAGCCCATCCACTAAGGTTAGAGTGGCTGGGACCTGTAGTATTTTCCAGTCTGACAAAGAGGGTGTGTGTGCTGCCCAGCTGAAGTCATCAGCTCCTGGCTTCAGCCTATTAGAAGGCACCGCAGTCTACTTAATCTTCCAGCTTTTTGCTGGAAACTGCCAGATATAGCTTGTGCTTCCCTGGATAGGTCCGGTTGTTCTCCTGCCCTGTGTAGGCATTTTCCTGTTTAATCCTGGACTGTTTTTGGGCTCTTCACCTGCCTGACTATTTTGAATCCAGGTTGCCATCTCGGTTTTGATCCGGCACCCCGACTGCTCTAATGGATCTTGATTTTGTCCTTTTAGAGACCTCCTCCCTTTGGCGACCATTCCTGCCTTTTAAAGGCTTCTCTGGACAACAAACTATCCGAACCCAGCAATATTTTGGACCCCGTTGTAAATCCAGATCCCTGTATAGGGGTTAAAGGGTGTCAAGCTCTGTACCCAGTCCCTCTGAGATAGCCATTTGAGCCTGTGGCCTCAGATGATAGTCACACTACACCTTTATTCCTTTACCAATGGCGGAGAACACCACAAAAAACAACAAAGGGGAAGAATTGGGTCAACCCAAGCTTGAATCCCAGCTTCCGGAATCTCCAGGCCCACCGAACCGGAAGTTGCGCAACACAACATGTCTTCTGACAAAAGCAAAACCTCAATCTCCTGAACTCATTGAGACACTCAACAATGACGACTCCACTTGGTATGCAACTACAGAGGACAGCCGAATGACCACCTAAAGTAGGCACATATCTACACAGATTTATAGTACTGCTATCATTGTGCCTCTCATCTCTTATTAAAGTTAGGTATCATCGGGTGAAGTCAGTTAAAAAGATCAATGTAGCATTGGTGAAGCAGAGCGATCTAGTTGGACCAGCACCGGTTGATGTGGGGAATGTAGCGGTGCGCCACAAAGCCCAAAGTGTTAGATCTGACGTGTCTGGCACTGGGCAATTTACATCAAACACTCTATAGAGCTTCCCAGACGAAAGATCTAACCTAACGCCCTCCTAACAGGTGATGTAGGTATGTATCAAATGTCGGAAAGAAGGAGATGAGCAGGAGAAATAAAACTCACCAGACTGCTTACAGATCTCCGGAGCTCCCGGATAGACCACCGGCCACACGCGGGCAATAAATAATCCAAAGTAGAGAAAAGAAATCCGAATCTCCATTAAACATCAATAAACGTAGTTCCACAACCATTAAAATAGGATAGAGTCACCATTACAGGGAGGTGGCTCATGTCGACGCGTTTCGATCAGACTGCCTTAATCATTACGATTCCATCTGGTCGAAATGCTCTCCTCTGTGGACACACAGGGTCAGTGGGTGCTCTCCTCTGTGGAGACACGGGGGTCAGTGGGGGCTCTCCTCTGTGGAGACACGGGGGCCAGTGGGTGCTCTCCTCTGTGGAGACACGGCGGTCAGTGGGTGCTCTCCTCTGTGGAGACGCGGGGGTCAGTGGGGGCTCTCTGTGGAGACACGGGGGTCAGTGGGTGCTCTCTGTGGAGACACGGGGGTCAGTGGGTACTCTCCTCTGTGGAGACACGGGGTCAGTGGGTGCTCTCCTCTGTGGAGACACGGGGATCAGTGGGTGCTCTCCTCTGTGGAGACACGGGGTCAGTGGGTGCTCTCTGTGGAGACACGGGGGTCAGTGGGTGCTCTCCTCTGTGGAGACACGGGGGTCAGTGGGTGCTCTCCTCTGTGGAGACACGGGGTCAGTGGGTGCTCTCCTCTGTGGAGACACGGGGTCAGTGGGTGCTCTCCTCTGTGGAGACACGGGGGTCAGTGGGTGCTCTCCTCTATGGAGACACGGGGGTCAGTGGGTGCTCTCCTCTGTGGAGACACAGGGGTCAGTGGGTACTCTCCTCTGTGGAGACACGGGGGTCAGTGGGTGCTCTCCTCTGTGGAGACACAGGGGTCAGTGGGTACTCTCCTCTGTGGAGACACGGGGGTCAGTGGGTGCTCTCCTCTGTGGAGACACGGGGGTCAGTGGGTGCTCTCCTCTGTGGAGACACGGGGGTCAGTGGGTGCTCTCTGTGGAGACACGGGGGTCAGTGGGTACTCTCCTCTGTGGAGACACGGGGTCAGTGGGTGCTCTCCTCTGTGGAGACACGGGGATCAGTGGGTGCTCTCCTCTGTGGAGACACGGGGTCAGTGGGTGCTCTCTGTGGAGACACGGGGGTCAGTGGGTGCTCTCCTCTGTGGAGACACGGGGGTCAGTGGGTGCTCTCCTCTGTGGAGACACGGGGGTCAGTGGGTGCTCTCCTCTGTGGAGACACGGGGTCAGTGGGTGCTCTCCTCTGTGGAGACACGGGGGTCAGTGGGTGCTCTCCTCTATGGAGACACGGGGGTCAGTGGGTGCTCTCCTCTGTGGAGACACAGGGGTCAGTGGGTACTCTCCTCTGTGGAGACACGGGGGTCAGTGGGTGCTCTCCTCTGTGGAGACACAGGGGTCAGTGGGTACTCTCCTCTGTGGAAGACACGGGGGTCAGTGGGTGCTCTCCTCTGTGGAGACACGGGGGTCAGTGGGTGCTCTCCTCGTGGAGACACGGGGGTCAGTGGGTGCTCTCCTCTGTGGAGACACGGTGGCGGGGTCAGTGGGTGCTCTCCTCTGTGGAGACACGGGGTCAGTGGGTGCTCTCCTCTGTGGAGACACGGGGGTCAGTGGGTGCTCTCTCTGTGGAGACACGGGGGTCAGTGGGTGCTCCTCTGTGGAGACACGGGGGTCAGTGGGTGCTCTCCTCTGTGGAGACACGGGGGTCAGTGGGTGCTCTCCTCTGTGGAGACACGGGGGTTCAGTGGGTGCTCTCCTCTGTGGAGACACGGGGGTCAGTGGGTGCTCTCCTCTGTGGAGACACGGGGGTCAGTGGGTGCTCTCTCGTGGAGACACGGGGTCAGTGGGTGCTCTCCTCTGTGGAGACACGGGGGTCAGTGGGTGCTCTCCTCTGTGGAGACACGGGGGTCAGTGGGTGCTCTCCTCTGTGGAGACACAGGGGTCAGTGGGTACTCTCCTCTGTGGAGACACGGGGGTCAGTGGGTGCTCTCCTCTGTGGAGACACAGGGTCAGTGGGTGCTCTCCTCTGTGGAGACACGGGGGTCAGTGGGTGCTCTCCTTGGAGACACCGGGGGTCAGTGGGTGCTCCTCTGTGGAGACACGGGGGTCAGTGGGTGCTTTCTGTGGAGACACGGGGGTCGGTGGGTGCTCTCCTCTGTGGAGACACGGGGGCAGTGGGTGCTCTCCTCTGTGGAGACACGGGGGTCAGTGGGTGCTCTCCTCTGTGGAGACACGGGGGTCAGTGGGTGCTCTCCTCTGTGGAGACACGGGGGTCAGTGGGTGCTCTCCTCTGTGGAGACACGGGGGTCAGTGGGTGTCCTCTGTGGAGACACGGGGGTCAGTGGGGTCTCCTCTGTGGAGACAGGGGGTCAGTGGGTGCTCTCCTCTGATGGAGACACAGGGGGTCAGTGGGTGCTCTCCTCTGTGGAGACACGGGGTCAGTGGGTGCTCTCCTCTGTGGAGACACGGGGATCAGTGGGTGCTCTCCTCTGTGGAGACACGGGGGTCAGGGGTGCTCTCCTCTGTGGAGACACGGGGGTCAGTGGGTGCTCTCCTCTGTGGAGACACGGGGTCAGTGGTGTGCTCTCTGTGGAGACAGGGGTCAGTGGTGCTCTCCTCTGTGGAGACACGGGGGTCAGTGGTGCTCTCCTCTGTGGAACACGGGGTCAGTGGGTGCTCTCCTCTGTGGAGACACGGGGTCAGTGGGTGCTCTCCTCTGTGGAGACACGGGGGTCAGTGGGTGTCTCCTCTGTGGAGACACGGGGGTCAGTGGGTGCTCTCTCTGTGGAGACACGGGGGTCAGTGGGTGTGCTCTCTCTTGGAGACACGGGGGGTCAGTTGGGTGCTCTCTCTGTGGAGACACAGGGGTCAGTGGGTGCTCTCTCTGTGGAGACACGGGTCAGTGGGTGCTCTCCTCTGTGGAGACACGGGGGTCAGTGGGTGCTCTCCTCTGTGAGAACACGAGGGGTCAGTGGGTGCTCTCTTGTGGAGACACGGGGGTCAGTGGGTGCTCTCCTCTGTGGAGACACAGGGGTCAGTGGGTGCTCTCTCTGTGGAGACACGGGGGTCAGTGGGTGCTCTCCTCTGTGGAGACACGGGGGTCAGTGGGTGCTCTCCTCTGTGAGACACGGGGGTCAGTGGTGCTCTCTGTGGAGACACGGGGGTCAGTGGGTGCTTTCTGTGGAGACACGGGGGTCGTGGGTGCTCTCTCTGTGGAGACAGGGGGCAATGGGTGCTCTCCTCTGTGGAGACACGGGGGTCAGTGGGTGCTCTCCTCTGTGGAGACACAGGGGGCAGTGGGTGCTCTCCTCTGTGGAGACACGGGGGTCAGTGGGTGCTCTTCTGTGGAGACACGGGGGTCAGTGGTGCTTCTGTGAGACACGGGGTCGGTGGGTGCTCTCCTCTGTGGAGACACGGGGGTCAGTGGGTGCTCTCCTCTGTGGAGACACGGGGTCAGTGGGTGCTTCCTCTGTGGAGACACAGGGGCAGTGGGTGCTCTCTCTCTGTGGAGACACGGGGGTCAGTGGGTGCTCTCCTCTGTGGAGACACAGGGGTCAGTGGGTGCTCTCCTCTGTGGAGACACGGGGGTCAGTGGGTGCTCTCCTCTGTGGAGACACGGGGGTCAGTGGGTGCTCTCCTCTGTGGAGCACGGGGGTCAGTGGGGTCTCCTCTGTGGAGACACGGGGGTCAGTGGGTGCTCTCCTCTGTGGAGACACGGGGGTCAGTGGGTGCTCTCCTCTGTGGAGACACGGGGGTCAGTGGGTGCTCTCCTCTGTGGAGACACGGGGGTCAGTGGGTGCTCTCCTCTGTGGAGACACTGGGGTCAGTGGGTGCTCTCCTCTGTGGAGACACGGCAGTCAGTGGGTGCTCTCCTCTGTGGAGACACGGGGGTCAGTGGGTGCTCTCTGTGGAGACACGGGGATCAGTGGGTGCTCTCCTCTGTGGAGACACGGGGTCAGTGGATGCTCTCCTCTGTGGGGACACGGGGGTCAGTGGGTGCTCTCCTCTGTGGAGACACGGGGGTCAGTGGGTGCTCTCCTCTGTGGAGACACGGGGGTCAGTGGATGCTCTCCTCTGTGGGGACACAGGGGTCAGTTGGTGCTTTCTGTGGAGACACAGAAGTTAGTGGGTGCTCTCTGTTGAGACATGGGGGTCAGTGGGCACTCCCTTTGGTATCATGAGGGTCAGTGGGTGCTCTCTGTGGAGACACGGGGGTCAGTGGGTGCTTTCTGTGGAGACACGGGGGTCGGTGGGTGCTCTCCTCTGTGGAGACACGGGGGCAGTGGGTGCTCTCCTCTGTGGAGACACGGGGGTCAGTGGGTGCTGTCCTCTGTGGAGACACAGGGGCAGTGGGTGCTCTCCTCTGTGGAGACACGGGGGTCAGTGGGTGCTCTCCTCTGTGGAGACACAGGGGCAGTGGGTGCTCTCCTCTGTGGAGACACGGGGTCAGTGGGTGCTCTCCTCTGTGGAGACACGGGGGTCAGTGGGTGCTCTCCTCTGTGGAGACACGGGGGTCAGTGGGTGCTCTCCTCTGTGGAGACACGGGGGTCAGTGGGTGCTCTCCTCTGTGGAGACACGGGGGTCAGTGGGTGCTCTCCTCTGTGGAGACACTGGGGTCAGTGGGTGCTCTCCTCTGTGGAGACACGGCGGTCAGTGGGTGCTCTCCTCTGTGGAGACACGGGGGTCAGTGGGTGCTCTCTGTGGAGACACGGGGATCAGTGGGTGCTCTCCTCTGTGGAGACACGGGGGTCAGTGGGTGCTCTCCTCTGTGGAGACACGGGGGTCAGTGGGTGCTCTCCTCTGTGGAGACACGGGGGTCAGTGGATGCTCTCCTCTGTGGGGACACAGGGGTCAGTTGGTGCTTTCTGTGGAGACACAGAAGTTAGTGGGTGCTCTCTGTTGAGACATGGGGGTCAGTGGGCACTCCCTTTGGTATCATGAGGGACAGCGGGCGCTCTCTGTGGAGACATAGCGGTTAGTAGGCACTCTCTGTGGAGACACAGGGCTTCGTGGGTGCTCTCTCTGGAGACACGGGGGTCAGTGGGTTCTCTCATCCGCTGGCCCGCACGCCTTGTGAAAGACTGCCTGGGGCCGGGGCTCATCCCACTGAACGCTCGAACTCCTTAACCGTGGGCAGAACACTACTCAGATAACACCGGGTGAGGGAACCACGCAATGGTAAGACTTTATTGGATCCCAACAGTCAGAGGCATATAACACACAACCAAGCAAAACACACAATGGAACAGGGAACAGAGTCTCACCCTTCCGCTGGCTCACCAGGGATTAGATTAGTCATGCCTTTGGGGCTTCCAGGGCCACTTAACCCAGCAGCACCCACCGAGAAAGGAATAGTGGCAAACTAAGAAAGCTGACCGAGCACAGCAAGGTCTGTACTGAACTGTCCTAGCCTGGACTCTTTAAGTAGTCTCTGATCTTTCAGAGACCTAGAATCCTAGGCTGAATTCCTGCAGAATATAATCCAGTTCTGCTGATCCTCTAGTCAGAACTGAAGCTCCTAGACTGAGACCACGTAGCATGTCAATCACTGGTGACTGAAGCAGGGCCGCACCGTCCATTGGACAACCTGAGCCTTCAGGTTCAGGCGTCAAGGAGGCAGGAGGAGCGGCAGTGCTGAAGGGAACGGTGCCTCCACCAAACAGCGGCTTGGAGACTCATGGCCGCCGGCTGCAAGGTATTACCTAGTGTCACCCGCAGCCGTCACTGTTAGCAAGTTCCCCCTCCGCTCCTCACCCGCGGCTGACTCTGATGATAGCACCCACAGACCCTCCCCCACCCCGCTCCTCAAAAGGCTCAGGCAGCAGGGAGTCTTGATGCATCCCTGGACTGAAGCAATACCTTTTTATATCCCAAGCCTTCACCTCAGGGTATATTGTATTTTACACGATTGGTTGGATAAGGCTGTTCTCTTATTGGTTGGAATTTCAATCCAACTGCATAATTCTCCACTGAATGATGTAGACAGAGGGGGTGAGGTCATTTACATTTAGTTTGCAATCCACAAACCAAGACAATGGGGCTCCAAGCAGACTGATAAGAAACAATGACTTAACAAATATGAGTTAACAAACAACAGAACAATATGTCTGGCCAAATTAAGAATATTAATCCACTGCATTAAAAAAGGCTGTGTCGTCACACCGGGTTTGGCTGAACTTTTTAGAGAAATTTGATTGGGGACCCGAACTTGACCCCGGACCCAGACCCCTGTTGAAATGTATTGTGACCTGACCTTTTCTCTCTCAGAGCCTTGATCGTATTCACTGTCAGAATCAAGTATTGAAAAGATGTATCTCGAGCAACAATGGTGGAATTGCAAAGATTTTTTTAACCATTTCACTGCCCTTGGAAATTTTTCCAGATTTCCCTTATGACAGATAACAAATTAATTTCATCCAAAACTTCAACTCATCCTGCAAAAAAACCCGACTGTAATGTCTGCGGAGCCGGAGAATAAGTGAATGCAATCACATGAGGACTGAGAATACTTCAAGGCAGCGCGTGATTATAGAGGGATGTATTATTCATCACCTCATGAATCCGGCGCCCTACAATGTATGATAATACCCCGAATATATTCCGCTAAATGAAGGCGTCTGCCGAACCCTCAGATGACACAACACACAATCATCCACTCAGGAGACGACTGCAGGGAACTTCATCAAGGAGACACATGATTTCTTAATTATTAAGAAGTAGTTTGAATTGTTTGGTGAAGTCTGTGATCCCAGAGCCGATGAGTGCAGAGCAAGTATGGAGCGCACGGCACGTATAGAGCACAAGGCAGTATGGAGCGCACGGCACATATAGAGCGCACAGCACATATGGAGCGCACAGCACATATGGAGCGCACGGCACGTATGGAGTGCAGGGCACGTATGGAGCGCACAGCACATATGGAGCGCACGGCACGTATGGAGTGCAGGGCACGTATGGAGCGCACAGCACATATGGAGCGCACGGCACGTATGGAGTGCAGGGCACGTATGAAGCGCACGGCACATATGGAGCGCATGGCATGTATTGAGCGCACAGTACGTATGAAGCACAGGGCACGTAAGGAGCGCAATGCACATATGGAGCGCACGGCACGTATGGAGCGCAGGGCATGTATGAAGCACAGGGCACGTATGGAGCGCAAGGCATGTATGGGGCAGCAACAACAAACTTAGGGGTTTATTTACATACTTCGGTGCTTAAAAAAATTCAAAACTTGTAAAAGAAAATTAAAAAGTTGCGCCCGATATTCTAAGATCAGGAAGGTTTTTTGAGTCGATATCAAATATATTTTTGTTACTTTTTTTATTTCTTTATTTTCTTAATGGAAAAAAGGGCAGTGATTTAATTTTTGGTTCTGGTCTGGGGTCTAGATTCATTTAGAGGTCTGGTCTGGGGGGTCTGAATTCATTAAGGGGTCTGGTGGTCTGAATTCATTTGGGGGTCTGGTCTGGGGGTCTGAATTCATTTAGGGGTCTGGTGTGGGGGTCTTAATTTCCAGATCCTGGCTGGGGTGTTTTAATTAATTTAATTTATATAATCCCCAGCAGTTTTGGGGCAGTCCCAGGTCAAAAGGTGGAGGTCACACATGCTCATTACTGGTGGTCACACATGCTCAGTACTGGCAGTCACACATGCTCAGTACTGGTGGTCACACATGCTCATTACTGGTGGTCACACATGCTCAGTACTGGCAGTCACACATGCTCATTACTGGTGGTCACACATGCTCAGTACTGGTAGTCACACATGCTCAGTACTGGCAGTCACACATGCTCAGTACTGGCAGTCTTACATGATCTGTACTGATGGTCACACAAGCTCATTACTGGCAGTCTCACATGCTCAGTACTGGCGGTCTCACATAAGCTCAGTACTGGTGGTCTCACATGCTCAGTACTGGTGGTCACACATGCTCCGTACTGGCGGGTCACATAAGCTCAGTACTGGTGGTCTCACATGCTCAGTACTGGTGGTCACACATGCTCCGTACTGGCGGGTCACATAAGCTCAGTACTGGTGGTCTCACATGCTCAGTACTGGTGGTCACACATGCTCCGTACTGGCAGTCACACATGCTCAGTACTGGCAGTCACACATGCTCAGTACTGGCAGTCACACATGCTCAGTACTGGTGGGTCACATAAGCTCAGTACTGGCAGTCACACATGCTCAGTACTGGTGGTCACACATGCTCAGTACTGACGGTCACATAAGCTCAGTACTGGTGGTCACACATGCTCACTATTGCAGTCACACATGCTCAGTACTGGCGGGTCACATAAGCTCAGTACTGGTGGTCACACATGCTCAGTACTGACGGTCACATAAGCTCAGTACTGGTGGTCACACATGCTCACTATTGCAGTCACACATGCTCAGCACTGGTGGTCACACATGCTCAGTACTGGCGGTCACACATGGTCAATATTGCAGTCACACGTGCTCAGTATTGGTGGTCACACATGGTCAATATTGCAGTCACACATGCTCAGTAGTGGCGGTCACACATGCTCAGTAGTAGCTGATAGTCAATAATCCAGCTACCCCAGTCTGGGTGATTAGGTGGTTTCGCCAGGGAAGCTTTGTCATGGAGACATGCAGTACCGTTTGGCACCCAGTCTAATGGACCCACGTCTAAGGGGACATTATGGACATAGCAGATAAGTGATAATTTACATTTGTAGTTCAACACCCTTTAGACACTTCTGGCTGCCGACAGCCACCACTAGGGGGAGCTGAGGAGCTTGGTGCAGACAATTAATATATCAAATTCCAAGTAATGAATATGATTGTACTGAATCCAGACTCTATAATTATGGACGAAAGTATCTGAAAATCACAAACGTTCGGCACAGCTCTCCTTACCTCCAATAGCTGGATGTTCTTGGTATATGCCATCGCAGGCAGGGAGGTGTGAATGATGTCCACCACTGCGCCCAGATGCTGCAGACACGATGTCTGGAAGTCCTCGCTTCTCACTCTGATATTGAGGACGGTCCTCTCCATGTCCATGTGCTGACACTCCTGGGTGAAGCCTCTGATGGTGGCCAGGATGCTCCGGTAGTCCTCCGGGGGCAGCTCCGCCTGGGCGCTGCTTATCTTCACCTTCACGTTCTCAGCCGTCCCCACCATGGTGCAGAATCTGCTGAAGTGGCTGCTGTACCGGTCCACCTCCTCCATGGAGCATTTCATGGTAGATAATACACCCCGTACCTGGAAAGTATAAGTGAGACTGGGAAGAGCAGGAAGGGCTCAACATGTAGGAAGTTTGGGTGATTTTCCCCTACGCAGGTACCAGGGAAATGCCCATACACCCAGAACTGACCTAGATCCCACCCATTGAGAAGGGAACACCCTAAAACAGCATTCATATGTATCCCTGCTTACTTAGCTTTTCAGTATCTCACATTGCTCACCAGTGCTGGATTAGCAGCTACAGTGCTCAGTACTTCCATATAATATTCTCCAAGCTTATGCTTTCTAGGAAGTGTTTTATGTCACTCTAGTGTGGGATTCACAGTCACATTGCTCAGTACTGTTGTATAATGTCCTTCAGCTGATCTTTTCTAGTAAGTGTTTTATCTCACCCCAGGCAGGATTCACAACTGCAAACTGTTCCAATACTACTGTAGAGTTTTCTCAAGGCTTCTGCTTTCCATTAAGAGGTTTATTTCTCCATCTAACCCCAGTGCTGGATTAGCAGCTACAATGCTCAGTACTTCCATATAATGTTCTCCAAGCTTATGCTTTCTAGTAAGTGTTTTATCTCACTCTAGTTTTGGATTCACAGTCACATTGCTCAGTACTGCTGTATAAGCCTGATGGCTTCCAGTAAGTGTTATCTCACCCCAGGCTGGACTCGCAGCTACACTGTTCCAATACTACTGTAAAATTTCCTCAAGGCTTCTGCTTTCCTGTCAGAGGTTTACCTTTTCCACTGCACCCCAGTGTTGACTTTGCAACTACAATGCTCTAAAATTCTATATACTGTTTTCCAAGCTTTCTAGTAAGTGTTTTATCTCAATGTAGTGTTGGATTCACAGTTACATTGCTCAGTGCTGCTGTATAATGTTCTCCATGCTGATGTTTCAAGTAATTTATCTCATGCCAGGCTGGAGGCTGCTGCTTTCCAGTTACCACACCCCAGTGTTCAGTACGGATGTATAATGTCCTCCATGCTGCTGCTGCTTCTGACCATGTGCTACATAGAGACAGGAGATAAGGAAGCCCTTATGTCTGTGTATGGGAGACATCATAGCAGCTACTCTCCCCCCACTAGCTCAGAGACAACTGAAAATTAAAGACAGCCTATGCCCTGTGATAATTCATATTAATTCAATCTATTTGTTCTATTCTACATTCATATATGTGCAGTATGGACCACAATGTACTGACCAGCCACGGGTCTCCAATTGAAACTTAGAAGCCTCATTGGAATATACAGCCGATCCACTCTCCCTCCTAGAGGTAACACCAACCCGACCTTATCCCACTTCCCAAAGGTTTACTGGAACCATGAGCAATAATAAAGCTGTATAGGAAGCCTAGAAGCTATAGGACACATAGGTGGTAAATGTCCTCCTACAATTAATAAATGGACAAACCAATTCTTCAAATATTAGTTATTAAGTTTAAAAATTCCCCAACCTCAAGCGATCACATAGGTGAGATGTAGTCAGTACCCTCTATGGAGGGGTGCACTATTGGTGGGGGTGAGGGGCACATAGGTGAGATGTACTCAGCATCCTCTATGGAGGGGTGCACTATTGGTGGGGGTGAGGGGCACATATGTGAGATGTACTCAGCATCCTCTATGGAGGGGTGCACTATTGGTGGGGGTGAGGGGCACATATGTGAGATGTACTCAGCATCCTCTATGGAGGGGTGCACTATTGGTGGGGGTGAGGGGCACATACCCATCTTTGGTAATCTGAATCCGTTCCGAGGAGCAGCTCACAGTTTGGCCAGGTTGTCTTTCGGCTCCTCTTTGGCCCTTCATCATGAAAAGGTTTCTTCTCACTTCGTGGAAGGAAGAATATGGAGAATCCAGGATCCTCACTAAGAGGAGAGAGTTTACCTGCGACACGGTGAAGAAGAGATATCAGTCCATATTCCTCCTTTAGGTCTACCGTCATCACATTCTCCAAAGTCATCTTCATGGGTCAAAAGAGGTCACAACAGAGCAAGACTCCCCCAGAAGTCTCCATGTCAAACCCAAATATACAGCGCAGAGTGGACACCAGCAGAAGACCAACCCTTCTCACGACAGGGGCTAGTCATTCCCATCTATACCCAGATCCATTCATGTTTTTGGCAAAATACTTGTAATGAAATCCAGATTCCATTTGAGGATCTGGATAAGTATCCACCACACTTGTCCAGCTAAGGATCATTGATTCCCAAGGGTTCATTCACACCATACAAATATGGATGTTGTACCTCACCACATCCAGCTGAAGAATAATAACCCAATCATTGGCTGTAGTTTCTCTACTGAACCTGATTTAGTTTCTGACTATGGCTCTCTCTCATTAATGGCATCAAGTGTTTGCCCTGAACATCTGCTACTCTTCTGTATTGGGTGAACGTCACTTGTCCAGAACAACTGTTAATCTGCTACATTGGGTGAACTCTGACAGTGTCTTCAGTGTTTGGTGAACTCTACTTGAAGAGACCTGGAGCTAGTCTTCTGTGTTAAGTTAACACCACTTGCCCAAAACTACTGCTAGTCTTCTCCACTGGGTGCACCACATCTCCCCTAACCTACCACTACCCTTCTGTATTGGGTGAACTCTTGGGGTCTTCTTTATTGGGTGAACCTCACCTGTACTGACCTACCACTAGTCTTTTGTGTAGGGTGAACTCTTGGGGTCTTCTTTATTGGGTGAACCCCACCTGTACTGACCTACCACTAGTCTTTTGTGTAGGGTGAACTCTTGGGGTCTTCTTTATTGGGTGAACCCCACCTGTACTGACCTACCACTAGTCTTCTGTGTTGGGTGAACTCTTGGGGTCTTCTTTATTGGGTGAACCTCACCTGTACTGACCTACCACTAGTCTTCAGTGTTGGGTGAACTCTGAGGGCCTTCATTAGTGGGTGTACTCCACCTGTACTGATGTACCACTAATCGTCTGTGTTGGGTGAACTTAGATAAGGTCTTCTTTATATGGTGAACCCCACCTGCACTCACCTACTGCTGAAGAGTTGATGGAACTTTGCCTGCCCTGACCCTCGTTCCTCTGACTGCTCCTAACAGATCTTGCCTTAGATGAGTGCCTTGAATTTCATCATCTGTCAAGCTGCTAATAGCAAATAATACAAGGTCATGTCCTGAAAAACTGTAAAGAGAAATCTAAATATCTATACAAGGGTGAAAGTGTGGAAAATGAGGGCTTTAGATTCCTTCACCGCTTAGTTTACCCAAAGCCAAGTCCAGTGCTAGGTAAGGAATCCACTACTTTTATATGGGACTCATGTCACAAACGTTAGCTTATGTGAAGTCTTTTTGGGTAACCATGTATATCTTGCACTAGAAACACAGTTTTATGTTGAAGAAGATAGCTCATTTGCATATTGTCACAATTCCTGCATACAGTGCGTCTCGGACGCAATAGAGTAATTGCTGTGTTTGGTATCTGATGTGCTGAACTGTCAGTAGTTGAGTGACAGCACATGCTTCCTTTCTGGTTCTGGGAGGTGCTGGGTTGCTCAGGTGTTCCATCTTACCTGTGATTGCTTTGCTACTTTACTGAGCAGCCTCTCCCATACTCCTACCAGTTATTCATTCTATGTGAAGTGGTGTTTGGTCTGCATACCTGTGTCTGTCTTGTTCTGATCTGTGTTATCTGATCACAGACTGTTGATTGATTTCCCTTTTGTCTGCAACCTGCACTTCTTGTGATCTCCTGTTATTTTGACCCCTGGACAGTTACCTGAATATGCCTCAGTTGACTCCCTGAATCCTTTTCATGCTCTCCTGGAACCTAACCCTGGACTGTCTACACTATTTGTAAGTAGTGACTGTATCACACACCCTAGCTATAGCTATAAAGTAGTAGTGTCACACATACTCCCTGCATACTGCAAACTCCCCTGAAATCTAACCCTGGACCATTGCACAACTATGACTCTGTCTACTCCCTGAATACTACGGGCTCTCCTGGAGCCTGGCCCGTGATTCAGTGACTTACCTGCTGTCTGTAAGTAGTGACTCTTACACATCCTAGCTATAAGTAGTGACTAGCATCACATATACTTTATTCCAGGGTGCATTGCTCTCCACAATGAAAATCAGTATCTTCGGACAGTAACCCTTTTGTGACCGTCTATTGACTGTTCTTAAAACCCTTGTGATCAATGTACTACTATCATAGTAACAGTGTAAATATCAAGTTTGTCCATGACACTAAAACAACACTCATTTTATAAAAAAAAATCTGCTGCAACACTACACACTATGAGATATGTGAACTAGCATACTGGCTAACAATGAATGGCAGGGCTATGTGCACAGCTAAAATCTGCTGCAACACTACACACTATGAGATATGTGAACTAGCATACTGGCTAACAATGAATGGCAGGGCTATGGGCACAGCTAATGCAAATGTAAATAAGGGAAGGGACATGGCAAAACTGCTTCAGAATATAAAGAAAATTGAGAAACCTTAGCTTTAGCATTGGCCACAGCGAAAGAGCTCGATAACCGCGCCAAGGTGTTTCTCATCTTATTTGGTCCTAACTGCGTATATTTTTCTGTCGCTGCACCCTACCCCAACCTGTAGCCATGCTAAGTCCTTCATCCTATTGTAGCCAGGTCCAAGACATACCCTTCAATGCAGGTTTTAATTGCATACAGAGGCATAAAATCCCACACATGCAGCAGTATACCGCCAGTGGAGGCACACGGTTAGGACCCGATAAGATGAGAAACACCTTGGCGCGGTTATCGAACTCCTTTGCAGTGGCCAGTGCTAAAGCTAAGTTTTCTCAATTTTCTTTATATTCTGAAGCAGTTTTGCCATGCCCCTTTCCTTATACATTTGCAGTAGCTGTGCACATAGCCCTGCCATTCATTGTTAGCCAGTATGCTAGTTCACATATCTCATAGTGTGAGGTGTTGCAGCACATTATCTCATTTTCTCATGTTTTTTCTAGCTAGCACCTTCACACAAAGCTGATACCAGTCGATCTTTAATTATTAGTATCATTTCATAACAAATCCATTAGAGGGGTCGTAAAGAAAGGGCTACAAAAAGAAACAGAATCAGTAAAACTAGAAACATGGACAAGTAATGAGGCGACAACTATGAAGACCTTTAAATTAAAAATGCTGATAAGAACAAGATGAGTGGCTGATACAACAAGAGCAATCGCTGGCATAAGGAGACCCAGCGCCCACTTTATGAGCCGCCACGTACCGCGCCGCTGTGCCCCGGCCAACGCAGCCCTCAGCTACTTGTTAATGTACCGATACAGATGACAGTATTGTGACGCACAGATTTCACTGCCAGATGGGATCCACCGTCAAATGACTGAGCGTAATACAACAAATACATTCTGCCCAAAGAATAAAGGAGACAAATCTGTATTTATGTCTAAATCCGAGACAATGTCATGTGAAATGGAGAAACCAGATTCATGTTCATAGTAAGGAAGAGAGTTCTTAGTAACTATACATAATGTACAAAAGGGAATCACTTGTCTGTACGAGCAGTATATAGATATTCTTATACTTAGGAGCAGTATTATAGTAATTATATTCTTGTATATAGGAGCAGTATTATAGTAGTTATATTCTTGTATATAGGAGCAGTATTATAGTAGTTATATTCTTGTACATAGGAGCAGTATTATAGTAGTTATATTCTTGTATATAGGAGCAGTATTATAGTAATTATATTCTTGTATATAGGAGCAGTATTATAGTAGTTATATTCTTGTATATAGGAGTAGTATTATAGTAGTTATATTCTTGTACATAGGGGCAGTATTATAGTAGTTATATTCTTGTACATAGGAGCAGTATTATAGTAGTTATATTCTTGTACATAGGAGCAGTATTATAGTAGTTATATTCTTGTACATAGGAGCAGTATTATAGTAGTTATATTCTTGTACATAGGAGCAGTATTATAGTAGTTATATTCTTGTACATAGGGGCAGTATTATAGTAGTTATATTCTTGTACATAGGAGCAGTATTATAGTAGTTATATTCTTGTATATAGGAGCAGTATTATAGTAGTTATATTCTTGTACATAGGAGCAGTATTATAGTAGTTATATTCTTGTATATAGGAGCAGTATTATAGTAGTTATATTCTTGTATATAGGGGCAGTATTATAGTAGTTATATTCTTGTACATAGGAGCAGTATTATAGTAATTATATTCTTGTATATAGGAGGCAGTAATATAGTAGTTATATTCTTGTACATAGGGGCAGTATTATAGTAGTTATATTCTTGTACATAGGAGCAGTATTATAGTAGTTATATTCTTGTACATAGGAGCAGTATTATAGTAGTTATATTCTTGTATATAGGAGCAGTATTATAGTAGTTATATTCTTGTATATAGGAGCAGTATTATAGTAGTTATATTCTTGTACATAGGAGCAGTATTATAGTAATTATATTCTTGTATATAGGAGGTAGTATTATAGTAGTTATATTCTTGTACATAGGGGCAGTATTATAGTAATTATATTCTTGTATATAGGAGCAGTATTATAGTAGTTATATTCTTGTACATAGGGCAGTATTATAGTAGTTATATTCTTGTACATAGGAGCAGTATTATAGTAGTTATATTCTTGTACATAGGGGCAGTATTATAGTGGTTATATTCTTGTATATAGGAGCAGTATTATAGTAGTTATATTCTTGTACATAGGGGCAGTATTATAGTAGTTATATTCTTGTACATAGGAGCAGTATTATAGTAGTTATATTCTTGTACATAGGAGCAGTATTATTGTAGTTATATTCTTGTATATAGGAGCAGTATTATAGTAGTTATATTCTTGTATATAGGAGCAGTATTATAGTAGTTATATTCTTGTATATAGGAGCAGTATTATAGTAGTTATATTCTTGTATATAGGAGCAGTATTATAGTAGTTATATTCTTGTATATAGGAGCAGTATTATAGTAGTTATATTCTTGTATATAGGAGCAGTATTATAGTAGTTATATTCTTGTATATAGGAGCAGTATTATAGTAGTTATATTCTTGTATATAGGAGCAGTATTATAGTAGTTATATTCTTGTATATAGGGGCAGTATTATAGTAGTTATATTCTTGTATATAGGAGCAGTATTATAGTAGTTATATTCTTGTACATAGGAGCAGTATTATAGTAGTTATATTCTTGTATATAGGAGCAGTATTATAGCAGTTATATTCTTGTACATAGGGGCAGTATTATAGTAGTTATATTCTTGTACATAGGAGCAGTATTATAGTAGTTATATTCTTGTATATAGGGGCAGTATTATAGTAGTTATATTCTTGTACATAGGGAGCAGTACTATAGTAGTTATATTCTTGTACATAGGAGCAGTATTATAGTAGTTATATTCTTGTATATAGGGCAGTATTATAGTAGTTATATTCTTGTACATAGGGGCAGTATTATAGTAGTTATATTCTTGTACATAGGAGCAGTATTATAGTAGATATATTCTTGTACATAGGAGCAGTATTATAGTAGTTATATTCTTGTACATAGGAGCAGTATTATAGTAGTTATATTCTTGTATATAGGGGCAGTATTATAGTAGTTATATTCTTGTACATAGGAGCAGTATTATAGTAGTTATATTCTTGTATATAGGGGCAGTATTATAGTAGTTATATTCTTGTACATAGGGAGCAGTATTATAGTAGTTATATTCTTGTACATAGGAGCAGTATTATAGTAGTTATAGTCTTGTACATAGGGGGCAGTATTATAGTAGTTATATTCTTGTACATAGGGGCAGTATTATAGTAGTTATATTCTTGTACATAGGGAGCAGTATTATAGTAGTTATATTCTTGTACATAGGAGCAGTATTATAGTAGTTATAGTCTTTTCATAGGGGGCAGTATTATAGTAGTTATATTCTTGTACATAGGGGCAGTATTATAGTAGTTATATTCTTGTACATAGGAGCAGTATTATAGTAGTTATATTCTTGTATATAGGAGCAGTATTATAGTAGTTATATTCTTGTATATAGGGGCAGTATTATAGTAGATATATTCTTGTACATAGGAGCAGTAGTATAGTAGTTATATTCTTGTATATAGGAGCAGTATTATAGTAGTTATATTCTTGTATATAGGGGCAGTATTATAGTAGTTATATTCTTGTACATAGGGGCAGTATTATAGTAGTTATATTCTTGTACATAGGGGGCAGTATTATAGTAGTTATATTCTTGTATATAGGAGCAGTATTATAGTAGTTATATTCTTGTACATAGGAGCAGTATTATAGTAGTTATATTCTTGTACATAGGGGGGCAGTATTATAGTAGTTATATTCTTGTATATAGGGGCAGTATTATAGTAGTTATATTCTTGTATATAGGAGCAGTATTATAGTAGTTATAGTCTTGTATATAGGAGGAGTATTATAGTAGTTATAGTCTTGTATATAGGGGCAGTATTATAGTAGTTATATTCTTGTACATAGGGGCAGTATTATAGTAGTTATATTCTTGTACATAGGAGCAGTATTATAGTAGATATATTCTTGTACATAGGGAGCAGTATTATAGTAGTTATATTCTTGTACATAGGGGCAGTATTATAGTAGTTATATTCTTGTATATAGGAGCAGTATTATAGTAGTTATATTCTTGTATATAGGAGCAGTATTATAGTAGTTATATTCTTGTACATAGGAGCAGTATTATAGTAGTTATATTCTTGTACATAGGAGCAGTATTATAGTAGTTATATTCTGGTATATAGGGGCAGTATTATAGTGGTTATGTACTAGTACAATTATTAGTAACCTACCTATAGTCTGCTCAAATCTATCCATGATTCCTTGCATATTCATTTCAAATTCAGTGTTCGGGGGGACGATCTGGATGCTCTTAGAAGAAGTTGACAACCTGTGATGTACAAATCATGTTAGAAAAATAGATATGATGTGCGCTTCTAACCTTTGTCCGAGCCTTTCCTCAGAGCTGTACATCTTCTGGATAGTGGCTCTTCACATCTTACCTCCTTGGCCGATCTTCCTCTTTGCCATCACTGACCCAGCTATCAGAATCTGGAACATAGAAGATGACTATAAATAACAGATCTGTAAATCTGGAAGATGTCTCTTTGAATCCAGTGCCCGAGTCAATAATGACAATGGAAACACCGTCCCACATATTCAGTCAGGGAAGGCGTGTTCTCACATTTGGGATCTCTTTCGAAAGCCTCAAAAACAATATTTTGTAAAATATGTTTATGAAAATGGCATACCTGTGTATGGCAACCCACCGCAGACACCGGTACAGATTGTGGGAGAGCTGTCTGAGTGCAACAGCCAATCACATACATTCAGACTGCGCTCCCACAATCTGTACCAGTGTCTGCGGTGGCTTGCCATACACGTTAATGTAGGGCAACAAACCTGCCGTCATAGTCTGTTAAATGATTAAGCGTATAGGGCTTCGCAGTATTTTTCAATCTAGCCCAGTGAAAGCAGACAGCTGCGAGCTGCCACCCTCAGCTGCGTACTTTTACCTTAGCTGGCAAAAAAAAAATGTGTGGGCTCCATCCTATTTTTAATTGCCAGCCAATATTTAGCTAGGAAGATAAAGGCTGGTATTTTCAGCAGGGTAAGGGCCCATTGTCTTAGGGCCTTGCTAAGGAATAGCAGTCCGCAGCTGCCCCTGAAAAGACACTTCATTGTAGCACCATTTCCAGGCTCTTCCAGAGGCCCTGGTGGGGGTAGCACGCTGGGTAATAAGGGGTTAATACCAGCTTTGTATTGCCAGCTGGTATTAAGCCCTGAGATTCATAATCTCAGGCCAAGTTAGATCCGGACATTAAGAATCTCGAATATATGGTAAAAAAGACATCACAGAGACAAATCATTTTATTCAAAATAAAAACATAGAGACACCTGGTGACTCCATCTTTATTACCCCCTCCCCACCTCATACCCCTCCACGATGCTACTCTTCTCTCTTCCTGGACACACGCTGCTCTGCTATGTCAGAGACCGTGGGGATGAACAACAGTCCTCTCCCTATGGTCTCTAATCACTGCATGAGTGAGCAGTGGGGATGGGAAGGGGATTATCCAAGAACAGCTTTGCAGTTACTATGGCAACGGCGTCCTCGGTTAACCTTCCCGCTCTTGTCTGCAGGTGCGAGATTCCCACCCTGGTGTCTGCATAAAGCGGAACACAAAACAGGGCAGGATCTAGCGCCTGCAGTACACACAGGCGCAATAATTACATGCTCTGCCCAAGGTAGGGCAGAGCTCAGGGCGCATGCGCAGGTCAGAAAGACATCTGCAGAGGCGCCGAAAAGAAGACAGGGACGAGAGAAGAGGAGGCGCCCAGAAGAAAGAAGAGGAGGAGGAAGACCAAAGAGGCAGTGCGATCCAGGGACTAAGTGATGACTCATCATCTGACCCATAAGTATCAATTTACATACAAGGTGGGAAACTTTATAAAGTTATTATTTAGGTTTACAGGGATAGAGGGATTATAGCTACCTTCACAGAATGCAGCATAGGTGCTGCTGAAGGTGGTGCTTTTAGTATAAAAACCCAAAGGGGAGTGACAGGTTCACTTTAATGGATGAACGCTCTTTAGGAAGATTAATGTTGTGCAGCCTAGATAGGTCCACAGGGTCTTCTTCAAGCCTAGATAGGTCCTCCAGGGTCTTCTTCAGCGTTATCTTGATTGCATCAAGCCATCAGGTTGGTGGACTTCCTCTTTGCCTTGCTCCTTCTATTCTTTTGACTATGATGTCCTTCTCCAGTGATTTTTGCTCTTCATATGATGTGTAGACAAGTCGTATCTTGGTGATCCTTCCTTCCAGTGACATGTCTGGCTTGATTTGTTCCAGTATTGATGTGTTTGTTCTTCTTGCCATCCATGATATTGATAACATCCTTCTCCAGCTCCACACTATGAAGGTGTTGATTCTTCTTCTTGTTCCTTTATCATCCAGGTGTCACTTCCACACGTTACTACAGAATAGACCAGACTATGTAGGAGCCGTGTCTTCATCACCAGTGAAATGTTCCTTGATGTGAAGACCTCGTCCAGTGACTTCATTGTGGATTCTCCCATAGCTTTTCTCCTATTGATTTCCGATGTTGTCGCTCCATCTTGAGTGACCATTGATCCAAGTAGGGTGAAGTCCTTTACCACTTCCAGTTCATCACCATCCATGTCACATGTGTCCCGGTCGTACCTGGCAGTAGTCACATGTCTCCCGGTCGTACCTGGCAGTAGTCACATGTCTCCCGGTCGTACCTGGCAGTAGTCACATGTGTCCCGGTCGTACCTGGCAGTAGTCAGTATCTTTGTCTTCTTGGTGTTGAGTAGCCGTCCCATGTTCGAGCCTTTGTTCTTGACACTCGGTAATAAGTCCTTCATCACATCTACTCTTGTGGTGATCTCTACTAAATACAACTGAAGGGGGTTGAAGACTTTTGCAAAGAGCGTTTAGCAGTTTTTCACATGTCTGTTGTCTTACATTCAGCATATATTGGAATTACCGGTAAGTCTGATGACTTTTCAGAGGGTTGAATACTTTTGCAAGGCACTTTATGATCTGCTCTAGACCCAACACTATGATATTTACCAGAATCATCCAGATGTCCTTCTTCAAATGTGACTTGCTTCTTGTCTCCCGATCGCCCACCCGCTGACTCCCGGGAGGGGAGTTGTTTTCTGTCCTCCATCATGGAGGGCAGAACCAAGTTAACTTCAAACACTGGAGCCGCCTCTTGTTTTCCTCGTATATTCTGTCTAATTTCACTCAGCGCCTGAAATCAAGAAGAGAATTACCATCCTCACAAATAGCGGCATTTATATTCATACCGCCATGAGATGTATAATAAGTGCCGCCAAGGGGTAATTCCATCAGATACATATGAATACGTGATACAGATATAATCAGCCTCGGTGCATAAATATACAACACATTCTTCAGGATTGAGAACTGTGTAATGCTTCTTTTCCCCTGTGGTGGCGCTATAGGGGAACTGAACACAGGTTTCTACATAGATCATAGCTGACCGCTGCTATGATCAGGCAATGGCCAAACTAGGCTGACAAGTAGGGGCGTACCTACTATAGAGGGTACTATACAAGGATTGGATTGCATCCAGCACTGGAGCCCCCAAAAGTCCGTTTTGCCTATATGAAATAACCAATACTATTAAAGACTTGTAATAATTGGGGGCCCCGTTGGAGCATTTACCTTGGGGCCCATGAGGTTCAAGTTACTCCACCACTAGCAAATAAGGAATTTCCAAACGGGGGAACTTCTCTAAGGGATGCTCCACTTTGCACAAAGCTGATCAAAGGGTGACCCTGCAGGATCCTAAGTGATCAGTGACGATCTGTGGGGAAACATGACAACAAGTGTCCAATATCCCAGCAGCGCCTCCACAGGAGAAAAGAAGAATTACACAATTCCCTGTTGAACAGGCATATTGGACATCCAGAGAGAGAGATAAAGTTCTTTATAGCTCCTCTTCTATCTTACAAAAAGACGATGAACAGTCTCCCCCATCACTAAAATGACATTAATGAGTGCAGCTCTGGAGTATAATACAGGAGGTAACTCAGGATCAGTAATGTAATGTATGTACACAGTGACTGCACCAGCAGAATAGTGAGTGCAGCTCTGCAGTATAATACAGGAGGTAACTCAGGATCAGTAAATGTAATGTATGTACACAGTGACTGCACCAGCAGAATAGTGAGTGCAGCTCTGGAGTATAATACAGGAGGTAACTCAGGATCAGTTATGTAATGTATGTACACAGTGACTGCACCAGCAGAATAGTGAGTGCAGCTCTGGAGTATAATACAGGAGGTAACTCAGGATCAGTAATGTAATGTATGTACACAGTGTCTGCACCAGCAGAATAGTGAGTGCAGCTCTGGAGTGTAATACAGAAGGTAACTCAGGATCAGTAATGTATGTACATAGTGACTGCACCAGCAGAATAGTGAGTGCAGCTCTGGAGTATAATACAGGAGGTAACTCAGGATCAGTAATGTAATGTATGTACACAATGTCTGCACCAGCAGAATAGTGAGTGCAGCTCTGGAGTGTAATACAGGGGGTAACTCAGGATCAGTAATGTATGTACATCGTGACTGCACCAGCAGAATAGTGAGTGCAGCTCTGGAGTATAATACAGGAGGTAACTCAGGATCAGTAATGTAATGTATGTACACAGTGACTGCACCAGCAGAATAGTGAGTGCAGCTCTGGGAGTATAATACAGGAGGTAACTCAGGATCAGTAATGTAATGTATTTACACAGTGACTGCACCAGCAGAATAGTGAGTGCAGCTCTGGGAGTATAATACAGGAGGTAACTCAGGATCAGTAATGTAATGTATGTACACAGTGACTGCACCAGCAGAATAGTGAGTGCAGCTCTGGAGTATAATACAGGAGGTAACTCAGGATCAGTAATGTAATGTATGTACACAGTGACTGCACCAGCAGAATAGTGAGTGCAGCTCTGGAGGATAATACAGGAGGTAACTCAGGATCAGTAATGTAATGTATGTACACAGTGACTGCACCAGCAGAATAGTGAGTGCAGCTCTGGAGTATAATACAGAGGTAACTCAGGATCAGTAATGTAATGTATGTACACAGTGACTGCACCAGCAGAATAGTGAGTGCAGCTCTGGAGTATAATACAGGAGGTAACTCAGGATCAGTAATATAATGTATGTACAAAGTGACTGCACCAGCAGAATAGTGAGTGCAGCTCTGGAGTATAATACAGGAGGTAACTCAGGATCAGTAATATAATGTATGTACACAGTGACTGCACCATCAGAATATTGAGTGCAGCTCTGGAGTATAATACAGAAGGTAACTCAGGATCAGTAATGTATGTACACAGTGACTGCACCATCAGAATATTGAGTGCAGCTCTGGAGTATAATACAGGAGGTAACTCAGGATCAGTAATGTAATGTATGTACACAGTGACTGCACCAGCAGAATAGTGAGTGCAGCTCTGGAGTATAATGCAGGGGGTAACTCAGGATCATAATGTAATGTGTGTACACAGTGACTGCACCAGCAGAATAGTGAGTGCAGCTCTGGAGTATAATACAGGAGTTAACTCAGGATCAGTAATGTAATGTATGTACACAGTGACTGCACCAGCAGAATAGTAAGTGCAGCTCTGGAGTATAATACAGGAGGTAACTCAGGATCAGTAATGTATGTACACAGTGACTGCACCAGCAAATAGTGAGTGCAGCTCTGGAGTATAATACAGGAGGTAACTCAGGATCAGTAATGTAATGTATGTACACAGTGACTGCACCAGCAGAATAGTGAGTGCAGCTCTGGAGTATAATACAGGAGGTAACTCAGGATCAGTAATGTAATGTATGTACACAGTGACTGCCCAGCAGAATAGTGAGTGCAGCTCTGGGGTATAATACAGGAGGTAACTCAGGATCAGTAATATAATGTATGTACACAGTGACTGCACCATCAGAATATTGAGTGCAGCTCTGGAGTATAATACAGAAGGTAACTCAGATCAGTAATGTATGTACACAGTGACTGCACCATCAGAATATTGAGTGCAGCTCTGGAGTATAATACAGGAGGTAACTCAGGATCAGTAATGTATGTACATAGTGACTGCACCCGCACAATAGTGAGTGCAGCTCTGGAGTATAATACAGGAGGTAACTCAGGATCAGTAATGTAATGTATGTACACAGTGACTGCACCAGCAGAATAGTGAGTGCAGCTCTGGGGTATAATATAGGAGGTAACTCAGGATCAGTAATGTAATGTATGTCCACAGTGACTGCACCAGCAGAATAGTGAGTGCAGCTCTGGAGTATAATACAGGAGGTAACTCAGGATCAGTAATGTAATGTATGTACACAGTGACTCCACCAGCAGAATAGTGAGTGCAGCTCTGGAGTATAATACAGGAGGTAACTCAGGATCAGTAATGTAATGTATGTACACAGTGACTGCACCAGCAGAATAGTGAGTGCAGCTCTGGAGTATAATACAGGAGGTAACTCAGGATCAGTAATGTAATGTATGTACACAGTGACTGCACCAGCAGAATAGTGAGTGCAGCTCTGGAGTATAATACAGGAGGTAACTCAGGATCAGTTATGTAATGTATGTACCAGTGACTGCACCAGCAGAATAGTGAGTGCAGCTCTGGAGTATAATACAGGAGGTAACTCAGGATCAGTAATGTAATGTATGTACACAGTGTCTGCACCAGCAGAATAGTGAGTGCAGCTCTGGAGTGTAATACAGAGTAACTCAGGATCAGTAATGTATGTACATAGTGACTGCACCAGCAGAATAGTGAGTGCAGCTCTGGAGTATAATACAGGAGGTAACTCAGGATCAGTAATGTAATGTATGTACACAATGTCTGCACCAGCAGAATAGTGAGTGCAGCTCTGGAGTGTAATACAGGAGGTAACTCAGGATCAGTAATGTATGTACATCGTGACTGCACCACAGAATAGTGAGTGCAGCTCTGGAGTATAATACAGGAGGTAACTCAGGATCAGTAATGTAATGTATGTACACAGTGACTGCACCAGCAGAATAGTGAGTGCAGCTCTGGGAGTATAATACAGGAGGTAACTCAGGATCAGTAATGTAATGTATTTACACAGTGACTGCACCAGCAGAATAGTGAGTGCAGCTCTGGGAGTATAATACAGGAGGTAACTCAGGATCAGTAATGTAATGTATTACACAGTGACTGCACCAGCAGAATAGTGAGTGCAGCTCTGGGAGTATAATACAGGAGGTAACTCAGGATCAGTAATGTAATGTACTTACACAGTGACTGCACCAGCAGAATAGTGAGTGCAGCTCTGGGAGTATAATACAGGAGGTAACTCAGGATCAGTAATGTAATGTATTTACACAGTGACTCCACCAGCAGAATAGTGAGTGCAGCTCTGGAGTATAATACAGGAGGTAACTCAGGATCAGTAATGTAATGTATGTACACAGTGACTGCACCAGCAGAATAGTGAGTGCAGCTCTGGAGGATAATACAGGAGGTAACTCAGGATCAGTAATGTAATGTATGTACACAGTGACTGCACCAGCAGAATAGTGAGTGCAGCTCTGGAGTATAATACAGGAGGTAACTCAGGATCAGTAATGTAATGTATGTACACAGTGACTGCACCAGCAGAATAGTGAGTGCAGCTCTGGAGTATAATACAGGAGGTAACTCAGGATCAGTAATATAATGTATGTACAAAGTGACTGCACCAGCAGAATAGTGAGTGCAGCTCTGGAGTATAATACAGGAGGTAACTCAGGATCAGTAATATAATGTATGTACACAGTGACTGCACCATCAGAATATTGAGTGCAGCTCTGGAGTATAATACAGAAGGTAACTCAGGATCAGTAATGTATGTACACAGTGACTGCACCATCAGAATATGAGTGCAGCTCTGGAGTATAATACAGGAGGTAACTCAGGATCAGTAATGTAATGTATGTACACAGTGACTGCACCAGCAGAATAGTGAGTGCAGCTCTGGAGTATAATGCAGGGGTAACTCAGGATCAGTAATGTAATGTGTGTACACAGTGACTGCACCAGCAGAATAGTGAGTGCAGCTCTGGAGTATAATACAGGAGTTAACTCAGGATCAGTAATGTAATGTATGTACACAGTGACTGCACCAGCAAATAGTAAGTGCAGCTCTGGAGTATAATACAGGAGGTAACTCAGGATCAGTAATGTATGTACACAGTGACTGCACCAGCAGAATAGTGAGTGCAGCTCTGGAGTATAATACAGGAGGTAACTCAGGATCAGTAATGTAATGTATGTACACAGTGACTGCACCAGCAGAATAGTGAGTGCAGCTCTGGAGTATAATACAGGAGGTAACTCAGGATCAGTAATGTAATGTATGTACACAGTGACTGCACCACAGAATAGTGAGTGCAGCTCTGGGTATAATACAGGAGGTAACTCAGGATCAGTAATATAATGTATGTACACAGTGACTGCACCAGCAGAATATGAGTGCAGCTCTGGAGTATAATACAGGAGGTAACTCAGGATCAGTAATATAATGTATGTACACAGTGACTGCACCATCAGAATATTGAGTGCAGCTCTGGAGTATAATACAGAAGGTAACTCAGGATCAGTAATGTATGTACACAGTGACTGCACCATCAGAATATTGAGTGCAGCTCTGGAGTATAATACAGGAGGTAACTCAGGATCAGTAATGTATGTACATAGTGACTGCACCCGCACAATAGTGAGTGCAGCTCTGGAGTATAATACAGGAGTAACTCAGGATCAGTAATGTAATGTATGTACACAGTGACTGCACCAGCAGAATAGTGAGTGCAGCTCTGGGTATAATATAGGAGGTAACTCAGGATCAGTAATGTAATGTATGTCCACAGTGACTGCACCAGCAAATAGTGAGTGCAGCTCTGGAGTATAATACAGGAGGTAACTCAGGATCAGTAATGTAATGTATGTACACAGTGACTCCACCACAGAATAGTGAGTGCAGCTCTGGAGTATAATACAGGAGGTAACTCAGGATCAGTAATGTAATGTATGTACACAGTGACTGCACCAGCAGAATAGTGAGTGCAGCTCTGGAGTATAATACAGGAGGTAACTCAGGATCAGTAATGTATGTACATCGTGACTGCACCAGCAGAATAGTGAGTGCAGCTCTGGAGTATAATACAGGAGGTAACTCAGGATCAGTAATGTAATGTATGTACACAGTGACTGCACCAGCAGAATAGTGAGTGCAGCTCTGGGAGTATAATACAGGAGGTAACTCAGGATCAGTAATGTAATGTATTTACACAGTGACTGCACCAGCAGAATAGTGAGTGCAGCTCTGGGAGTATAATACAGGAGGTAACTCAGGATCAGTAATGTAATGTATGTACACAGTGACTGCACCAGCAGAATAGTGAGTGCAGCTCTGGGAGTATAATACAGGAGGTAACTCAGGATCAGTAATGTAATGTACTTACACAGTGACTGCACCAGCAGAATAGTGAGTGCAGCTCTGGGAGTATAATACAGGAGGTAACTCAGGATCAGTAATGTAATGTATTTACACAGTGACTCCACCAGCAGAATAGTGAGTGCAGCTCTGGAGTATAATACAGGAGGTAACTCAGGATCAGTAATGTAATGTATGTACAGTGACTCCACCAGCAGAATAGTGAGTGCAGCTCTGGAGGATAATACAGGAGGTAACTCAGGATCAGTAATGTAATGTATGTACACAGTGACTGCACCAGCAGAATAGTGAGTGCAGCTCTGGAGTATAATACAGGAGGTAACTCAGGATCAGTAATGTAATGTATGTACACAGTGACTGCACCAGCAGAATAGTGAGTGCAGCTCTGGAGGATAATACAGGAGGTAACTCAGGATCAGTTATGTAATGTAAGTACACAGTGACTGCACCAGCAGAATAGTGAGTGCAGCTCTGGAGGATAATACAGGCGGTAACTCAGGATCAGTAATGTATGTACACAGTGACTGCACCAGCAGAATAGTGAGTGCAGCTCTGGAGGATAATACAGGAGGTAACTCAGGATCAGTAATGTAATGTATGTACACAGTGACTGCACCAGCAGAATAGTGAGTGCAGCTCTAGAGTATAATACAGGAGGTAACTCAGGATCAGTAATGTAATGTATGTACACAGTGACTGCACCAGCAGAATAGTGAGTGCAGCTCTGGAGTATAAAACAGGAGGTAACTCAGGATCAGTACATGATAAAAAATACATTACATGATTAATTCTGTTTGTAATACAAAAAAGCTAATATTCTTATATAGATTTAACCCCATGTAACTTACTTTAGCAACATCTATAGAGGATTTAGCCATTTTTTGGATTTCATAAGATATTTCCAGGTTGTTCTCACTGCTTCTAAAATAAATTATTTTTAAAGAAAATAAATATGAATTGCAATTTTTACAAAAAAATGGATGCAATTTTCAGCAGTCCTTGACACTTGGTAGAGCCAGAGTGAAACGTCCACATGCAACATGAATGAGACTTGTGCTCATGACACCAACACATCAGATCCAATGTGCTGTAATAATTAATTGTTAAATCATTTAGATCTGTCTTTTCAGATACAGAGCTCCATATTATCTGCACAAAGTTAAATAACACTTATTTCTCCAAACACCACTAGAGGGAGCTGTGAGGGATGTCGGCACTATAGCACGTGGCCGGTATGATTCACGTGGGCCTGCGGCAATCTGGGTGATTGCTTGACCTAGCAGTACACATAGGTGAAGTGTGTGTTAGCTCTGTGGTAGTACACACGGGGTTAACTGCAGCTAGGTCTGTGTGAATGCTGATTGCTCACAGCGATCCCAGGTGTGGGTGTGGCTGGCAGGTATATTAGGCTGCCTAGGGCTGAGAGAGAGGAGAGATCAGGATGAGCCTTTGAGATGTGAGGTTGTGGGTCAGAGGCGTAGAGGGAAGCCTGCCCTCTCCATGCGGGAGACACCTGCCCCCCTGACGAGTGGGTGAGCCTGTGGGTTGAGATGGCTCGTAGAGTTGGGGGACCCTGGCCAAACCTGGCGGTGCTCGCTCGGACGTGGGGGTGCAGCTGTGGTCCTGGAGACCTGCCTGATAGGTAGGTTTCGAGGCGGCTGGCGACCTGGACACACGTGGTGAGGAGACCTTGGGGCCGCCTGGTTTACCTGGTAACTCAGGTTTGCTAAACCCTGGTCTGAGCCCGTATAGGCTGTAGTCCATGGATGTCTTATGATGGACTGTGTGTGTGTGGATGTGTATGAGGCGGTGCCTTGTAAGGGCCACAGTCCATGGATATTGTATGATAGACTGTGCCTGCATGTGTATGGGCCTGAGTAGGCTGCAGTCCATGGATGTGGTATGATGGGCGTGTATGGGCCTGGTACTAGGCGGGAGTCCATAAAACCTCATAATGGACGGTATGCATGGGTGAGACTGGGTATGTCTCAAAGGTCAGGCGGCAGTAACCGTCATTGGGACCGACTGTTAGGTCGAGATGGTCCTATTAATACATGTATGCGTAAAGGTCTCATATGTACTGGGCAGAACGATTCCTGTTACTATGGTGGGCCCTGAGTATAGAGATCCCTGTAGAGGTATTGGGTTCTGTCGATATGATGTATCATAATCATGTATTATATGTGAGTTGTAATATGTATGGTATGTTTTAAGCAGTTTATGATAGCATAATAAACTGCTATATTGTGTTACCTTGGGAAAAAAAACACGGTTGTTGGTGTCATTCCGTTGCCAAGCAAATCCCCTAGACGAGTGCTACCTCACAGAGCTCACTGCAAACACAGCGCCCTCAGTACTGCACGGCAGCTCCATACACCGTGTAGTGGCCGCTCTCAGTACTGCAGCTCAGCTCCATACACCGTGTAGTGGTTGCTCTCAGTAATACAGTTCAGCTCCATACATCGTGTAGTGGTCGTTCTCAGTCCTGCAGCTCATCTCCGTACACCGTGTAGTGGCTGTTGTCAGTACAGCAGCTCAGCTCCATACACCATGTAGTGGCCGTTCTCAGTACTGCAGCTCAGCTCCATACACCGTGTAGTGGCCATTCTCAGTACTGCAGCTCAGCTCCGTACATCGTGTAGTGGCCATTCTCAGTACTGCAGCTCAGCTCCATACACCGTGTAGTGGCCGTTGTCAGTACTGCAGCTCAGCTCCGTACATCGTGTAGTGGCCATTCTCAGTACTGCAGCTCAGCTCCATACACCGTGTAGTGGCCATTCTCAGTACTGCAGCTCAGCTCCATACACTGTGTAGTGGCCATTCTCAGTACTGCAGCTCAGCTCCATACACCGTGTAGTGGTCATTCTCAGTACTGCAGCTCAGCTCCATACACCGTGTAGTGGCCGTTCTCAGTACTGCAACACAGCTCCGTACACCGTGTAGTGGCCGTTCTCAGTACTGCAGCTCAGCTCCATACACCATGTAGTGGCTGTTCTCAGTACTGCAGCTCAGCTCCATACACTGTGTAGTGGCCGTTCTGAGTACTGCAGCTCAGCTCCATACACCATGTAGTGGTCGTTCTCAGTACTGCAGCTCAGCTCCATACACCATGTAGTGGTCGTTCTCAGTACTGCAGCTCAGCTCCATACACCGTGTAGTGGTCATTCTCAGTACTGCAGCTCTTCTACATAAAGACCTCAGTTTGTCTTTCATCTTCTCCTCCGCCGTCGTCCTGTCGCTCGAAGCTTGTAAGAATGTGAGGAGGATGTGGACGGAGGTGGTGGCGATGGATCTCAGCGTCTCCTGGAAGAGGCAGTCAACCAGGCCGAGGAATCTCCTAAACCTCTCCTGCAGGCTCCTCCAATCCGACTGCTCCGTGTAATTCGGCTTTTTAGTGGAATTGGATAAGAAAGGGTCCCTCAGCCCCGCTGCCTCGGCCACCTGGGATGTAAAGAGTTACTCGTTACTGGCGCACAGTATCGGGGCTACGCGGTGTGTAATTAGTTTTGCGCAGCTGTCTAATGAAGGCATTAGATCTGCTCCAGCGATGTGTCGCGCACAGATTGTTTTATTGGGGTAGACAATCTGGAAAGAGAGAAATGATGGCTGACCACTACTCTCATCATCAGGTGTCGTGTGGAGCCGGGTGCTCCGAGCCCTGCCAGCGCCACTTGTAACCCTGTGGTTCCCCTACGACGGGGGGTGAGCACATCACGTGCCGCCATATGGTGCACAGTATAATAGGTGTATTCTTTTGTAGAAGGAATGCTTTGTCTAATGTTAATGCATCAGATGAGGTTCACAAACCATTCACAGTGAATGGGCTGAACTAGATGGATTTAAAGTCTACCTTCCACCTTAAAGACTATGAAACTATGAGAATAAGTATTTGATACGCTGACGATTTTGCAAGTTTTCCCACCTCTAAATGGAGAGGTCTGTAATTATGATCATAGGTTCACTGCAATTGTGGGAGACGGAAGTTAAAAGAATTCAGAGAATCACATTGTAGGATTGTTACATAATAAAATTGCATGAAACAAGTGTTTTATCACCGGCCAACTAGCAATGATTCTGTTCTCAAACCTGTTAGTCTTTCTCCTCTTACCTTCACTCATTATCGCTATTAATTGCTCCTGTGTGACCTCGTTACCTGTATAACAGACACCTGTCCACACTCAATCATCACACTCCATCTCTCCACCAGGGCCAAGACCAAAGAGCTGAGGACACCAGGGACACAACTGTAGACCTGCGCAAGGCTGGGGATGGGCGACAGGACAATAGGCAGCAGCTTGGTGAGAAAGAACAACTGATGGCACAATTCTTGGAAAATGGAAGAAGCACAAGATGACGTCAGTCGTCCTCGGTCTGGACTCCATATAAAGATCTCGCCTTGTGCGTTAAGGATGATCCTGAGAAAGGTCAGGAATCAGCCCAGAAGTACATGGGAGGACCTGCTCAATGACCTGAAGAGAGCTGGGACCACAGTCTCGAAGATTACTGTTAGTAACACACTACACTGTCTTGGATTAAAATCTTGCAGGGCACACAAGGTCCTCCTGCTGACCCCACATGTCCAGGCCCATGTGAAGATCACCAATGACTATCTGGATGATCCAGAGGAGGCAGGGGAGAAGGTCATGTGGTCAGAGGAGTCATGGGAGAAGGTCATGTGATTAGGGGAGGCATGGGAGAAGGTCATGTTGTCAGAGGAGGCATGGTAGAAGGTCATGTTGTCAGAGGAGTCATGGGAAAAGGTCATGTGGCAAGAGGTGGCATGGGAGAAGGTCATGTGGTCAGAGGAGACATGGGAGAAGGTCATGTGGTCAGGGGAGGAATAGGAGCAGGTCATGTGATCAGAGGAGGCATGGGAGAAGGTCATGTGGTTAGAGGAGAAATGGGAGAAGGTTGTGTGATCTTAGGAGGCCGGGGAGAAGGTCATGTATTCAGAGGAGGCATGGGAGAAGGTCATGTGGTTAGAGAGGAATGGGAGAAGGTCATGTGATCAGAGGAGACATGGGAGAAGGTCATGTGGTTAGAGGAGGAATGGGAGAAGGTCATGTGATCAGAGGAGACATGGGAGAAGGTCATGTGGTTAGAGGAGGAATGGAGAAGGTTGTGTGATCTTAGGAGGCCGGGGAGAAGGTCATGTGATCAGAGGAGGCATGTGAGAAGGTCATGTGGTTAGAGGAGAAATGAGATACGGTCATGTGATCAGAAGAGGCATAGAAGAAGGTCATGTGGTCAGAGGAGGCATGGGAAAAGGTCATGTGGTTAAAGGAGGAATGGGAGAAGGTCATGTGGTCAGAGGAGGCATTGGAGAAGGTCATGTGGTCAGAGGAGGCATGGGAGAAGGTCATGTGGTCAGATGAAACCAAAATGGAATTTTTTGGTATCAACTTTGGAGGAAGAAGGATGAGTACAACCCCAAGAGCACCATCCCAACCATGAAGCATGGGAGTGGAAACATCATAAAAAACATCATAGAAATTACAGACGTCTCCATTCTTTGTAGGTAGGAAGACTTGCAAAATTGGCAGAGGATCAAATACTTATTTTCTCTACTGTGCCTGATCAATGTACAGACCGGTAACCCCCATCATGGCAAGGTGTTTCCCTAGAGCAGCGACATATTTCAGCAGGATAATGGTGACAAAAATCAAGGGACTTCTCTCTAACTTTCCCAGGTGTCAGTCTGATCAATCATAGGGGGCTTGTGCTGAAAAAATGAATCGGATCCATGGAGGTCGCCCCGAACAACTAACGAGATGTGAAGGATAAGTTGCCAATATCAATGAGCCGCTGAAAAACATAAGTCACCCTTCAACATTCTGAAACGGCTCCTAACAGAAATGAAAAGTTATGGTTCTCAGAACTGGAGCTGTGCAAAGAGATTTACAAGGACTCTGTGATAGGAGTAGTCTGCCACCACTGGACCAGAGCCCTGCGAATATTCACCTAGCTGCCGGCATCTCTTCTAAATAGTTATTCTGACGTGATATCAACATTATGGTCCAATGGTCTGCAGGGAATACTAATCAGAAGAAGATCCGGGGTGACGGCAGGTAGGAGGAGGCACAAAGGGAACTTGTCCAGTGAATACACACTATTGATCTGGCTGCTGGACCAAGGTTCTACAAACCTCATCTCTCCTCAGAATGCAGTTATCCCCCCAAAAATTGCTACATTTCAAGGGACCAAAAGACATAGCATCTTTAAGAGATTTAAAGGGAATCTGTCCGGTCAAAAATCCATATGAAACTGCTATCATTTTCTAATTCCTCTCTCTAAGCTCTTTCTATTCATGTATTTCTTTTATTTATATTCCCCTTCTATCTTCTGTAAACTACAAATAAAGAGATTCATTCCATCTGTCAATCACAGTGAGTGATCACTTAGTTCTCTGCTGCCCACTGCCCAGGGAATGAATAGTCATACATCACTGCACTGCACAGAAGCAAGGTTCAGTAGAAGTTACTCACATCGGGGGGGAGGGGCTGTATACTATCTCTGCTCTCTTTGCATGCAGCAAAACAAATGTTCAAATAAACACACAAAATCTCTCACAGACAGCACGACCTCTCTTCAGAGCAACAAATGGAGGAGATTGCCTTACCTAGATGAGCTATATGGCTACCATCTCTCCTTCCCTCCCCCTCCCTATCAGAAGCTCTGTGCAGGACAGGAAAATGAAACAAGAGGTGAGGCAGAGAGCACTGGGGGAAGGAGGGGAGAGCTGCTTGAGAAGGGGTAAATAATAAATGAACATTTACATACTGAGGTCTATTTACTAGTCCGGTCAATTACTTTTACTGCTGAAGATAGCTGCCTGCTGGGTGTGAAGGTGCTTATAGCAAGAGAACTACAAAGGGCACAGTAATGATTTTTACACATTCTGAATGGGCGGCCCAGGCACTATTCATGGGTACTATTAGTATCATACTGAAAAATGACCTGACAGAGTCCCTTAAAATGTTTTCTATCTTGACAACCTTTTTTATATCAAGATCTACTGGCGATCAGTCGATCACCTCCTGTCCCGCGAGCAGATAACTCCAGTTATTGACCATTATCCAGTACAGCGGCGACTACAGGAGAGATGTGGTATTACATTGTGCTCACATAGATCATTGAGTGACTAGTAAGGTTTCCAAAAAGCGCATTGCCCCTTTCTACGACATCTACAACACATGGATGGGACACATCCTCAGTCTCCAACATCTTTGATGCTAAGTAGGTTATTTCACAGGAAACGTTTGGTTTTGCACTATGGAGCGAGGTTCAGTCTCGTACCTTATATAAAGTTTCGATGATGACTTTGATGAGAGTTCCTCTGAGCGTCTGGAGGTTGATCAGGGCGCAATTACACGCCTCGCTCTGAAGGAGGCAGAAATCCTTCAGGGAATAGGTGCGGGAGTTATCCAGCTGTAGAGAGGGAGAGAGGTTATTGCCCACCAGGCCATAGTCATAGGTACTGTATGGTTAACCCCTTCCTGACACAGGACGTTCTGGTACATCCAGGGTCTCAGGATGAGCCATTTCATATGTCATCTCTTCCATGACCAACAACATAACTGCGGGGTGATAATCGACAGCCGCAGCAACTGGAGGCCTGATGAAGGCCCCGATATTTACCATGTTGGTACAATTCAAATCATTTCTGCTTATTCTATCATTAAAAGAAAAATGTTATATATGTTTATTTATACAGTGACAGTTCATTCACTATAACAGGGAGTATACTCACTGGTTTGCTGGTCTTCAAGGTAGCACCAGGAACACATCTCCACATGTCATATAATGACTCCATCTTAACATTTGAGACACACCCATTGGTGGAGGCACGTGTTTAGTCAGACACACCCATGGGTGGAGGCACGTGTTTAGTCAGATACACCCATGGGTGGAGGCACGTGTTTAGTCAGACACACCCATGGGTGGAGGTACGTGTTTAGTCTTAAACATACATGGGTAGAGGCACGTGTTTAGTCAGCCACATTCATGGGTGGAGGCACGTGTTTAGTCAGACACACTCATGGGTAGAGGCACGTGTTTAGTCAGACACACCCATTGGTGGAGGCACGTGTTTAGTCAGACATATCCATGGGTGGAGGTACGTGTTTAGTCAGACATATCCATGGGTGGAGGTACGTGTTTAGTCAGACACACCCATTGGTGGAGGCACGTGTTTAGTCAGACATATCCATGGGTGGAGGTACGTATTTAGTCAGACACACCCATTGGTGGAGGCACGTGTTTAGTCAGACATATCCATGGGTGGAGGTACGTGTTTAGTCAGACACACCCATTGGTGGAGGCACGTGTTTAGTCAGACACACCCATGGGTGGAGGCACGTGTTTAGTCAGACAGACCCATGGGTGGAGGCACGTGTTTAGTCTTAAACATACATGGGTAGAGGCATGTGTTTAGTCAGACACACCCATGGGTGGAGGCACGTGTTTAGTCTTAAACATACATGGGTAGAGGCACGTGTTTAGTCAGACACACCCATGGGTGGAGGCACGTGTTTAGTCAGACACACCCATTGGTGGAGGCACGTGTTTAGTCTTAAACATACATGGGTAGAGGCACGTGTTTAGTCAGACACACCCATGGGTAGAGGCACGTGTTTAGTCAGACATATTCATGGGTGGAGGCACGTGTTTAGTCAGACACACCCATGGGTAGAGGCACGTGTTTAGTCAGACACACCCATGGGTGGAGGCACGTGTTTAGTCAGGCACATACATGGGTGGAGGCACGTGTTTAGTCAGACACACCCATTGGTGGAAGCACATGTTTAGTCAGGCACATACATGGGTGGAGGCATGTGTTTAGTCAGACACCCCCATGGGTGGAGGCACGTGCCAGCACCAAACCCACCCCCCGGCTCCTCACCAGACGCTGCCAGCAACACACACACCCCCGCTCCTCACCAGATGCTGCCAACACCCCCCCAGCTCCACACCAGACGCTGCCAGCACAACCCCCCGCTCCCCACCTAATGCTGCACCAGGGCCCCAAAGGCTGAAGGTCTGGGCAGGAGCGCTGTGCATTACAGCAGAGGAGCTCTGCAGAGCATTACAGCAGAGATTCTGCAGAGGAGCGGGGGGGGGAATTACCAGCCACAGCAGAGGAGCAGGGGGGGGGTGCTGCCGCCCGTGACTGGGAGGACTGGGAGCCGGGGCTGCAGAGGAGGGGCGGGTACAGTTACCCTCCTCACCTCTGTCACGGGGGCCCCCCACTGATGCTTGAGGGGCCCCCACTCCGTCGGGCAGCGGCTCATTGGAGGCGGAACTGGGCGGGAAATAAAAAAGTATAAAATTTCGGCCCATAAAAGAAATTTTTTACCAAAAAAATGGTATTGCTTTTAGTACAAAATTCCTGACATAATCATACCGCCAGGGAGGTTAATTATAAATATATATATACCGGCTATTTACGATGCAGCTGGTCGCCATATTACTAAATATAAATATATATATATATATACATTTATATATATATATATTTAGTAATATGGCGACCAGCTGCATCGTAAATAGCCGGTATGTATATTTATAATTAGTAATATGGTGACTGGCTGCATTGTAAATGGCCATTATATATATATATTTTCCATGTAATGTCAGAATAAGTAGAAGTGATTTTAATTGCAATGTTTTATATATTAAATCTCGCAGCTTCTGATCTATCAGGACATAACATGTCATGCAAGACAAACAAACAGATATGCAATTTGTTCACTTGTACTGCAATTATGTATTCACTATGTAAACCCCGGACTACTCATCACTACTGACCTCTCACCCACCACTACAGCTCTCCTTCCCACTGCATCTGACCCACGCTACTCCCATCCCCCGCTCACCATCCACAATGTATCCTCTCCTTTGCACTCTCACTCCCATCCTTCTCCATTTTCTGCTACCCCCGCTCATCCCTCCACCCAGCAACAAAGTACTTATCTCACCCTCCATTCTACCTAGCCACCTTACCCACTCCTCTGAACTATTCCTTCACTTTCAATCCTCCATCTCCAATCAGGCACGGCCACCACGTAAACTCTCATGCTCCCACCTGCTAACCCTCTCCCTGCTCCTCCTACTCGCTGGCGACATTTCCCCTAATCCCGGCCCCCCCCCCGCCACATCCCCACAGTCACCTACACCCCACCCCCACGTCCCATCACCAACTCTCATAACCCCACCATCACCCAACCTCGCAACCTGACCAACCTTAGACCCATCCCCCCAGCCCCTGCTCCGCTAATCTCCCTGCCAGGCGCACTCTGGAACGCCCGCTCAGTCTGTAATAAGCTCACAGACATCCATGAACTCTTTATTTCTAATAAACTTTCATTCCTTGGCATCACAGAGACCTGGCTCACCCCCTCCGACACGGCCTCCCCTGCTGCACTATCCTATGGCGGATTCAATCTCTCCCACACACCCCGCCCCTCTGACAAACATGGCGGAGGTGTCGGCATACTCCTATCCGACACCTGCTCCTTCGCCCCTATTCCATTACCCCCCTCTGTTACTCTCCCATCTTTCGAAGCCCACTCTGTCCGCATCTTCTCCCCCTGTAACCTCCAGCTAGCCGTCATCTACCACCCCCCTGGATCCATCCCCACCTTCCTCGACCACTTCACCACCTGGCTACTTCATTTCCTCTCTACTGACATCCCCACCATCATTATGGGCGATTTCAATATCCCCATTGACACTGCCCACCCAACCGCCTCTCAACTTCTTTCCCTGACCTCCTCCTTCGGGCTCTCCCAATGGTCCTCCTCCACCACCACAAAAGATGGCCACACGCTTGATCTCATCTTTACCCGTCTTTGCTCCCTTACTAATCTCACAAACTCATCCCTCCTCCTGTCTGACCACAATCTGCTGACCTTCTCCTCCCTCACCTCCCCTACTACATCACCTCCTCTCCACAAACTTGATCATCCCCGCAGAAACCTAAAACACATTGATCTACACTCACTTTCAGAATCCCTCCTCCCTCTCGCCAACATAACATCTATATGTGACACTGACACTGCCACCACCCTCTACAACACCACATTAACCAAGGCGCTAGACCTAGCAGCCCCCCTCACACACCACGCTGCACGCACTAATAGGCAGCCCTGGCACACCACCCTCACTAAAGACCTGAGACGGGCATCCAGGGTCGCCGAGAGGAGATGGAAAAAAATCACGTTCCACTGAGCATTTTGAGCTGTTCAAACAGTCCCTCATCGCCTTCAAGACTGCACTTGCTATCGCTAAACAAATCTTCTTCTTATCCCTAATAACTTCCCTGTCCCACAATCCCAAGCAACTTTTCAAGACCTTCAATTCCTTACTCCGCCCGCCTGCTCCCCCTCCATCTCCCCTTATCTCTGCAGAAGACTTTGCCTCCTTCTTCAAAGAAAAGATTGACAGAATCAGAGACAGCTTTGATCCACTGTCCCCACAGCCTCCGCTTTCACCTATACTGCCCTCTACTTCCATCAACTGCTTCCCCCCCCCATAACTGAAGACCAGCTCTCCTCCCTCCTGTCAATATCACACCTCACCACCAGCGCCCAAGACCCGCTCCCATCCCACCTAATTCCCAACCTCACCTCGGTTATCATCCCAGCCCTAACTCATCTTTTCAACCTATCACTCACCACCGGCACCTTCCCCTCAGCCTTCAAACACGCCTTGATCACACCCATCCTCAAAAAACCCTCCCTCGATCCCACAACTGTCTCCAACTACCGCCCTATATCTCTCCTCCCTTTTGCCTCTAAACTACTTGAACAGCATGTCCACTCTGAGCTGTCCTCTCACCTCTCCTCCTGCTCCCTCTTTGACCGCCTGCAATCTGGCTTCAGACCCCTTCACTCCACTGAAACAGCCCTGACCAAAGTCACAAATGACTTACTGACTGCCAAAAGCAAGCGCCACTACTCTGTTCTCCTCCTCCTCGACCTGTCAGCCGCCTTCGACACTGTTGACCACTCCCTTCTACTACAGATCCTGGAATCTCTTGGCATCACGGACCTTGCCCTCTCTTGGATCTCCTCATACTTAACGGACCGCACCTTCAGCGTCACCCACTCCAACACATCCTCCTCGCCCTACCCCCTATCTGTTGGGGTCCCCCAGGGCTCGGTTCTTGGACCATTACTGTTCTCAATCTACACTCTCGGCCTAGGGCAACTCATTGAGTCCCATGGCCTCCAATATCACCTCTACGCCGACGACACCCAAATCTACCTGTCTGGTCCTGACATCGCCTCCCTTCTATCCAAAATTCCACACTGCCTGTCCACCATCTCATCCTTCTTCTCTGCTCGCTTCCTTAAGCTGAACATGGACAAAACAGAGTTCATAGTCTTCCCCCCAAGACGCTCCCCCTCACTACCTGACCTATCCATCATCGTCAACGACTGCTCTCTCTCCAGTCCCCCATGCCAAGTGCCTCGGGGTTATCCTTGACTCTTCCCTCTCCTTCAAGCCCCACATCCAGGCCTTCGCCACCTCCTGCCGACTCCAGCTCAAAAACATCTATAGGATTCGCACTTTCCTTGACCACGACACTGCTAAAACCCTTATTCACGCTCTCATCATCTCCCGCCTCGATTACTGCAACCTCCTGCTCACCGGCCTCCCCAATACCTCCCTTGCACCTCTCCAATCTATCTTGAACTCCGCTGCCCGTCTAATCCATCTGTCTCCCCGCTACTCCCCTGCCTTCCCCCCTCTGCCAAGCCCTTCATTGGCTCCCTACTTCCCAGAGATCCCGGTTTAAAACATTAACCATGACATACCAAGCCATTCACAACCTGTCCCCTCCATACATCTCTGACATGGTCTCCTGTTACCTACCCTCACGCAACCTGCGATTCTCCCAAGAGCTTCTCCTCTACTCCCCCCTCATCTCCTCTTCGCACAACCGCATACTGGATTTCTCCCGTGCTTCACCGAGACTCTGGATCTCACTGCCCCAACACGTCAGACATTCTCCTACCCTGGGAACCTTCAAAAGAAGCCTGAAGACCCACCTGTTCCGCCAAGCCTACAACCTGCAATAAGACCCGGTCCACCACACCCCCTCACGACTGGAACTTCCCCCTCCAACTGTATCCCCACCCGCCCCTCGTAGACTGTGAGCCTTTGTGGACAGGATTTCTCCTCTCTTGTTTCTGTACAACTGAATTGTCAACATTTATTGTTACTTGTATTGTTACTATGTTACTTGTCCTAGTCCTTTTTAGCATGTAAAGCGCCATGGAATATAATGGCGCTATATAAATAAATAATAATAATAATAATAATAATAACATTGTAAACACTGTAGGGAGAATAACAGACTGCGTCTTGCCCCAAAACAGAAGAAGAAGCGAGGAAAACTGTATATCTTCCTCAAGACTCTATCAATAAATACTGAAGCACAGAAAGAAAAAAACCACAAGCCTCTCACAGGTCCATTGATAAACCCAGTGCGGAGTCTGAGAACACGGAGACCCCATACCGTTATCTGGGAGACAAAATAAAGGCAAATAAAAGGTCTGACCCTCGGAAGAAGTGGAGGAAAGAAAGGAAAGCCCAATAATAGAAAATTCCCCGGTGATGAAGGGGTTAACGAGACAAGTCCAGACTTTCTTACGTTTATAAGCAGGATAGGTGAACCTCCATGTTGGTGAGCGGCCGGGATGCTGACAGCGCCCCCGCACACAGTCTGGAGGTACAGCAGGCAGCGCTGGAAGACGTCATCCGCCAGGAACAGGTGACGGAGGAGCAGCGCCCTGAACGGGGAGAGCAAACATTACTATTAGATGAAGAAAGCTAGTGTCATTAATCTATATGCTGCGTCCTCAGCGGTGATTAGATCATACCCGCTCATCATACACCCGCTCATTATACACCCGCTCATTATACACCCGCTCATTATACACCCGCTCATCATACACCCGCTCATTATACACCCGCTCATCATACACCCGCTCATCATAGCACCCGCTCATCATGCACCCGCTCATCATACACCCGCTCATCATACACCCGCTCATCATACACCCGCTCATCATGCACCCGCTCATCATGCACCCGCTCATCATACACCCGCTCATCATACACCCGCTCATATACACCCGCTCATTATACACCCGCTCATTATACACCCGCTCATCATACACCCGCTCATTATACACCCGCTCATCATACACCCGCTCATCATGCACCCGCTCATCATGCACCCGCTCATCATACACCCGCTCATCATACACCCGCTCATCATACACCCGCTCATCATACACCCGCTCATCATACACCCGCTCATCATACACCCGCTCATCATACACCCGCTCATCATACACCCGCTCATCATACACCCGCTCATCATACACCCGCTCATCATACGCCACCGCTCATCATACGCCCCGCTCATCATACGCCCGCTCATCATACGCCCGCTCATCATACACCCGCTCATCATACACCCGCTCATTATACACCCGCTCATCATACACCCGCTCATCATACACCCGCTCATCATACACACCCGCTCATCATACACCCGCTCATCATACACCCGCTCATCATACACCCGCTCATTATAAACCCGCTCATTATACACCCGCTCATCATACACCCGCTCATTATACACCCGCTCATCATACACCCGCTCATCATACACCCGCTCATCATACACCCGCTCATCATACACCCGCTCATCATACACCCGCTCATCATACGCCCGCTCATTATACGCCCGCTCATTATACGCCCGCTCATCATACACTGGCTCATCATTCACCCGCTCATCATACACCCGCTCATCATACACCCGCTCATCATACACCCGCTCATCATACACCCGCTCATTATACACCCGCTCATCATACACCCGCTCATCATACACCCGCTCATTATCACGTACTCGCTTCTGTCCATCTTCCATCTTTGAACATTTCTTTTCCAGACGGTGAAAGCTTTCCAGAGCCTGAAAAGTAGAAACATATCACAGGGTTAATGATGGGGGAACTGAAAAGATACAGACCCCACAGCGGACATTCCCGTCCCCTCCCCACTCTATACATTTGTTATTCTGTGATCCCTCCTAACTACATAATAATAATATAATAATAATAAAGCTTTATTTATATAGCGCCAACATATTCCGCAGCGCTTTACAATGTAGGGTTAGAGTACAGAAAATATAATACAGTAAGTCATTACAGTACAGTCATGGCCAAACGTTTTGAGAATGACACCAAAATTCTATTTTCACATGATCTGCTGCCCTCTGGTTTTTATTTGTGTTTGTCTGATGTTTCTATCACATACAGAAATATAATTGCAATCATATTATGATACCAAAAGGTTATATTGACAGTTAGAATGAGTTAATGCAGCAAGTCAATATTTGCAGTGTTGACCCTTCTTCTTCAGGATCTCTGCAATTCTCCCTGGCTGCTCTCAATCAACTTCTGGACCAAATCCTTACTGATAGCCGTCCATTGTTCCATTCTTCCATTCTTCCATTATTCCATTCTTCCATTCTTCCCTTCTTCCATTCTTCCATTCTTGCATAATCAATGTTTGCATTTTGGCAGAATTTGTTGGTTTTTGTTTGTCCACCCGTCTCTTGATGATTGACCGCAAGTTCTCAATGGGATTAAGATCTGAGGAGTTTCCAGGCCATGGACCCAAAATCTCTGTTTTGTTCCCTGAGCCATTTAGTTATCACCTTTGCTTTATGGCAAGGTGCTCCATCATGCTGGAAAAGGCATTGTTGGGCGCCAAACTGCTCTTGGACGGTTGGGAGAAGTTGCTCTTGGAGGACATTCTGGTACCATTCTTTATTCATGGCTGTGTTTTTAGGCAAGACTGAGTGAGCAGATTCCCTTGGCTGAGAAGCAACCCCACACATGAATGGTTTCAGGATGCTTTACAGTTGGCATGAGACAAGACTGGTGGAAGCGCTCACCTCCTCTTCTCCGAATAAGCTGTTTTCCAGATGTCCCAAACAATCGAAAAGGGGATTCATCAGAGAAAATGACTTTCCCCCAGTCCTCAGCAGTCCACTCCCTGTACCTTTCCCCCAGTCCTCAGCAGTCCACTCCCTGTACCTTTCCCCCAGTCCTCAGCAGTCCACTCCCTGTACCTTTCCCCCAGTCCTCAGCAGTCCACTCCCTGTACCTTTCCCCCAGTCCTCAGCAGTCCACTCCCTGTACCTTTCCCCCAGTCCTCAGCAGTCCACTCCCTGTACCTTTCCCCCAGTCCTCAGCAGTCCACTCCCTGTACCTTTCCCCCAGTCCTCAGCAGTCCACTCCCTGGACCTTTTCCCAGTCCTCAGCAATCCACTCCCTGTACCTTTCCCCCAGTCCTCAACAGTCCACTCCCTGTACCTTTCCCCCAGTCCTCAGCAGTCCACTCCCTGGACCTTTCCCCCAGTCCTCAGCAGTCCACTCCCTGGACCTTTCCCCCAGTCCTCAGCAGTCCACTCCCTGGACCTTTCCCCAGTCCTCAGCAGTCCACTCCCTGTACCTTTCCCCCAGTCCTCAGCAGTCCACTCCCTGTACCTTTCCCCCAGTCCTCAGCAATCCACTCCGTGTACCTTTCCCCCAGTCCTCAGCAGTCCACTCCGTGTACCTTTCCCCAGTCCTCAGCAGTCCACTCCCTGGACCTTTCCCCCAGTCCTCAGCAGTCCACTCCCTGGACCTTTCCCCCAGTCCTCAGCAGTCCACTCCCTGGACCTTTCCCCCAGTCCTCAGCAGTCCACTCCCTGGACCTTTCCCCCAGGCCTCAGCAGTCCACTCCCTATACCTTTCCCCCAGTCCTCAGCAGTCCACTCCCTGGACCTTTCCCCCAGTCCTCAGCAGTCCACTCCCTGTACCTTTCCCTCAGTCCTCAGCAGTCCACTCCCTGTACCTTTCCCCAGTCCTCAGCAGTCGACTCCCTGTACCTTTCCCCCAGTCCTCAGCAGTCCACTCCCTGGACCTTTCCCCCAGTCCTCAGCAGTCCACTCCCTGGACCTTTCCCCCAGTCCTCAGCAGTCCACTCCCTGGACCTATCCCCCAGTCCTCAGCAGTCCACTCCCTGGACCTTTCCCCCAGTCCTCAGCAGTCCACTCCCTGGACCTATCCCCCAGTCCTCAGCAGTCTACTCCCTATACCTTTCCCTCAGTCCTCAGCAGTCCACTCCCTGGACCTTTCCCCCAGTCCTCAGCAGTCCACTCCCTGTACCTTTCCCCCAGTCCTCAGCAGTCCACTCCCTGGACCTTTCCCCCCGTCCTCAGCAGTCCACTCCCTGTACCTTTACCCCAGTCCTCAGCAGTCCACTCCCTGTACCTTTCCCCCAGTCCTCAGCAGTCCACTCCGTGTACCTTTACCCCAGTCCTCAGCAGTCCACTCCCTGTACCTTTCCCCCAGTCCTCAGCAGTCCACTCACTGGACCTTTCCCCCAGTCCTCAGCAGTCCACTCCCTGTACCTTTCCCCAGTCCTCAGCAGTCCACTCCCTGGACCTTTCCCCCAGTCCTCAGCAGTCCACTCCCTGGACCTTTCCCCCAGTCCTCAGCAGTCCACTCCCTGGACCTTTCCCCAGTCCTCAGCAGTCCACTCCCTATACCTTTCCCCAGTCCTCAGCAGTCCACTCCCTGGACCTTTCCCCCAGTCCTCAGCAGTCCACTCCCTGGACCTTTCCCTCAGTCCTCAGCAGTCCACTCCCTGTACCTTTCCCCAGTCCTCAGCAGTCCACTCCCTGTACCTTTATTCCAGTCCTCAGCAGTCCACTCCCTGTACCTTTACCCCAGTCCTCAGCAGTCCACTCCCTGTACCTTTTGCAGAATATCAGTCGGTCCCTGATGTTTTTTCTGGAGAGAAGTGGCTTCTTTGCTGCCCTCCTTGAAACCAGGCCTTGCTCAAAGAGTCTCCGCCTCACAGTGCGTGCAGAAGCATCACACCAGCCTGCTGCCATTCCTGAGCAAGCTCGGCACTGCTGGTAGACCCATCCCGCAGGTGAAACAGTTTTAAGATACAGTCCTGGCGCTTGCTGGTCTTTCTTGGGCGCCCTGGAGCCTTTTTGACAACAATGGAAGCTCTCTCCTTGAAGTTCTTGATGATGCGATAGATTGTTGACTGAGGTGCAATCTTTCTAGCTGCGATACTCTTCCCTGTTAGGCCATTTTTGTGCAGTGCAATTATGGCTGCACGTGTTTCTTTAGAGATAACCATGGTTAACCGAAGAGAAACAATGATACCAAGCACCAGCCTCCTTTTAAAGTGTCCAGTGGTGTCATTCTTACTTAATCATGACTGATTGTTCGCCAGCCCTGTCCTCATCAACACCCACACCTGTGTTAATGGAACAATCACTAAAACGATGTTAGCTGCTCCTTTTAAGGCAGGACTGCAATGATGTTGAAATGTGTTTTGGGGGTTAAAGTTCATTTTCTAGGCAAATATTGACTTAGCAAGTAATTGCTGTTAAGCTGATCACTCTTTATGACATTCTGGAGTATATGCAAATTGCCATTAGAAAAACTGAAGCAGTAGACTTTGTTAAAATTAATATTTGTATCATTCTCAAAACTTTTGGCCATGACTGTAGAGAAGAAATACAGTACAATAATTGGATACAAAACAATAGGCATAGAATCAATGTAACAAAGAAAATACAATAAATAAAGCAAGAAATGAAGGTGACCCTGCTCAAAAGAGCTTACAATCTACAACGGGATAGGAGTTGCACAAGGTACAGGGGCTTATTACACTGATGGTCCAGGTATCTTGAGGAAATGGGGGATGGAAATAAGCTTACATGGATGGTCACCAGACATCTGTGTAGAGCTTATGGGTTCGGTGGAGTTTGTAGAAGAGATATGTTGAGAGAGATAGTGAATGGGCTATGTACAGTACAAAGGACTTCTATTAGAGAGTATGATAGGCCGCATTAAAAAAAAGATGTGTTTTTAGGGAGCGTCTGAAGCCATGAAAGTTGTGGATAGTCCTGATTTCTTGGGGTAAAGCATTCCAGAGGATTTGTGCAGCTCTGGAGAAGTCTTGGAGCCGGGAATGGGAGGATCGGATTAGTGCAGATGTTAGTCGACGGTCATTTGAAGAACGTAGAGAACGGGTGGGGTGATGAACAGAGATGAGGGAGGAGATGTAGGGGGACGCTGCACTGTGAAGAGCTTTGTGGGTGAGAACAAGCAACTACATCACAGTCCACTGCCTGAGCTTTGATTTGAGCCTTGCTTGTAATATTGAGCATCAGTTCTTCATCACTGAATCGCCTTTACTCCATCACTGTGTCAGCTCTGTAACATTGCTGTTCCAGCTACTTCACTTGTTGCTGTTCCAGGTACTCCACTTGTTGATGTTCCAGCTATTCTAATTTGTTGCTGTTCCAGCTTCTCCACTTGTTGCTGTCCCAGTTTCTCCAGTTGTTGCTGTTCCAGCTTCTCCACTTGTTACTGTTCCTGCTTCTCCATTTGTTGCCGCTCCAGCTACTCCACTTATTGCCGTTCCAGCTACTTCTTTTGTTACCGTTTCAGCTACTCCACGTGTTGTTGCTGCAGCATCTGCACTTGTGGCTGCTCCAGCTTCTCCACTTGTTGCTGCTCCAGCTTCTCCAACTTGTTGCTGCTCCAGCTTCTCCACATGTTGCTATTCCAGCTTCTCCGTTTGTTGCTGCTGCAGCTTTTTCACTTGTTGCTATTCCAGCTTCTCCACTTGTTGCTGTTCCAGCTTCTCCATTTGCTGCTGCTCCAGCTTCTCCACTTGCTGCTATTCCAGCTTCTCCACTTGTTGATGCTCCAGCTTCTCCACTTGTTGCTGCTCCAGCTCCTCCACTTGTTGCTGCTCCAGCTTCTCCACTTGTTGCTGCTCCAGCTTCTCCACTTGTTGCTGCTCCAGCTTCTCCACTTGTTGCTGCTGCAGCTTTTTCACTTGTTGCTATTCCAGCTTCTCCACTTGTTGCTGTTCCAGCTTCTCCATTTGTTGCTGTTCCAGCTTCTCCATTTGCTGCTGCTCCAGCTTCTCCACTTGTTGCTGCTCCAGCTTCTCCACTTGTTGCTATTCCAGCTTCTCCACTTGTTGCTATTCCAGCTTCTCCACTTGTTGCTGCTCCAGCTCCTCCACTTGTTGCTGCTCCAGCTCCTCCACTTGTTGCTGCTCCAGCTTCTCCACTTGTTGCTATTCCAGCTTCTCCACTTGTTGCTGTTCCAGCTTGTCCACTTGTTGCTGCTGCAGCTTTTTCACTTGTTGCTATTCCAGCTTCTCCACTTGTTGCTGTTCCAGCTTCTCCATTTGTTGCTGTTCCAGCTTTTCCATTTGCTGCTGCTCCAGCTTCTCCACTTGTTGCTGCTCCAGCTTCTTCACTTGTTGCTATTCCAGCTTCTCTACTTGTTGCTGCTCCAGCTTCTCCACTTGTTGCTATTCCAGCTTCTCCACTTGTTGCTGCTCCAGCTTCTCCACTTGTTGCTGCTCCAGCTTCTCCACTTGCTGCTGCTCCAGCTTCTCCACTTGCTGCTCCAGCTTCTCCACTTGTTGCTGCTCCAGCTTCTCCACTTGTTGCTATTCCAGCTTCTCCACTTGTTGCTATTCCAGCTTCTCCACTTGTTGCTGCTCCAGCTCCTCCACTTGTTGCTGCTCCAGCTCCTCCACTTGTTGCTGCTCCAGCTTCTCCACTTGTTGCTATTCCAGCTTCTCCACTTGTTGCTGTTCCAGCTTGTCCACTTGTTGCTGCTGCAGCTTTTTCACTTGTTGCTATTCCAGCTTCTCCACTTGTTGCTGTTCCAGCTTCTCCATTTGTTGCTGTTCCAGCTTCTCCACTTGTTGCTGCTCCAGCTTCTCCACTTGTTGCTGCTCCAGCTTCTTCACTTGTTGCTATTCCAGCTTCTCCACTTGTTGCTGCTCCAGCTTCTCCACTTGTTGCTATTCCAGCTTCTCCACTTGTTGCTGCTCCAGCTTCTCCACTTGTTGCTGCTCCAGCTTCTCCACTTGCTGCTGCTCCAGCTTCTCCACTTGCTGCTCCAGCTTCTCCACTTGTTGCTGCTCCAGCTTCTCCACTTGTTGCTATTCCAGCTTCTCCACTTGTTGCTATTCCAGCTTCTCCACTTGTTGCTGCTCCAGCTTCTCCACTTGTTGCTGCTCCAGTTTCTCCACTTGTTGCTATTCCAGCTTCTCTCCACTTGTTGCTATTCCAGCTTCTCCACTTGTTGCTGCTCCAGCTCCTCCACTTGTTGCTGCTCCAGCTCCTCCACTTGTTGCTGCTCCAGCTTCTCCACTTGTTGCTATTCCAGCTTCTCCACTTGTTGCTGTTCCAGCTTGTCCACTTGTTGCTGCTGCAGCTTTTTCACTTGTTGCTATTCCAGCTTCTCCACTTGTTGCTGTTCCAGCTTCTCCATTTGTTGCTGTTCCAGCTTCTCCACTTGTTGCTGCTCCAGCTCCTCCACTTGTTGCTACTCCAGCTTCTCCACTTGTTGCTATTCCAGCTTCTCCACTTGTTGCTGCTCCTGCTTCTCCACTTGTTGCTGCTCCAGCTTCTCCACTTGTTGCTGCTCCAGCTTATCCACTTGTTACTGTTCCAGCATCTCCATTTGCTGCTGCTCCAGCTTCTCCACTTGTTGCTGCTCCAGCTTCTCCACTTGTTGCTGCTCCAGCTTCTCCACTTGTTGCTGCTCCAGCTTCTCCACTTGCTGCTGCTCCAGCTTCTCCACTTGCTGCTCCAGCTTCTCCACTTGCTGCTCCAGCTTCTCCACTTGTTGCTATTCCAGCTTCTCCACTTGTTGCTGCTCCAGCTTCTCCACTTGTTGCTATTCCAGCTTCTCCACTTGTTGCTGCTCCAGCTTCTCCACTTGTTGCTGCTCCAGCTTCTCCACTTGTTGCTGTTCCAGCTTCTCCACTTGTTGCTGTTCCAGCTTCTCCACTTGTTGCTGCTCCAGTTTCTCCACTTGTTGCTGCTCCAGCTTCTTCACTTGTTGCTGCTCCAGCTTCTCCACTTGTTGCTGCTGCAGCTTCTCCACTTGTTGCTGCTCCAGCTTCTCCACTTGTTGCTGCTCCAGCTTCTCCACTTGTTGCTGCTCCAGTTTCTCCACTTGTTGCTATTCCAGCTTCTCCACTTGTTGCTGCTCCAGCTCCTCCACTTGCTGCTGCTCCAGCTTCTCCACTTGTTGCTGCTCCAGCTTCTCCACTTGTTGCTGCTCCAGCTTCTCCACTTGCTGCTGCTCCAGCTTCTCCACTTGTTGCTGTTCCAGCTTCTCCACTTGTTGCTGTTCCAGCTTCTCCACTTGCTGCTGCTCCAGCTTCTCCACTTGTTGCTGTTTCAGCTTCTCCACTTGTTGCTGCTCCAGCTTCTCCACTTGTTGCTGCTCCAGCTCCTCCACTTGTCTGTGCTGCATTATAACTGCTCATCTGGACTAAGTCCCTCAAGGATCCCCTTCACTTCTCACAACGGCTCAATGGGGGCCAAAGGGAAAGGCGAATGTGACCTAAAGGGTTTGTTTGGTGATCACGCTGAATGTAGGGCTCAGATGTCAGAGGGCGGCAATATGACGTCAGTAAAAATGATTATAGTCAGTAAAACAGATGACAGTTAGGGGTTAGGAGACTTTTCTTCTACAATGGTCACTTTATTGCCGTCATACCTGAACAGGGAGAAAGTGCGGATATTCTTTATAGTATAGTATCTCTCCCTCTCATGTATCCAGTCTGTGACCGGCACCACCTCCATGATTTCAGCTCCGGAGACCATCATGACCTGGATGAGAGAAAACGGAGAGCATAACCCCGCCATCCACTTCTGCAGGTTACATACACTCCATATATAAGAGAAGGGTAGAACACTCGTGTTGTCTTCAGCAGCCACCAGAGGGCGCTATGGAGCGCACCGCGAACTGCCTATACATACATTTATTTTTAACCCTTGCTTCACTTTTGCAATGTTTGTATATACATTGCGCAAGTGAAAGTGCCCTGAAATCTCGGGATCCGTGAATATAAAGCAATTGTGGAATATGAATGAATGGAGTGTGTAGACAGTGAGGATGTAACGAATATAAGGGGAGACATGTGGACAGATGGTCCATAAAGTGTAATCAGCGCTAATTACTATGGATGATGCCGCGCTCTGTGAGCCGTGTCCTGGTCAGCTGCGCTCACATATTACACAGCTTATGTGAATGGGCTGTTTTGGGTTTTTGAAGAATTTTGCAGCAGCTTTGGATGTGTTTGGAGGACGGCAGGAGCTGCTTATCCATGGAAAGGAATGACACCTGTGACGAGTGATCCTACACACACGCTCACCTTAGACACATAGGACGCACTGACCGTCCAGTATACGTCACACTGAAGAGCGGCACGAGACGGGACCACATGGAGATCATAGGGATCATAGCGGGCCGAGGGCAGGTCCTGACATCGAGGCAAACAATACACAAACTCCCCCGAGTCTTCTTTCATAGGAAAGATCTCCTAAGTGGAAGAAGAGAAAGACTTAAAAACAAGAGCAGAGCAATCATAGACCCCATCACAGAACCCATCATAGACCCCATCATAGACCCCATCACTGACCCCATCATAGACCCCATCATAGACCCCATCACTGACCCCATCATAGACCCCATCATAGACCCAATCATAGACCCCATCATAGACCCCATCACTGACCCCATCACTGACCCCATCATAGACCCCATCACTGACCCCATCATAGACCCCATCACAGATCCCATCACAGACCCCATCATAGACCCCATCACAGACCCCATCATAGACCCCATCACAGACCCCATAATAGACCCCATCACTGACCCCATCATAGACCCCATCACTGACCCCATCATAGACCCCATCATAGACCCCATCACTGACCCCATCACAGACCCCATCATAGACCTCATCACAGACCCCATCATAGACCCCATCACTGACCCCATCACTGACCCCATCATAGACCCCATCACTGACCCCATCATAGACCCCATCACAGATCCCATCACAGACCCCATCATAGACCCCATCACAGACCCCATCATAGACCCCATCACAGACCCCATAATAGACCCCATCACTGACCCCATCATAGACCCCATCACAGACCCCATAATAGACCCCATCATAGACCCCATCATAGACCCCATCACAGACCCCATAATAGACCCCATCATAGACCCAATCACAGATCCCATCACAGACCCCATCATAGACCCCATCACAGACCCCATCATAGACCCCATCACAGATCCCATCATAGATCCCATCACAGACCCCATCACTGACCCCATCACAGACCCCATCACAGAACCCATCACAGACCCCATCATAGACCCCATCACAGATCCCATCATAGATCCCATCACAGATCCCATCACAGAACCCATCACTGACCCCATCACTGATCCCATCATAGACCCCATCACAGACCCCATCACAGATCCCACAGACCCCATCACAGACCCCATCACAGATCCCATCACTGACCCCATCACAGATCCCATCACAGATCCCATCACTGACCCCATCACAGATCTCATCACCGATCCCATCACAGATCCCACCACAGATCCCATCACAGACCCCATCACCGACCCCATCAATGATCCCATCACAGACCCCATCACAGAACCCATCACAGATCCCATCACAGACCCCATCACACTCTCCATCACAGATCCCACCACAGACCCCATTACAGACCCCATCACAGATCCCACCACAGATCCCACCACAGATCCCATTACAGACCCCATCACAGATCGCACCACAGATCCCATCACAAATCCATCACAGATCCCATCACTGACCCCATCACACTCTCCATTACAGACCAATCAGAGACCCCATCAGAGACCTAATCACAGACCCATCACAGACCCCATCACAGACCCCCATCCACAGACTCCCATCACAGAACCCATCACAGACCCCATCATAGACCCAATCACAGATCCCATCACATAACCCATCACTGACCCCATCACTGATCCCATCATACACCCATCACAGACCCCATCACAGATCCCATCACAGATCCCACAGACCCAATCACAGACCCCATCACAGATCCCATCACTGACCCCATCACAGATCCCATCACAGATCCCATCACTGACCCCATCACAGATCTCATCACAGATCCCATCACTGACCCCATCACAGATCCCATCACAGACCCCATCACCAACCCCATCACCGATCCCATCACAGATCCCACACAGATCCCATCACAGACCCCATCAAGACCCCATCACAGACCCCATCACTGACCCCATCATAACCCAATCACAGACCCCATCACAGACCCCATCATAACTCTCCATCACAGATCCCATACTAGACCCCATCACAGATCCCCCATCATACGACCATCACATCACCAGATCCACCAATCACATACAGACCCATCACAGACCCCACATCAACAGATCCCATACAGACCCCATCCAGACCCCCACTTCCATCACAGATCCCACATCACTTAGCACATCCCATCACAGATCCCATCACAGATACCCATCACTGACCCCTCACACTCCGATTCAGCCATCAAGACCCACCACACAGACCCCATCACAGACCCACAGAACCTACACAACCCCATGACCCCCATCACAGATCCCATCACTGACCCATCACAGACCCAACACAGATCCCAACACTGACCCCATACAGAATCACAATCCACCACAGATCCATCATCATACAGAATACCACCCATCACGATTCCACATCCACATGACCCATCAAACCATGGACCCCATCAATCATCAGATCCCATCACTGACCCATCACACATCAAGACCCATCACAGATCCATCATCACAGACCCCATCACTGCCCCATCACAGATCCCATCACAGACCCCATCACAGACCCCATCACAGATCCCATCACAGAACCCATCACAGACCCCATTCACGACCCCATTTACAGATCCTATCACAGATCCCATTCAACCAAATACCCATCACTAGACCCATCACTGACCCCATCACAATCTCCATCACAGATCCCAATCAGAGACCCCATCAGAGCCCAATCACGACCCCATCACACCCCATCACAGACCCCCATCAGAGACCCATCACAGATCCCATCACAGATCCCATCACTAGACCCCAAACACGATCCCATCACAATACCCATCACAGACCCCATCACTGATCCCATCCAACCCCATCACAGACCCCATCACAGATCCCATCACAGATCCCACCCAAGACCCATCACTGACCCCATCACAGACCCATCACTGACCCCATCACTGATCCCATCACAGACCCCATCACTGACCCCATCAAGACCCATCAACGTCTCCATCACAGACCCCATCACAGATCCCATCACTGACCCCATCACAACCCCATCACGATCCCATCACAGATCCCCACACAGACCCCCACTCATCAGACCCCATCACACCCCATCACAGACCCCATCACATGCCCCATCAAGATCCCATCACGACCCCATCACATGACCCCATCACAACCCCATCACAGATCCCATTACAGACCCCATCACAGATCCCACACAGATCCCATCACGACCCCATCACAGATCCCCACTGATCCCATCACAATCCCATCACAGATCCCATCACAGATCCCCACCATCAACCCATCACAGATCCCATACAGACCCCATCACAGACCCCATCACAGATCCCATCACAGACCCATCACAGACCCCATCACAGACCCATCACAGCCCCATACACATCCATCACAGATCCCATCACATGATCCCATCACTGACCCCATCACAACCTCCTCCATACAGATCCCATCACAGATCCCATCACTGACCCATCACTGACCCCATCACAGACCCCATCAGAGACCCAAACACAACCCATCACAGACTCCCATCACAGATCCCATCAGCAGACCCCAACACAGACCCCAACACAGACCCCATTACAGACCCCATCACAGATCCCATCCACAGATAGTTAGCTTGTCATCACAGCCATACGCCCATTCTGGTATATTACCAGATCCTATCACTGTACCACATCCAGGCACCCCATCACGTAGTATTCCATCTCCATGATACCAATTCACAATCGTCCCATCTTAACCCCATCACAACCCCATCAGAGCGACCATCCAGATTTTCCTCTCAACAGCTTCACCATTCACCTGTGCCCATTCACTGGACTCCCATTACAGAACCTATAAATCATCGACCCACAAGTCCTCATCAGATTCCTCACTGACCCACATCTCTCAGACCACACACACTGCCCCATTACTGCATGATCAAGATCCATTACAATCCCATACACACCCGTCTCCTGACCAACCCATCACTGAGCATCCAAGTACATTCAATGATAATCAACAGCACCATACAAGCGAGCCATTAACTTACACTCTCACACCTCCACACTACCCATCATGTAAGTACCCATTCCTCAGATCTGCCCCAGTATCCTTTCACTGACCCCATGCATTTATAATAGATCCCATCACAGACCCCATCACAGACCCCATCGCAGACCCCATCACAGACCCCATCACAGATCCCATCACAGATCCCACCACAGACCCCATCACTGACCCCATCACAGACCCCCATCACTGACCCCATCACTGACCCCATCACAGACCCCCATCACTGACCCATCAGAGACCCCATCACACTCTCCATCACAGACCCATCACAGATCCCATCACTGACCCCATCACTGACCCCATCACAGACCCATCACTGACCCCATCACAGACCCCATCACTGACCCCATCAGAGACCCCATCACACTCTCCATCACAGACCCCATCACAGCTCCCATCACAGATCCCATCACTGACCCCATCACTGACCCCATCACAGACCCATCACAGATCCCATCACAGATCCATCACAGATCCCATCACTGACCCCATCACTGACCCCATCACAGACCCATCACTGACCCCATCACAGATCCCATCACAGATCCCATCACAGATCCCATCACAGAACCATCACAGACCCCATCACAGACCCCATCACAGACCCCATCACAGACCCATCACAGATCCCATCACAGAACCCATCACAGAAACCCATCACAGACCCATCACAGACCCCATCACAGCTCCCATCACAGATCCCATCACTGACCCCATCACTGACCCCATCACAGACCCCATCACAGATCCATCACAGATCCCATCACAGATCCCATCACTGACCCCATCACTGACCCCATCACAGACCCCATCACTGACCCCATCACAGATCCCCTCACAGATCCCATCACAGATCCCATCACAGAAACCCATCACAGACCCCATCACAGACCCCATCACAGACCCCATCACAGATCCCATCCAACTGAATGAGTGGTGAGGCTGTTGTAATCACAGCAGTACGCCCACTGTCTTGGGGTTATATTTGACCCAGATCTCTTCTTCTCTCACCACATCCGGTCACTCGCTCATGTCACTGTTGCCCTTATTCATTCTCGCCTGGATTACTGCAATTCTCTACTAATCGGTCTCCTCTTACTAAAACTCTCTCCTCTCCAATCCATCCTGAATGCAGCAGCCAGGATTATTTTCCTCTCCAAGCGCTTCACCGATGCGTCTATCCTGTGCCAGTCATTGCACTGGCTGCCCATCCGCTACAGAATACAATATTAAAATCATCACTCACCCACAAAGTCCTGCACAGTTCTGCACTGCCCTACATCTCCTCCTAATCTCTGTCTATCACACTACACGTGCCCTCCATTCTGCAAGTGACCTAAGACTGACATCAGCTACAATCCGAACCTCCCACTCCCGTCTCCAGGACTTCTCAGGAGCTGCACCAATTCTCTGGAATGCATTACCAAGTACAATTCAATGAAATCCAAATATCCATAGCTTTAAGCGAGCCTTAAATTACATCTGCTCAAACTAGCCTACCACCTCACCTCATCTATGTAAGTATTCCCATTCTGTCCTTCAGATCTGGCCTCTTGTATCATCTTTCTACACCCCCGTGCATTTTATAGCACTTTATCTGTATTTGTACAGATCCTGGCTGGTGAACGGTTCATGCAGCGTTATGTGAATCCCCTATTTATTATATTGATGGCTGCACCATATATGACGGCACTTTTTACTGTTATCATTTGTGCCCCCTATTTCCTCATAGATTGTAAGCTCTTGTGAGCAGGGACCTGATCCTAATGGTTTGAGAAATGTATTTACTTTTTGTCTCATATTGTCTTTATTGTATTTTATCATATTATTGTACTGTATTATATTATTATATTATATTGTATCGTATACCCTCTGAATTGTAAAGCGCTGCAGAATATGTTGGGGCTATATAAATAAAAATTATTATTATTATATTATTATTATAATCACAGGGCTTCACTAAGTAATGAGATCCTCTGCAAATTAACAGACAAGCTTGTCAATTCCTGTTTGGGTGTAATAGTCAACGGCTTTCACTCATTCATTAAAGGGAATCTGTCAGGTCAAAAATCCATATGTGACTGCTATTATTTTCTAATTCCTCTCTCTAAGCTCTCTCCATTCATGTATTTCTATTCATGCTTCTCTCCTATCCTCTGTAAACTGCAAAATAAAAGATTCATTGCATCTGTCAATCACAGTGAGTTCTCTGCTGCCCACCCCCCAAGGAATGAATATTCATGTATCATTACACTGTCCTGCCCTTCTCTAGTCTGTAAGTTGTGTGACTCATTGCACTGATGCAGACAGAGAAGGGAGGGGGAGGAGGTGTGTGCTCTTAGCTGCAGCTCTGAGCTCTTCATCTCATGGTGTGTATGAGGCATGAGTGTAGTGTGTGCAGTCTGAGATATTTCTATGTGATTATAAGAACATTTCATCATTTCCTCAGCACATACACACATTACATACCTGCAGGAAAACCAATGTTCTTATAATAGAAATCTATTACAGAAAGCACACAGTGCAGGACAAAACACCTCCCCTACCAGCACAGAACAGAGAGGGGAGGGACAGAACACCAGTTTGGGTGGATGTGAATATTTAGATAACACTTATTCAGCCGGACTAATCCTCTGTAAAAGTAATAGAGAGGACAAACGCAGCAGCTCCCTGCAGGGTATGAAAATGATTATAGCAAGGAAACTACAGATGGTACACTAATGATTTTACATATTTTTAATAGGTCTGCCCAGGCACTATTCAGGGGTAAAATTAGCATCATACTGGAAAATGACCTGACAGAGTCCTTTTAACATTGGTCCAAGTGCAATCAGTGATTTTCTCTCATTGCACTCATCCAATTCACACGTCCATGTGTCTGAGGCCTGATGAAGAGTATTTGTCTTCACGATTTTATTTGTGGATTTTTATGCATCTGCTTATCTCATATCTATATACTCCATACATCTTTTATGTGGCGCCTCACCGGGTAAGCCACCACCAGAGGTACTGGACTCGTGCAGTTAGAGAGCGTTGTGCCTCTGCTCTCCTGGTGCTGGGATGGTGCAGTTGAGCCAGAAGCACACACACAAATACACAACCCGTAGGCCCCCGGGATGGTGGGTGGACCCTGAGGGAGAACCCAGGCTCAAAAAGGGGGACAGGGAAGTGTAGAGGAATCAGTTAGTCAGTAGAAGAGTAGAGGAGAGAGACCATTAGAGTGGAGTGGAAGTCGGGAGTGTAGGGGCGGTGTGGTGCTGACTCCCACGGGCTGGAGCTTGACCACGCTAGCCCTGGGAGGGAAAGGCCGAGAGGTGTAGAAGAAAGGAGCCCTTGGGGAATAGAACGAGATGTAGATCCCCGTACGCCCGTATCTGGCGAGACAGGGGGATGGTGGACGACACAGGGACCTGGCCATGAACACGACGCAGATGCTTCATGCCCAAACTGTTGAACCGGAGGCCCCAAGATTGTAACGGGAGTTGTGGCTGAACACCCAACACAACTTGGGGTAGACGGCTGAACTTGTGAGCAGTGTCCTGAGAGGTGGGACAAATAAGCACTTGAGGCTGTCGGTACCTGAGCTCTGTACTACAGAGGCACTAGGTAAGGAGCGGCGAGACAAGCTTATAGCGCGAGGAGACCACCAGAGAAGGAAACACCTAGTGAGAACGAGAGGGGCACCAACCGAGGCTCGACTGCACTAACCGGGTTCTGGAAACAACGCTGAACCGGAGGTTGGCAACGGATGTACCCGGCGGCCATGCTGAAACAACTGAGTAAAAGTGACAGAACTCCAGCTGTGGTGTGTGAGACTTTCTTTACTGGCGACCACCGGTTGCAAATGCCGCATGTGACATCGGGGTACTGATGACCCAATGACCATCTGCCAAGGTACGAACTGACTCCTCCATCCTGCTACCCTAGGCACTGCGCACCGCCTGCGGGGAGCCGAACCATCTAAGCTACCGGTCTGCTTCTGAAGCAATGGCGGCCGTCCTGGCCACATACTACAGGTGGTGTCACGAATGCCCCCTTTCCCTAGTCATCCCCCATCATCTAAATGACACTCCCAGGGTCACGGGACCAGGTCTCAGCTCCCATCTGTCCCCATGAAAAGAACCAAGAAGTGAAGAACAACAAGCTGCCCGGTCACCGAGTACCCCCGACCCTGGAGTGGGTGTGTCATATTTCATATCTATCTATATCCTCCATACATCTTTTACATATCTATCTTCCTATCTATCCATTCCCCTTCTCAGCAGGGAGGAATAAAGGTTTGCCGTATCAGTCTCCTCCTATTCTACCTAATACTGAACTGATTGAGGTCATCAGCCTGAAAGGTTATGAAATTAATAAGCAGAATCATTTTTATTTTGTAGAAATTACTTTATACTAATTGATCCTAGGTCAAGGACCCGTTCCTCTCTATATCGGGGTTTTACCTTTAGAAATCTGGTATATTTATCGGCCTGGCTGATCTCCCGCTGGAGTCGGGGTGTCCTCCGTCCAAGGTCGGCTCTGACTCTCTGTATATGCGATATTACATCTGTAACATAAGAAATAATAATGATCATTGACGTTCCATCTCACTATTAATTATCCGGCTGTGACCCGGTGTCCAAATGTGTCAATGTAACGGAAAGCTCTGAGCAACATCAAAGGGGCGAGAGATCTCTGGATCTGGTGATCTCAGGTCACAGACGCAGCTTTACCGCATCTAACCTGCAACTGATGGGGGGAAAGCTGAACTGCAGCGATCGCAACAGCATCGGGGGCGGCAGAGCCCGGACACACAGATATGATATCATTCAATGACAGCTCTCCAAAATTAAATAATAAGACATGAATTATATTGGAGAATATAATAACAGGCAACAGGAAAGGTGAAAGTGACCCAACATGACACCCGATATGTCGTGAGTGACGTTTACATGGCTTATTTACTAGAATGGAGGTCACATTTGCGCTATAATCCTTTGTGTTACTGTGGCGCCCCTGCAGTCTGGTACTGCACCCTCTCCACGGGTGTGGTATCACTGTTCTCAGGGAAACAGGATGGTAAGTCCGAGACACCCATCATACACCCAACACACCCAGTCCCAGGGACGGTGGGCAGACCTGATAGAGGGAGGGCTCAGTCAGGGGGACAAGAAAAAGGGAAAAGTGTGAGAGGAGAAGTAGAGAGAGGACTTGGAGGACTTGAGCGATGAGGAGCTTGTCCTGGGTCAGGAGAACAACAGCAAGTGAGCAAGGAAGAGGGAGCCCCAGGGGCATGGGCAGAGACCGAGAAAGAGTTACCAGTGCGCCCGAAGCCAAGTTTGACCAGAGTTGGACAGAGGGGCTGGTTGGGAACCAGGGACCGACACTGAGGTGGCGAGGAGACTCAACGCTCCAACCACAGAACCGGAGGCCACGAGGTCTACAGGAGCTGTGGCTGACACCCGACACATCCGTCAAGAAGGTAGCCGTACTAGGGCCAAGGGACAAGGTACCAGTTGCCCGACAGGGCCCGTGGCTAACAAATTGGGGCTCTGTGTGCAGAGGCGCAAGTAGGAGACGCGGACAGTTAGCGGTGGGAGAACCAACCCGAGAAAGGAAAAAGTGTCATGGACAAACTATTCCGATTCCTAGAGGACTACCCGGTTGAGGGCTTGGCAAAGAGCAGTACCCGGCGGCATTGCTGAAGCAATCCTTGAGTAAACTGGGTACATAACTCAGAAGCTGTGTGTGAGACTGTTTCTTTCTGCATTGCAAAAAACTATAGCGGTTGCCCTAGGGAACTGCTCCACCCGTGGGGAGCGATACCACCTCAGCTGCAATTCCATCATCCCCAGAGGTACCACACCGCAGCGTCGGCCATCAATAGCCGAACACCACGGGTGGCGTCATGACTTCTACCCCCAAGCCCATAAACCTTGAACTTTTATTGACACCACCAGGGCCACGGAGCTGCGTCTTGACTCCCATGACTTCCCATCAGTACTGTAGCCTGATCCCGAGTATCCCACGGCCCTGGGGGGCGTCATAAATCTTGGCGTCAAGAACAGGATCTACCAACCCGGTGTCACTGGGTCCCATGCGCCTGAATGGACTGTATGAAAAGGACTTGAAAAATGGTGACTGTAAAGAACTAACACCATGTGCTGGTGCGGGGGCATCCCCTGGCCCTCCGTCGTGGGATGGTCCCGCACAAGGCACAAAAAAGCAGGCCCACCCTGAGTGCTAACAGAAAGCCAAGGGCGCCTGTTTGGGGCCATGCTGATTCCACCTGAAGGGGTAGACAAGGAGAGAGGGATTCGCCCACGGAGGGGCGAGAAAGAGGTCTCAGTGAGTGAGAGGAGTGTGAAGGAAGCAGCATGGCGTGCAGAGGTCGAGAGTCTCCGTGCTTGGGAGCGGAGAGACAGGCTTCCCCGCTGACCAGAAGGAAAGCTCAGACCCGCTATTGTCACTAAAACCGGACTTCCTTGCAGCAGCGATGAAAAACCTCAGCCAGCAGCTCCAAAAGGCCCAGGTGTGGACCTTCAACATGTGGAAGGCCCTGTTGCAGAAAGTCGCGCAGCAGCCATCGGTGTTGAGACCATCATCCCCGCCGGTGGAGAAACCTGGAGACATGCAGCCGAGCGAAGGTAAAGCCATCACCCAGGAAGAGGGAAACACTCTGCTTAGTCCCCTACCTACCCCTCCATCCCTGAAATCTGGCTGGGGAATGAGAAACCAGGGGTGTGACCAAGTGTGGAGGAAAGGACTGATCAGACGGCCCCATTAAAGCCAGAGACCACGCCAACGTAGAGCCCCATAAAAGCAGAGACTGCCAGGTTTCGCTGGATGCACTGAGGGGATGATTTAATGGGGTTCCCTGATGCGGCCCAGGTGAGAGACGCTCGAGTGGGGAGTGTGACTGAAATCATCAATGAGGAGGAATATTACCGGCAGAGACTGGCTGCTGAAGAGGCCAAGCGCCAGGAGCGGCATGCCAGATGGAAGACCCAGGGGGAGGCTGATCTGCAGGACAAAGCCCGTACCCAAAAAACTGCAGCAATTGCCAAGGCTGAGCAGAAACAAGGCACTGTTGTGATTTTCAACTTGCAGCATCGCTGGGGTCTCATCCGGGAACATCCGGCATGGACAAGGAGATCTTTGTCAGTCGGAAGGGTGTGGAGTCACACTTACCCAAGGGGCATTCCGGCCGGGATTTGTACCCGGGGGACAAAGTCCGTTATGTGCGGTACATGGGACACCGTGGGTGGTATGCCCCAAGGGTGTACAAAGTGCCGCCCCCAAAAGCAGTGACACCACCACCAGAGACAATACTAGAAATGTACATAGTTGCATAGAAAAGTAAAATTAATGGTTAGAATGTATGTTTAAATGCTGTAGATAGTGTAGGAGTCATAGGTTGTTAGCGGTAGATAATGTAGCTTAGGTACCCGGTATGTGAAGGACACTATTGGATGGTTGGATTACTGCATTTGTGCCTTCTAGACAGGACATAGTGCCACGTTTGAACAGTTCTTGACCTGGTAAGGGCCAATACGGACACCGTAAAACCTGGAGAACTGTGGAACTTTATCACTTTTTGTTAAGCCACGATCAAGAAAGAACCTCCCAGTCCGGGGAGAAAAAGTTTGTTATCTTGTTACCATTTTGCATGCATGCTAAACATATGGGTTCAGTGTATAAAACATCTTAAACCTGTGTGGTCACACGAGAACATGCTGACCTTTGCCAAGGGGGAGTGTGGCACCCCTGCGGTCTAGTCGCCACAAGGGGTACTGCACCCACCCCATGGGTGTGGTATTTCTGTTCTCAGGGAAACGGGATGGTAAGTCCGAAACACCCATCTGGCACCCAACACACCTTTAGAATCCAGTCTCGGGGACGGTGGGCAGCCCTGAAAGAGGGAGGGCTCAGTCAGGGGAACAAGAAAAAGGGAAGAGTGTGGGTGGGGAGATGGAGAAAGTGTGAGAGGAGAAGTAGAGAGAGGACCAGGAGGACTTAAGCGGAGAGGAGCTCATCCTGGGTCAGGAGCACAGCAAGTGAGCAAGGAAGAGGGAGCCCCAGGGGCATGGGCAGAGACCACCCGTGTGCCCAAATCCAAGTTTGATCGGCGTCGGCAGAGGGGCTGTTTGAGAACCAGGGACCAGCCCTGAGGTGGCAAGGAGACCCAACGCTCCAACCAGAGAACCGGAGGCCACGAGGTCTACAAGAGCTGTGGTCGACACCCGACACATCCGCCAAGAAGGCAGCCATACTAGGGCCAGGGGACTAGGTACCGGTTGCTCGACAGGGCCCGTGGCTGCCGGATTGGGGCTCTGTGTGCGGAGGTGCAAGAAGGAGAGGCAAACAGTTAGCGCTGGGAGAACAACCCGAGAGAGAAAGGAACAAAGGAACATAAAAGGGGGTGTCTGGGACGAATTATTTCCATTCCTAGAGGACTAACCAGGCCAGGGATTGGCAAAGAGCAGTACCCGGCAGCATTGCTAAAGTAATCCTTGAGTAAACCGGGTACAGAACTCAGAAGCTGTGTGTGAGACTGTTTCTATCCGCGTCAGGCAACCGGGAAGGCCACAAAAGCCTGCCTCAGTATCACTCCCATCCGCCTCTCCAGCTAGAGAACCCTAACGGGTCACCATTGCAATAGACTATAGTGGTTTCCCTAGGGAACCTCTCCACCCATGCGGAGCGATACTACATCAGCTGTGATTCCATCATCCTCAGAGGTCACGCACCTCAGTGTCGGCCATCAATAGCTGAACACCATGGGTGGCGTCACGACTTCTACCTCCAAACCCATAAACCTCAAACTTTTATTGACACCGCCAAGGCCACAGAGCCAGGTCTCGACCCCCATGACTCCCCAGCAGTACTGTAGCCCAATTCCGAGTATCCCACGGCCCTGGGGGCGCGTGTGTTTACCATTTTCGCCCCCCTGACACTTGTCAGTCTCAGGCCGGGCCGGCTCCTTTGGTATTTTGAGGTCAGGTGTATCCGTCAGGTCACAGCAGCTCTGGATGTCTTTCTTCAGTTTGACTTCTGATTTTGAGGATGTCGTGGGATCCTCCAGGTTCTTGCTGATCATCACCTGACTCTGGGGTTTGCTGCACACAAAAAATGGTCAAAATCTGAAAATAATATGGAGATAAGCGGCACAACATAGATACGGATTATCTCTGCTGGTCTAACAGAGATCAAATTAATAAGAGGAGCAGACAAAGAGGAGCAGACAAAGAGGAGCTGACAAGAACAAGCAGACAAAGAGGAACTCACAAGATGGAGCAAACAAAGAGGAGCAGACAAGGAGGAGCAGACAAAGAGGAGCAGACAAAGTGGAGCAGACAAAGAGGAGCAGACAAAGAGGAGCTGACAAGGAGGAGCAGACAAGGAGGATCAGGTATAAGAGGAGCAGACAAGGAGGATCCGGTATAAGAGAAGCAGACAAGGAGGAGCTAAGAAGAAGAAGGAGTAGCTGACAACAAGGAGCTGACAAGGAGAAGCAGGAATAGGAGGAGCAGACAAAGAGGAGCAGACAAAGAGGAGCAGACAAGGAGCTAAGAAGGAGAAGAATGAGGTGCTGACAACGAGGAGCTGACAAGGAGAAGCAGGAATAGGAGAATCAGACAATAAGGAGCAAGTATAAGAGAAGCAGACAAGGAGCAGCAAGTATAAAAGGATCAGACAAGGAGGAGCACGGAAAGGGGAGCAGAGAAGGAGGAGCAGATAAGGAGGAGCAGGTATGAGAGGAGCAGATAAGGAGGAGCAGACAAGGAGGAGCAGGTATGAGAAGAGCAGACAAGGAGCAGGTGTAAGAGGAGCAGACAAGGAGCAGGTGTAAGAGGAGCAGACAAGGAGGAGCAGGTATAAAAAGAGCAGACAAGGAGGAGCAGGTATAAAAGGGGCAGACAAGGAGGAGCAGGTGTAAGAGGAGCAGACATGGAGGAGCACGTATAAGAGGAGCAGACAAGGAGGAGCAGTATAAGAGGAGCAGACAAGGAGGAGCAGAACAAGGAGGAGCAGATAAGGAGGAGCAGGTATGAGAGGAGCAGACAAAGAGGAGCAGGTGTAAGAGGAGCAGACAAGAAGGAGCAGGTATAAGAGGAGCAGACAAGGAGGAGCAGGTATAAGAGGAGCAGACAAGGAGGAGCAGGTGTAAGAGGAGCAGACAAGGAGGAGCACGTATAAGAGGAGCAGACAAGGAGGAGCAGTATAAGAGGAGCAGACAAGGAGGAGCAGTATAAGAGGGGAAGACAAGGATGAGTAGGTGAAAGATGAGCAGACAAGGAGGAGCAGACAAGGAGGAGCAGGTATGAGAGGAGCAGACAAAGAGGAGCATGTATAAAAGGAGCAGGCATGAAGGAGCAGGTATAAAAGGAGCAGACAAGGAGGAGCAGGTGTAAGAGGAGCAGGCAAGGAGGAGCACGTATAAGAGGAGCAGACAAGGAGGAGCAGTATAAGAGGAGCAGACAAGGAGGAGCACATATAAGAGGAGCAGACAAGGAGGAGCAGTATAAGAGGAGCAGACAAGGAGAGCAGTATAAGAGGGGAAGACAAGGATGAGTAGGTGAAAGATGAGCAGACAAGGAGGAGCAGGTATGAGAGGAGCAAACAAAGAGGAGCATGTATAACAGGAGCAGGCATGAAGGAGCAGGTATAAAAGGAGCAGACAAGGAGGAGCAGGTGTAAGAGGAGCAGGCAAGGAGGAGCACGTATAAGAGGAGCAGACAAGGAGGAGCAGTATAAGAGGAGCAGACAAGGAGGAGCAGTATAAGAGGAGAAGACAAGGATGAGTAGGTGAAAGAGGAGCAGACAAGGAGGAGCAGACAAGAAGGAGCAGGTATGAGAGGAGCAGACAAGGAGGATCCGGTATAAAAAAAGGTATAAGAGGAGCAGACAAAGAGGAGCAGGTGTAAAAGGAGTAGACAAGGAGGAGCAGATATAAAAGGAGCAGACAAGGAGGAGCAGGTGTAAGAGGAGCAGACAAGGAGGAGCAGGTGTAAGAGGAGCAGACAAGGAGGAGCACGTATAAGAGGAGGAGCAGTATAAGAGGAGCAGACAAGGAGGAGCAGTATAAGAGGAGCAGACAAGGAGGAGCAGTATAAGAGGGGAAGACAAGGATGAGAAGGTGAAAGAGGAGCAGACAAGGAAGAGCAGGTATGAGAGGAGCAGACCAAGAGGAGCATGTATAAAAGACGCAGACAAGGAGGAGCAGGTGTAAGAGGAGCAGACAAGAAGGAGCAGATATAAGAGGAGCAGACAAGGAGGAGCAGGTATAAGAGGAGCAGTATAAGAGGAGCAGACAAGGAGGAGCAGACAAGGAGGAGAAAACAAGGAGGAGCAGGTATAAAAGGAGCAGACAAGGAGGAGCAGTATAAGAGGAGCAGACATGGAGGAGCAGGTGTAAGAGAAGCAGACAAGGAGGAACAGACAAAGAGGAGCAGACAAGGAGGAGCAGATGTAAGAGGAGCAGACAAGGAGCATACAAAGAGGAGCAGGTGTAAGAGGAGCAGACAAGGAGAAGCAGGTATAAAAGGAGCAGACAAGGTGGAGCAGTATAAGAGGAGCAGACAAGGAGGAGCACATATAAGAGGAGGAGCAGTATAAGAGGAGCAGACAAGGAGGAGCAGGTGTAAGAGGAGATGATGTAAGAGGAGTAGACAAGCAGGAGCAAGTGTAAGAGGAGCAGACAAGGAGGAGCAGGTATAAGAGGAGCAGATGTTAGAGGAGTAGACAAGGAGGAGCAAGTGTAAGAGGAGCAGACAAGGAGGAGCAGGTATAAGAGGAGCAGGTATAAGAGGAGCAGTATAAGAGGAGCAGACAAGGAGGAGCAGTATAAGAGGAGCAGACAAGGAGGAGCAGGTGTAAGCAGTGAGCAGACAAGGAGAGATAAGACAAAAGAGGAGCAGACAAAGAGGAGCATGTTTAAAGAGGAGCAGACAAGAGCAGGTAATAAGAGACATATCAGTGTAGAGAATACAGAGGAGCAGACAAGGAGGAGCAGTGTAAGAGGAGCAGACAAAGAGGCAGATCATGGAGGAGCAGGACAAAGAGGACATGAAAAGAGAGCAAACAAGAGGAGCAGGTATGAAGAGGAGCAGACAAGGAAAGAGCAGATACAGAGGAGCAGACAAAGAGGAGCAGTAATGAGGAGCAGTATAGAGGAGCAGACAAGGAGGGCAGACCAGGGGTAAAAAAAAAAAAAAAAAAAAAAAAAAAAAAAAAAAAAAAAAAAAAAAAAAAAAAAAAAAAAAAAAAAAAAAAAAAAAAAAAAAAAAAAAAAAAAAAAAAGTATAAGAGGAGCAGACAAGGAGGAGCAGTATAAAGGAGGAGCAGTATTAGAGGAGAGCAGACAAGGAGGAGCAGTGTAAGAGGAGCAGACAAGGAGGAGCAGTATAAAGAGAGCAGCATCAAGGAAGCAGTTATAAGGAGCAGACAAGGAGGAGCAGGTAGATAAAGAGGAGCAGACAAGGAGGAGCAGTATAAGAGGAGCAGACAAGGGAGCAGTAAGAGGAGCAGACAAGAGGAGCAGTATAAGAGGAGACAAAGAGGCAGACAAAGAGGAGCAGTAAAGAGGAGCAGACAAAGGAGGAGCAGTTAAGAGGAGCAGACAAGAGGAGCGCTGAGGAGCAGACAAAGAGGAGCAGGTGCAAAAGGAGCAGACAAGGAGGAGCAGGTATAAAATGGGCAGACAAGGAGGAGCAGGTGTAAGAGGAGCAGGTGTAAGAGGAACAGACAAGGAGGAGCAGGTGTAAGAGGCGCAGACAAAGAGGGCAGACAAAGAGGAGCAGACAAAGAGGAGCAGACAAAGAGGAGCAGACAAAGAGGAGCAGACAAGGAGGAGCAGACAAGGAGGAGCAGACAAAGAGGAGCAGACATGGAGGAGCAGGTGTAAAAGGAGCAGACAAGGAGGAGCAGACAAAGAGGAGCAGACATGGAGGAGCAGGTGTAAAAGGAGCAGACAAGGAGGAGCAGATATAAGAGGAGCAGACATGGAGGAGCAGGTGTTTTGGGTACAGCTCTTACATTTCTGGCTCTTTCTTTTCGTCCCGTATTCTTCTCTTTCTGTCCACCCTGTTAGTCATGCGGACAGCAGGCGCATATAACTCCATATATCCAGGTGGTGGCTTTGGAATTGGACCCTTGTAGAATAGAATGTAACCAAACATAAAGCGGAGCATGTGTAATTTACCAAACAAAAGCAAAAACAGTGGGTACGGAAAGTATTCAGACCCCTTTACATTTTTCACTCTTTGTTTCATTGTAGCCATTTGTTAAATTCAAAAAAGTTCATTTTTTCTCATTAATGTACACTCTGCACCCCATCTACACTGAAAAAAAACAGAAATGTAGAAAGTTTTGCAAATTTATTAAAAAAGAAAAACTGAAATCTCCCATGGTCATAAGTATTCAGCCCCTTTGCTCAGTATTGATGATAAGTATTCAGCCCCTTTGCTCAGTTTTGATGATAAGTATTCAGCCCCTTTGCTCAGTATTGATGATAAGTATTCAGCCCCTTTGCTCAGTTTTGATGATAAGTATTCAGCCCCTTTGCTCAGTATTGATGATAAGTATTCAGCCCCTTTGCTCAGTTTTGATGATAAGTATTCAGCCCCTTTGTTCAGTATTGGTGATAAGTATTCAGCCCCTTTGCTCAGTAATGATGATAAGTATTCAGCCCCTTTGTTCAGTATTGGTGATAAGTATTCAGCCCCTTTGCTCAGTAATGATGATAAGTATTCAGCCCCTTTGTTCAGTATTGATGATAAGTATTCAGCCCCTTTGCTCAGTATTGATGATAAGTATTCAGCCCCTTTGCTCAGTTTTGATGATAAGTATTCAGCCCCTTTGTTCAGTATTGGTGATAAGTATTCAGCCCCTTTGTTCAGTATTGATGATAAGTATTCAGCCCCTTTGCTCAGTATTGATGATAAGTATTCAGCCCCTTTGCTCAGTATTGATGATAAGTATTCAGCCCCTTTGCTCAGTATTGATTATAAGTATTCAGCCCCTTTGCTCAGTTTTGATGATAAGAATTCAGCCCCTTTGCTCAGTTTTGATGATAAGTATTCAGCCCCTTTGCTCAGTATTGATGATAAGTATTCAGCCCCTTTGCTCAGTATTGATGATAAGTATTGAGCCCCATTGCTCAGTATTGATGATAAGTATTCAGCCCCTTTGTTCAGTATTGGTGATAAGTATTCAGCCCCTTTGCTCAGTATTGATAAGTATTCAACCCCTTTGCTCAGTATTGATGATAAGTATTCAGCCCCTGTGCTCAGTATTGATGATAAGTATTCAGCCCCTTTGCTCAGTATTGATGATAAGTGTTCAGCCCCTTTGTTCAGTATTGATGATAAGTATTCAGCCCCTTTGCTCAGTATTGGTGATAAATATTCAGCCCCTTTGCTCAGTGTTGATGATAAGTATTCAGCCCCTTTGCTCAGTATTGATTATAAGTATTCAGCCCCTTTGCTCAGTATTGATGATAAGTATTGAGCCCCTTTGTTCAGTATTGGTGATAAGTATTCAGCCCCTTTGCACAGTATTGATGATAAGTATTCAGCCCCTTTGCTCAGTATTGATGATAAGTATTCAGCCCCTTTGCTCAGTGTTGATGATAAGTATTCAGCCCCTTTGCTCAGTATTGATTATAAGTATTCAGCCCCTTTGCTCAGTATTGATTATAAGTATTCAGTCCCTTTGCTCAGTATTGATGATAAGTATTCAGCCCCTTTGCTCAGTATTGATGATAAGTATTCACCCCTTTGCTCAGTATTGATGATAAGTATTCAGCCCCTTTGCTCAGTATTGATGATAAGTATTCAGCCCCTTTGCTCAGTATTGGTGATAAGTATTCAGCCCCTTTGCTCAGTATTGATAAGTATTCAACCCCTTTGCTCAGTAATGATGATAAGTATTCAGCCCCTTTGCTCAGTATTGATGATAAGTATTCAGCCCCTTTGCTCAGTATTGATTATAAGTATTCAGCCCCTTTGCTCAGTATTGATGATAAGTATTCAGCCCCTTTGCTCAGTATTGATGATAAGTATTCAGCCCCTTTGCTCAGTATTGATGATAAGTATTCAGCCCCTTTGCTCAGTATTGGTGATAAGTATTCAGCCCCTTTGCTCAGTATTGATAAGTATTCAACCCCTTTGCTCAGTAATGATGATAAGTATTCAGCCCCTTTGCTCAGTATTGATGATAAGTATTCAGCCCCTTTGCTCAGTATTGATTATAAGTATTCAGCCCCTTTGCTCAGTATTGATGATAAGTATTCAGCCCCTTTGCTCAGTATTGATGATAAGTATTCAGCCCCTTTGCTCAGTATTGAGTATTTGTACCTTTTGAGCTCGTACAGCCATGAGTCTTCTTGGGAATGATGCAGTTTCCCCCCTGGATTTCGGGATTCTCGGCCATTGTTCCTTACAGATCCCCTCCAGTCCCGTCAGGTTGGATGGTGAACGTTGGTGGAGTCATTGTCAGGTCTCTCCAGAGATGCTCCATTGGGTTTAGGTCAGGGCTCTGGCTGGGTCGGTCAGGGATGGTCACAGAGTTGTGGTGAAGCCGCTCCTTTGTTATTTTAGCTGTGGCTTAGGGTCATTGTCTTGTTGGAGGGTGAACCTTCGGCCAAGTCTGAGGTCCAGAGATCTGGAAGAGGTTTTCATCCAGGATATCTCTGTACTTTGCCACATTCATGTTTCCTTCAATTGTAACCAGTCGTCCTGTCCCTGCAGATGATAACACCCCCATAGCATGATGCTGCCTCCACCATGTCTCACTGTTGGGATTGTGTTGGGCAGGTGATGAGCAGGGCCTGGTTTTCTCCACTGCTTAGAATTATCACAAGAAAGTTCTATCTTCATCTCATCAGACCAGAGAATCTTATTTCTCATAGTCTGGGATCCTTCATGTGTTTTTGCAATCTCTATACGGCTTTCATATGTGTTGCACTGAGTAGAGGCTTCCGTCAGGCCGCTCTGCTGTAAAGGCCTGACTACAGGAGGGCTGCAGTGATAGGTGACTTTGTGGAACGTTCTCCCATCTCCCTACTGCTTCTCTGGAGCTCAGCCACAGTGATCTTGGGGTTCTTCTTTACCTCTCACCAAGGCTCTTCTCCCACGATTACTCAGTTTGGCTGGACGGCCAGGTCTAGGAAGACGTCTGGTGGTCCCAAACCTCTTCCATATAAGGATTATGGAGGCCACTGTGCTCCTAGGAACCTTGAGTACTGCAGAAATTATTTGGTAACCTTGGCCAGATCTGTGTCTTGCCACAATTCTATCTCTGAGCTCCTTGGGCAGTTCCTTTGACCTCATGATTCTTATTTGGTCTGACATGCACTGTGATCTGTGAGGTCTTCTATAGACAGGTGTGTGCCTTTCCAAATCAAGTCCTATCAGTTTAATTAAACACAGCTGGACTCCAATATAGGTGTAAAACCATCTCAATCAGGATCACAAGGAAATGGACAGCATGTGACTTAATATGAGTGTCTGAGCAAAGGGGCTGAATACTTATCACCATGTGAGTCTTCAGTTTTTCCTTTTTAATACATTTGCACAAATTTCTACATTTCTGTTTATTTTCAGTGTAGATGGGATACAGAGTGTACATTAATGAGGAAAAATGAACTTTTTGGAATTTACCAAATGGCTGCAATGAAACAAAGAGTGAAAAACATAAAGGGGTGTGAACACTTTCTGTACCCGCTGTACATATACCATTTTGTACAGTATTTACTTTTTTAAGTGTACGGGGTTTCATGTTCCCAGTCTGGCGGTGTCGTCTATAGCAGCCAATCAGATCTCAGCTTGTATTTTATGAACATTAAAGCAGTGATGTGATTGGCTGATATCAGAACGCCCTCTCCTATCTAGGACGTCCATACACAGGGGGTGGAATATAATGGCCTACATGACAATCACTTAACCCTTTACTGCACCACGCCATACGCTGAGTGCCGTGCAGCCAGGAAGGCGCTCGCTCAGGAGTTGAGCCTGCACCGTCACTTTTTCGGATCGAGCGTTGGCGCCAGCTCCTTAACCCCTTAGATGCTGCGCTCCATATCAATTACAGCACTTAAGTGATGTTACTGACGGAGGGTACTGTATGTGATTGACCCGAGTCCGGACCCCCTATATAGATCGATGTCCGGCTGTTACCAGCCCCTCCGTCGTAGAAGGACGGCCGCGCCCCGCTTCTCTCGGGATGATCTGAGTGATGAGAATAGACGCGCTCGTGATGATGATGGAGGAGGATTGCTCACCAGCGTGTGACTCCGCTCATTACCGCTGACAGCTTGTTTGTGCAGCGTCGTATTCTTGGAGACCATCTGGAGAACATCTGAACTCTGCGCTCCAAGATGCAGGCGACAATGCAGATCCGTGATGGGCGAGAGCCTGCGCTCAGCCCTGTGCGGGGGGCGTCTTCCCTCCTGGAGGGGTGAACAATACCAAAATATCAAGATCAAACATTTCATACACGGAAAAGGTTAATCAATAACTGATCACCGGCTCTTCTCTTTGCTCGTATGTTTGGGGGGTGATCGCTGCTTTATGGGGGCAGACGTCTCCCCTATCCCTGCAGTGTGAAGCTGTAGGGTCTCCAGGTACCGCCATATGGTGCTACATTAGGTGCCGTACAGAGACATACCATAGCTAACACCTGATCACTTTATGGCAGCACATAGACAATCCTATTATCATAGTATAGTTACAGGGACTCTATGTGCCGCCATATGGTGCTCAGTTGGGTGCCATACGGAGGTAAACCCTAGGTAAGGTCTCGTCTCTCTTTTATGGAGGGACAACAAGTCACTATTGCCTTGATATAAAGTAAAGGAACTTCATGTGCCGCCATGTTGTTGTCTATCGGTACAGGTCAGATAAAGTGTAAGCTCCATGGTCAGGTCACCGTACAGCATTGTCAGGGCTCACGGTGCCACCATATGGTGCTCCAATTGGGTGCCACATAGAAGTAAGCTGAAGCTCCTGATAGGGGCATAATAGTAATCATAGGGCCCCATAGCAGAGGTTCTAATAATACCAGATGTCACAGATTTTTAGCCCCTTCAAAGTAATTTTCCAACTATTGAAGACCCTGGATTCCCCTTTCATTGCACTCAAAGAAAGAGAGCCCCCCGAACACTGTATAATGCCCCCACAATGAATTCCTCCACCCAGACAGTGTGATGACCCTACTCAGGGGTGGACTGGCCCAGGTGCCAGGGTGGCATTTGCCCCCCGGGCCGGTGGTACAGTCCTCATGAAGGGCTGCCCACACTAGGGAGAGCGGCCGCCAGGTGGCGCATTACGGCCGCACAAATAGACCCGGAGCGGAGGCAGCTGAGAGGTGAGAAACGTCTTCCCCCAGCTCCTCACTTAGCGCTAGCACACCCCCATCCCCCCCGCTCCTCACTAGGCGCCAGGCTGTGAAAGGTGGACTGCCACCCGGGGTAACAGCAGCCAGCCACCCCGTGACCCTACTGTACCCTCCTCAACTACCCTGGCAAAGTATGGTGACCCCAACACAGTATAATCCCCAACTGTGACCCCCACACAGCCCAAAAAGCAGTATAAAGGGCTGAAATACAATATAATGGCCCCCACATCTCTTCACACTGTATAATGGACCCAAATAGTCCTATGTACAGCATCAGGGCCCCAACACAGCCCCAGCATGTAAAGACTCCGCCCCCCCGTGTGTGAAGCCTCCATCCCCCCCATGTTTGAAGACAGCAGGGCCTCCCTTTGCATGTGACAAGAATGGCGCTTCCCCAGTGTATAAAGATAATGGCGCTTCCCTGAGATTACACGCTGCACACGCCCATTCTCCCCCTGCATAGTGATATCTCCCAGCTGAACAGCAGGAAATCTCACCAAGCTGTCAAATAATGAGATAGCAGAGAGCCGCGAGTGCAGCCTCTCCAGCACCAGAGAGATCATCACTAAATTAGGGGGGAATAAGTATTTGATCCCTTGCTGATTTTGTAAGTTTGCCTACTGACAAAGACATGAACAGTCTATAACTTTAAGGGTCAGTTAATTTTAACAGTGAGAGAATATCACAAATAAAATATAGAAAATCACATTGTCTAAATTATATTAATGTATTTGTATTTTGCAGAGAGAAATAAGTATTTGATCCCTCTGGCAAACAAGACTTAATACTTGGTGGTAAACCCTTGTTGGCAGCACAGCAGTCAGACGTTTCTTGTACTTGATGATGAGATTTGTGCACATGTCAGGAGGAATTTTGCTCCACTCCTCTTTGCAGACCATCTGTAAATCATTAAGATTTTCAGGCTGTCACTTGGCAACTCAGAGCTTCAGCTCCTCCATAAGTTTTCTATGGGATTAAGGTCTGGACACTGGCTAGGCCACTCCATCACCTTAATGTGCTTCTTTTTGAACCACTCCTTTGTTGCCTTGGCTGTATGTTTTGGGTCATTGTTGTGCTGGAAGACCCAGCCACGACCCATTTTTAATGTCCTGGTGGAGGGAAGGAGGTTGTCACTCAGGAGTTTACAGTACTTGGGTCCATCCATTGTCCCATTGATGCAGTGTCCTGTGCCCATAGCAGAGAAACACCCCCAAAACATAATGTTTCCCCCGTCATGCCTGACTGTGGGGATGATGTTCTTTGGGTCATAGGCAGCATTTCTCTTCCTCCAAACACGGTGAGTTGAGTTAATGCCAAAGATCTCGATGTTTGTCTCATCTGACCACAGCACCTTCTCCTAATCACTCTCACAATCACCAAGGTGTCATTGGTAACTTCAGACGAGGGCACATGTGTCTTCTTGAGCAGTGGGACTTTGCGGCACTGCAGGATTTTAATCCATAACGGTGTAATGTGTTAAAAAATGGTTTTCTTGATGACAGTGGTCCCAGCTGCCTTCAGATCATTACCAAGTATCACCCGTGTAGTTTCAGGCTGATCTCTCACCTTCCTCATGATCCTGGATCCCCCACGAGGTGAGATCTTACATGGAGCCCCAGATCGATGTGGATTGACCTCATTTTGTATTTCTTCCATTTTCTTCCTATTGCCCCCACAGTTGTCTCCTTCTCCCCCAGCTTTGTCTTCCTTATGGTTTTGTAGCACATTCCAGCCTTGTGCAGGTCTAGGATCTTTTCCCTGACATCCTTACAAAGCTCTGTGCTCTTCCCATGTTGTAGAGGTTAGAGGTGACTGATTCATTGAGTGTGTGGACAGGAGTCTTTATACAGGTGACAATGTAACACAGCTGTGTGTAATGCAGGGAACCAGGTGATTAGGAGCCGATAACTGCTCTGTAGGAGCCAGAACTCAATGGTTGGTAGGGGATCAAATACTTCTTTCTCTTTTTAAAATGCAAATACATTTCTATCATTTAGACAATGTGATTTTCTGGATTTTATTTTTGATATTCTATCTCTCACTGTTAAAATTAACATATCCCTAAAATTATAGACAGTTCATGTCTTTGTCAGGGGGCAAAGTTACAAAATCAGCAAGGGATCAAATACTTATTTCCCCCCACTGTATATATAGTATTTTTGGGAAAAAAATTATATTTTGGTCTCATCCTACATCATTAATATCTCCAGGAGATGAGAAGAAACCAAAAGGGTCCTCTGTCCCTATAATATGGAGCTACAGACTCTATGTACCGCCAAATAGTGCTCCATTAGGTGTTGTACACAAAAGTAATATGACACATGGGTGAGGCCTGATCACTGCTGTATGGTGACACATGGGTGAGGTCTGATCACTGCTGTATGGTGACACATGGGTGAGGTCTGATCACTGCTGTATGGTGACACATGGGTGAGGTCTGATCACTGCTGTATGGTGACACATGGGTGAGGTCTGATCACTGCTGTATGATGACACATGGGTGAGGCCTGATCACTGCTGTATGGTGACACATGGGTGAGGCCTGATCACTGCTGTATGGTGACACATGGGTGAGGTCTGATCACTGCTGTATGGTGACACATGGGTGAGGTCTGATCACTGCTGTATGGTGGCACATGGGTGAGACCTGATCATTACTGTATGGTGACACATGGGTGAGGCCTGATCACTGCTGTATGGTGACACATGGGTGAGGTCTGATCACTGCTGTATGGTGACACATGGGTGAGGTCTGATCACTGCTGTATGGTGACACATGGGTGAGGCCTGATCACTGCTGTATGGTGACACATGGGTGAGGTCTGATCACTGCTGTATGGTGGCACATGGGTGAGGTCTGATCACTGCTGTATGGTGACACATGGGTGAGGTGTGATCACTGCTGTATGATGACACATGGGTGAGACCTGATCACTGCTGTATGATGACACATGGGTGAGACCTGATCACTGCTGTATGGTGACACATGGGTGAGGCCTGATCACTGCTGTATGGTGACACATGGGTGAGGCCTGATCACTGCTGTATGGTGACACATGGGTGAGGTCTGATCACTGCTGTGTGGTGACACATGGGTGAGGTCTGATCACTGCTGTATGGTGACACATGGGTGATGTCTGATCACTGCTGTATGGTGGCACATGGGTGAGGTCTGATCACTGCTGTATGGCGACACATGAGTGAGACCTGATCACTGCTGTATGGTGACACATGGGTGAGGTCTGATCACTGCTGTATGGTGACACATGGGTGAGGTCTGATTACTGCTGTATGGTGACACATGGGTGAGGTCTGATCACTGCTGTATGGTGGCACATGGGTGAGGTCTGATCACTGCTGTATGGTGACACATGGGTGAGGTCTGATCACTGCTGTATGGTGGCACATGGGTGAGGTCTGATCACTGCTGTATGGTGGCACATGGGTGAGATCTGATCACTGCTGTATGGTGACACATGGGTGAGGTCTGATCACTGCTGTATGGTGACACATGGGTGAGGTCTGATCACTGCTGTATGATGACACATGGGTGAGGCCTGATCACTGCTGTATGGTGACACATGGGTGAGACCTGATCACTGCTGTATGGTGGCACATGGGTGAGGTCTGATCACTGCTGTATGGTGGCACATGGGTGAGGCCTGATCACTGCTGTATAATGACACATGGGTGAGGCCTGATCACTGCTGTATAATGACACATGGGTGAGGCCTGATCACTGCTGTATGGTGGCACATGGGTGAGGCCTGATCACTGCTGTATAATGACACATGGGTGAGGTCTGATCACTGCTGTATGGTGGCACATGGGTGAGGTCTGATCACTGCTGTATGGTGACACATGGGTGAGGCCTGATCACTGCTGTATGGTGACACATGGGTGAGGTCTGATCACTGCTGTATGGTGACACATGGGTGAGGTCTGATCACTGCTGTATGGTGACACAAGGGTGAGGCCTGATCACTGCTGTATGGTGACACATGGGTGAGGCCTGATCACTGCTGTATGGTGACACATGAGTGAGGCCTGATCACTGCTGTATGGTGACACATGGGTGAGGTCTGATCACTGCTGTATGGTGACACATGGCTGAGGTCTGATCACTGCTGTATGGTGACACATGGGTGAGGTCTGATCACTGCTGTATGGTGGCACATGGGTAAGGTCTGATCACTGCTGTATGGTGGCACATGGGTGAGGCCTGATCACTGCTGTATGGTGACACATGGGTGAGGTCTGATCACTGCTGTATGGTGGCACATGGGTGAGGTCTGATCACTGCTGTATGGTGGCACATGGGTGAGGTCTGATCACTGCTGTATGGTGACACATGGGTGATGTCTGATCACTGCTGTATGGTGGCACATGGGTGAGGTCTGATCACTGCTGTATGGTGACACATGGGTGAGGTCTGATCACTGCTGTATGGTGACACATGGGTGAGGCCTGATCACTGCTGTATAATGACACATGGGTGAGGTCTGATCACTGCTGTATGGTGGCACATGGGTGAGGTCTGATCACTGCTGTATGGTGGCACATGGGTGAGGTCTGATCACTGCTGTATGGTGGCACATGGGTGAGACCTGATCACTACTGTATGGTGGCACATGGGTGAGGCCTGATCACTGCTGTATGGTGACACATGGGTGAGGTCTGATCACTGCTGTATGGTGACACATGGGTGAGGCCTGATCACTGCTGTATGGTGACACATGGGTGAGGTCTGATCACTGCTGTATGGTGACACATGGGTGAGGTCTGATCACTGCTGTATGGTGACACATGGGTGAGGTCTGATCACTGCTGTATGGTGACACATGGGTGAGGCCTGATCACTGCTGTATGGTGGCACATGGGTGAGGTCTGATCACTGCTGTATGGTGGCACATGGGTGAGGTCTGATCACTGGTGTATGGTGGCACATGGGTGAGACCTGATCACTACTGTATGGTGGCACATGGGTGAGGCCTGATCACTGCTGTATGGTGACACATGGGTGAGGTCTGATCACTGCTGTATGGTGACACATGGGTGAGGTCTGATCACTGCTGTATGGTGACACATGGGTGAGGTCTGATTACTGCTGTATGGTGACACATGGGTGAGGTCTGATCACTGCTGTATGGTGACACATGGGTGAGGTCTGATCACTGCTGTATGGTGACACATGGGTGAGGTCTGATTACTGCTGTATGGTGACACATGGGTGAGGTCTGATCACTGCTGTATGGTGGCACATGTGAGGTCCTGATCACTGCTGTATGGTGGCACATGGGTGAGGCCTGATCATGCTGTATGGTGACACATGGGTGAGGTCTTGATCACTGCTGTATATGACATGGGTGGGCCTGATCACTGCTGTATGGTGACACATGGGTGAGGCTGATCACTGCTGTATGGTGGCACATGGGTGAGGTCTGATCACTGCTGTATGGTGGCACATGGGATGAGGTCTGATCACTGCTGTATGGTGGCACATGGGTGAGGTCTGATCACTGCTGTATGGTGACACAGGGGTGAGGTCTGATCACTGCTGTATGGTGACACATGGGTGAGGTCTGATCACTGCTGTATGGTGCACATGGGTGAGGTCTGATCACTGCTGTATGGTGACACATGGGTGAGGTTGATCACTGCTGTATGGTGCACATGGGTGAGGCCTGATCACTGCTGTATGGTGACACATGGTGAGGTCTGATCACTGCTGTATGGTGACACATGGGTGAGGTCTGATCACTGCTGTATGGTGCACATGGGTGAGGCCTGATCACTGCTGTATGATGACACAAGGGTGAGGCCTGATCACTGCTGTATGGTGCACATGGTGAGGTCTGATCACTGCTGTGGACACATGTGAGGCCTGACATGCTGATGTGGCACATGGGTGAGTATCATGGTATGGTGACACATGGGGCTGATCATGCTGTGAAAAGGTGAGGCCTGACCTGCTGATGTGGCATGGGAGTATCACTGCGTAGTGACATGGGTGTCGCGTGTGCACATGTGAGCCTATCAGCTGTGGTGACAATGGGTGGTTGATCTGCTGATGGGCACATGTGGTTGATCAGCTGTATGGGCACATGTGAGGTCTATCATGCGTTGTGACACAGTGAGCTGTCAGCGTAGGGGCACATGGGTGAGGCCTGATCTGTTGGTGACAATGGGAGCTGACACGTGTATGGTGCATGTGAGCTGACCGCTGTGGTGGCACAGAGAGGTCTGTCAGCGTATGTGCCTGGTGAGGGATCACTGCTGTAGTACACAGGTGAGTTGACCTGGTATGGTGACACATGGAGGCTGATCACTGCTTGGTGCACATGGGTGAGGTCTGATCACTGCTGTATGGGGCACATGGGTGAGGCTGATCATGCTGTATGGTGACACATGGGTGAGGTCTGATCATGCTGTATGTGGCACATGGTGAGGCTGATCACTGCTGTATGTGACACATGGGTGAGGCCTATCACTGCTGTATGTGACACATGGTGAGGCCTATCACTGCTGTATGGTGACACATGGTGAGCTGATCACTGCTGTTGTGACACATGGGTGAGGCCTGATCACTGCTGTATGTGACACATGTGAGTCTGATCACTGCTGTATGTGGCACATGGGTGAGGCTGATCACGCTGTATGTGACACATGGTGAGTCTGATCACTGCTGTATGGTGACACATGGGTGAGGTCTGATCACTGCTTATGGTGACACTGGGTAGGTCTGATCACTGCTGTATGTGACACATGGGTGAGTCTGATCACTGCTGTATGGTGACACATGGTGAGGCTGATCACTGCTGTATGGTGACACATGGTGAGGTCTGATCACTGCTGTATGGTGCACATGGAGGCTGATCACTGCTGTATGTGCACATGGTGAGTCTGATCACTGTGTATGTGACACATGGTGAGGTCTGATCACTGCTGTATGTGACACATGGGTGAGTCTGATCACTGCTGTTGTGAACATGGTGAGGTCTGATCACTGCTGTATGGTGACACATGGTGCTGATCACTGCTGTATGGTGCACATGGTGAGGTGATCACTGCTGTATGGTGCACATGGTGAGGCTGATCACTGCTGTATGTGGCACAGGGTGAGGTCTGATCACTGCTGTATGGACACATGGTGAGGCTGATCACGCTGTATGGTGACATGGTGAGGCTGATCACTGCTGTATGTGGCACATGGTGAGGTCTGATCACTGCTGTATGGTGACACATGGGTGAGGTCTGATCACTGCTGTATGGTGCACATGGTGAGGCCTGATCACTGCTGTATGGTGACACATGGTGAGCGATCACTGCTGTATGGTGACACATGGGTGAGGTTGATCACTGCTGTATGGTGACACAGGTGAGGCCTGTCAGCTGTATGGTGACACATGGGTGAGGTCTGATCACTGCTTTGGTGACACATGTGAGGCTGATCATGCTGTATGGTGACACATGGGTGAGGTCTGATCACTGCTGTATGGTGCACATGGTGAGCCTGATCACTGCTGTATGGTGAACATGGGAGGTCTGATCATGCTGTTGGTGGACATGGTAGCTGATCACTGCGTATGTCACATGGGGACTGACACTGCTGTATGGTGCACATGGTGAGGTCTGACACTCTGTATGTGCACATGGGTGAGGTCTGATCACTGCTGTATGTGCACATGGTGAGTCTGATCACTGCTGTATGGTGCACATGGGTGAGTCTGATCACTGCTGTAGTGCACATGGGTGAGTCTGATCACGCTGATGTGCACAGGAGGTGATCACTGCGTATGGTGGCACAGGGTAGCTGACACTCGTATGCACATACTTCATGCTGTATGGTGGCACATGGTGAGTCTGATCACTGCTGTATGGTGCACATGGGTGAGGTCTGATCACTGCTGTATGGTGGCACATGGGTGACTGATCACTCTGTATGGTGCACATGGTGAGGTCTGATACTGCTGTATGGTGCACATGGGTGAGGTTGATCACTGCTGTATGTGACACATGGGTGAGCTATCACTGCTGTATGGTGACACATGGTGAGGTCTGTTACTGCTGTTGGTGACACATGGTGAGCGATCACTGCTGTATGGTGCACATGGGTGAGGTCTGATCACTGCTGTATGGTGCACATGGGTGAGCTATCACTGCTGTAGGCACATGGTGAGTCTGATCATGCTGTATGGCACATGGGTGAGGTCTGATCATGTGTATGGTGCACATGGTGAGCTGATCACTCTGTATGGTGCACATGGTGAGCTGATCACTGCGTATGGTGACATGGGTGAGGTCTGATCACTGCTGTATGGTGACACATGGGTGAGGTCTGATCATGCTGTATGGTGACACATGGTGAGCCTGATACGCTGTATGGTGCACATGGGTGAGGTCTGATCACTGCTGTATGGTGCACAGGGTGAGGCTGATCACTGTGTATGTGACACAGGGTGAGGCCTGATACTGCTGTATGGTGCACATGGGTGAGGCTGATCACTGCTGATGGTGCACATGGGTGAGCTGATCACTGCTGTAGTGCACATGGGTGAGGCCTGATCACTGCTGTATGGTGACACATGGTGAGGCGATCATGCTGTATGTGACACATGGGTGAGGCTGATCACTGCTGTATGGTGCACATGGTGAGGCTGATCATGCTGTTGTGCACATGGGTGAGGTCGATCACTGCTGTATGTGCACATGGGTGAGGTCTGATCACTGCTGTATGGTGCACATGTGAGTCTGATCATGCTGTATGGTGCACAGGTGAGGCTGATCACTGCTGTATGGTGCACATGGGTGAGTCTGATCACTGCTGTATGTGGCACATGGGTGAGGCTGATCACTGCTGTATGTGACACAGGTGAGGCTGATCATGCTGTATGTACATGGGTGAGGCCTGATCACTCTGTATGGTGCACATGGTGAGGTCTGTCACTGCTGTATGTGCACATGTGAGGCTGATCACTGCTGTATGGTGCACATGGGTGAGGCCTGATACTGCTGTATTGACACAGGGTGAGGCCTGATCACTGCTGTATGGTGCACATGGTGAGGTCTGTCATGCTGTAGGTGCACATGGGTGAGCCTGATCACTGCTGTATGGTGGCACATGGGGAGGTCTGATCACTGCGTATGGGCACATGGGTGAGGCTGATCATGCGTTGGACACAGGTGAGGCTGATCACTGCGTATGGGGCACATGGTGAGTCTGATCACTGCTGTATGGTGCACATGGTGAGGCTGATCCTGCTGTATGTGCACAGGGTGAGGCTGATCATGCTGTATGTGACATGGTGAGGCTGATCACTGCTGATGGTGCACATGGGTGAGGTCTGATCACTGCGTAGTGGCACATGGTGAGTTGATCACTCGTTGTCAATGGTAGCCTGATCACTGCTGTAGGCCAGGGTGAGCCTGATCATGCTGTAGGTGCACATGAGGTGATCACTGCTGATGTGCACAGGTGAGCCGACACGCTGTATGTGCACATGGGGAGCATCACTGCTGTATGGTGACACATGGGTGAGGTCCTGATCACTGCTGTATGGTGACACATGGGTGAGGTCTGATCACTGCTGTATGGTGACACATGGGTGAGGTCTGATCACTGCTGTATGGTGGCACATGGGTGAGGTCTGATCACTGCTGTATGGTGACACATGGGTGAGGCCTGATCATGCTGTATGGTGACACATGGGTGAGGTCTGATCACTGCTGTATGGTGACACATGGGTGAGGTCTGATCACTGCTGTATGGTGACACATGGGTGAGGTCTGATCACTGCTGTATGGTGACACATGGGTGAGGCCTGATCACTGCTGTATGGTGACACATGGGTGAGGCCTGATCACTGCTGTATGGTGCACATGGGTGAGGCCTGATCACTGCTGTATGGTGACACATGGGTGAGGTCTGATCACTGCTGTATGGTGCACATGGGTGAGGTCTGATCACTGCTGTATGGTGACACATGGGTGAGGCTGATCACTGCTGTATGGTGACACATGGGTGAGGTCTGATCACTGCTGTATGGTGCACATGGGTGAGGTCTGATCACTGCTGTATGGTGACACATGGGTGAGGTCTGATCACTGCTGTATGGTGACACATGGGTGAGGCCTGATCACTGCTGTATGGTGACACATGGGTGAGGTCTGATCACTGCTGTATGGTGGCACATGGGTGAGGCCTGATCACTGCTGTATGGTGACACATGGGTGAGGCCTGATCACTGCTGTATGGTGACACATGGGTGAGGTCTGATCACTGCTGTATGGTGACACATGGGTGAGGTCTGATCACTGCTGTATGGTGACACATGGGTGAGGTCTGATCACTGCTGTATGGTGACACATGGGTGAGGTCTGATCACTGCTGTATGGTGACACATGGGTGAGGTCTGATCACTGCTGTATGGTGACACATGGGTGAGGTCTGATCACTGCTGTATGGTGGCACATGGGTGAGGTCTGATCACTGCTGTATGGTGGCACATGGGTGAGGTCTGATCACTGCTGTATGATGACACATGGGTGAGGTCTGATCACTGCTGTATGGTGGCACATGGGTGAGGCGTGATCACTGCTGTATGGTGGCACATGGGTGAGGCCTGATCACTGCTGTATGGTGGCACATGGGTGAGGTCTGATCACTGCTGTATGGTGGCACATGGGTGAGGTCTGATCACTGCTGTATGGTGACACATGGGTGAGGTCTGATCACTGCTGTATGGTGGCACATGGGTGAGGCCTGATCACTGCTGTATGGTGCACATGGGTGAGGTCTGATCACTGCTGTATGGTGGCACATGGGTGAGACCTGATCACTACTGTATGGTGGCACATGGGTGAGACCTGATCACTACTGTATGGTGGCACATGGGTGAGGCCTGATCACTGCTGTATGATGACACATGGGTGAGACCTGAACCCTGCTGTATGGTGGCACATGGGTGAGGACCTGATCACTGCTGTATGGTGACACATGGGTGAGGCCTGATCACTGCTGTATGGTGGTGACACATGGGTAAGGTCTGATCACTGCTGTATGGTGGCACATGGGTGGAGACCTGATCACTGCTGTATGGTGGTGACATATGGGTGAGGCCTGATCACTGCTGTATGATGACACAGGGTGAGGCCTGATCACTGCTGTATGGTGGGCACATGGGTGAGGCCTGATCACTGCTGTATGGTGACACATGGGTGAGGCCTGATCAGTGCTGTATGGTGACACATGGGTGAGGCCTGATCAGTGCTGTATGGTGGGCACATTGGGTGTAGGTCTGATCACTGCTGTATGTGGCACATGGGTGAGGTCTGATCACTGCTGTATGATGACACATGAGTGAGACTGATCACTGCTGTATGGTGACACATGGGTGAGGCCTGATCACTGCTGTATGGTGACACATGGGTGAGGCCTGATCACTGCTGTATGGTGGCACATGAGTGAGGCCTGATCACTGCTGTATGATGACACATGGGTGAGGCCTGATCACTGCTGTATGTGCACATGGGTGAGGTCTGATCACTGCTGTATGGTGGCACATGGGTGAGGCTGATCATGCTGTATGGTGACACATGGGTGAGGTCTGATCACTGCTGTATGGTGCACATGGGTGAGGTCTGATCACTGCTGTATGGTGGCACATGGGTGATACTTGATCACTGCTGTATGGTGGCACATGAGTGAGGCCTGATCACTGCTGTATGATGACACATGGGTGAGGCCTGATCACTGCTGTATGGTGGCACATGGGTGAGGTCTGATCACTGCTGTATGGTGGCACATGGGTGAGGCCTGATCATTGCTGTATGGTGACACATGGGTGATACCTGATCACTGTTGTATGGTGACACATGGGTGAGGCCTGATCACTGCTGTATGGTGGCACATGGGTGAGGCCTGATCATTGCTGTATGGTGACACATGGGTGATACCTGATCACTGCTGTATGGTGACACATGGGTGAGGCCTGATCACTGCTGTATGGTGGCACATGGGTGAGGTCTGATCACTGCTGTATGGTGGCACATGGGTGAGGTCTGATCACTGCTGTATGGTGGCACATGGGTGAGGTCTGATCACTGCTGTATGGTGGCACATGGGTGAGGTCTGATCACTGCTGTATGGTGACACATGGGTGAGGCCTGATCACTGCTGTATGGTGGCACATGGGTGTGGTCTGATCACTGCTGTATGGTGACACATGGGTGAGGTCTGATCACTGCTGTATGGTGACACATGAGTGAGGTCTGATCACTGCTGTATGGTGACTCATGGGTGAGGTTTGATCACTGCTGTATGGTGGCACATGGGTGAGGTCTGATCACTGCTGTATGGCGTCCGCCTGCGCACAGATCACATATGGGAGTGAATGGGTGCACACGTTCCTGCGCAGTCAAGCGCAGCACCGTGCGCTCCCATTATAAAGATAGGAGCTCGCGGCCGCTGCGGTCACATTGCGGACTCCTCCGCAGAACGCTGCGGAGGGTTCCGCAAATGTGAATCCAGCCTAAGTCCTTCATTATTGCAGTACATACAGCACATCTTCCTCTTACCATGGCCTGCAGTTACTGTGTTTCCATGTGCCGCCATATTGTGCTCCACTGGATGCAGCACACCGGGCGCAGAGTAAAGAACTTTTTGGGTCAAAAATATCATTTCCATCACAGATCACCATAGACACGGCGCCAGTAAATATATGACAGATTTGTCAAGATCTCTGCTTGCTGTCAGCGAATGTAATACTGATAATAACCCTGCCTGGTCCATCCTGCTCACAGCTGTAGAGCTCGTTACACTGTATCAGGGCTGTGGGGGCTGCAGTGTTTCCAGTCACGGACAGTAAGCACAGATCTTATACATGCTGTCCCCGTGTGACCCCTGCACTCACCATGGCCGGAGCCCTCGCATCCAGAGCGCCCACTGTCCGCGGTTATCAATAAAGATTGCTTTGTTGTGATTTTCTCACTCTCCAAGGAGAGACGCTCCCTGCGGTTGTCTAGGAGACCGGGGCGTGGTTACACAGGGGACGAGCAGAAGCTCCTCCCACTGAGATGTCAATCAAACGCCAGAGAGTAGAGAGGAGAGATGTGTGCACTGATCATCCGGCAACAGAGAGGAGAGATGTGTGCACTGATCATCCGGCAACAGAGAGAGGAGAGATGTGTGCACTGATCATCCGGCAACAGAGAGAGGAGAGATGTGTGCACTGATCATCCGGCAACAGAGAGGAGAGATGTGTGCACTGATCATCCGGCAACAGAGAGGAGAGATGTGTGCACTGATCATCCGGCAACAGAGAGAGGAGAGATGTGTGCACTGATCATCCGGCAACAGAGAGAGGAGAGATGTGTGCACTGATCATCCGGCAACAGAGAGGAGAGATGTGTGCACTGATCATCCGGCAACAGTGAGGAGAGATGTGTGCACTGATCATCCGGCAACAGAGAGAGGAGAGATGTGTGCACTGATCATCCGGCAACAGAGAGGAGAGATGTGTGCACTGATCATCCGGCAACAGTGAGGAGAGATGTGTGCACTGATCATCCGGCAACAGAGAGAGGAGAGATGTGTGCCCTGATCATCCGGCAACAGAGAGAGGAGAGATGTGTGCCCTGATCATCCGGCAACAGAGAGGAGAGATGTGTGCACTGATCATCCGGCAACAGAGAGGAGAGATGTGTGCACTGATCATCCGGCAACAGAGAGGAGAGATGTGTGCACTGATCATCCGGCAACAGAGAGAGGAGAGATGTGTGCACTGATCATCCGGCAACAGAGAGGAGAGATGTGTGCCCTGATCATCCGGCAACAGAGAGGAGAGATGTGTGCACTGATCATCCGGCAACACAGAGGAGAGATGTGTGCACTGATCATCCGGCAACAGAGGAGAGATGTGTGCACTGATCATCCGGCAACAGAGAGGAGAGATGTGTGCACTGATCATCCGGCAACAGAGAGGAGAGATGTGTGCACTGATCATCCGGCAACAGAGAGAGGAGAGATGTGTGCACTGATCATCCGGCAACAGAGAGAGGAGAGATGTGTGCACTGATCATCCGGCAACAGAGAGGAGAGATGTGTGCCCTGATCATCCGGCAACAGAGAGGAGAGATGTGTGCACTGATCATCCGGCAACACAGAGGAGAGATGTGTGCACTGATCATCCGGCAACAGAGAGGAGAGATGTGTGCACTGATCATCCGGCAACAGAGAGAGGAGAGATGTGTGCACTGATCATCCGGCAACAGAGAGGAGAGATGTGTGCACTGATCATCCGGCAACAGAGAGGAGAGATGTGTGCACTGATCATCCGGCAACAGAGAGGAGAGATGTGTGCACTGATCAGCCGGCAACAGAGAGGAGAGATGTGTGCACTGATCATCCGGCAACAGAGAGGAGAGATGTGTGCACTGATCATCCGGCAACAGTGAGGAGAGATGTGTGCACTGATCATCCGGCAACAGAGAGGAGAGATGTGTGCACTGATCATCCGGCAACAGTGAGGAGAGATGTGTGCACTGATCATCCGGCAACAGTGAGGAGAGATGTGTGCACTGATCATCCGGCAACAGAGAGAGGAGAGATGTGTACTGATCATCGGCAACAGAGGAGAGTGTGCACTGATCATCGCAACAGAGGAGGAGTGTTGCACTGATCACCGGAACAGAGAGGAAGATGGCAGAATCGGCAACAGAAGGAGAGATGTGTGCACTGATCATCCGGAACAAGAGGAGAGATGTGTGCACTGATCATCCGGCAACAGGAGGAGAGATGTGTGCACTGATCATCCGGCAACAGGAGGAGAGATGTGTGCACTGATCATCCGGCAACAGAGAGGAGAGATGTGTGCACTGATCACCGGCAACAGAGAGGAGAGATGTGTGCACTGATCATCCGGCAACAAGAGAGGGGATGTATGCACGATATCGGCAACAAGGGAGAGAGTGTGCACGACATCCGGCAACGAAGGAAGAGGGCATGAATGGCAACAAGAGAGAGGGGCACGATCACGGAACAGAAGGAGAGATGTGGCATGTCATCCGCAACAGAAGAGAGAGTGTGCACTGATCATCCGGCAACAAGGAGGAGAGATGTGTGCACTGATCATCCGGCAACGAGAGAGAGATGTGTGCACTGATATCCGGCAACAGAGAGGGAGATGTGTGCACTGATCATCCGGCAACAGAGAGGAAGATGTGTGCACTGATCATCCGGCAACAGAGGAGAGATGTGTGCACTATCATCCGGCAACAGAGAGGAGAGATGTGTGCTGATCCAACGAAAGAGAGAGAGATGTGTGCACTGACACGGCAACAGAGAGAGGAGATGTGCACTGATCATCCGGCAACAAGAGGAGAGATGTGTGCACTGATCATCGGCAACAGAGAGAGAGATGTGTGCACTGACATCGGAACACAAGAGGGAGAGATGTGCACTGATCATCCGGCAACAGAGAGGAGAGATGTGTGCACTGATCATCGGCAACAAGGAGGAGAATGTGTGCACTGAATCCGCAACAGAGAGGAGAGTGTGTGCACTGATCATCCGGCAACAGAGAAGGAGAGATGGTGCCTGATCATCCGGCAACAGAGAGGAGAGATGTGTGCACTGATCATCCGGCAACAGAGAGGAGAGATGTGTCACTGATCATCCGGCAACAGAGGAGAGATGTGTGCCGATCACGAAGAGGAGAGATGTGTGCACTGATCATCCGCAACAGAGAGAGAGATGTGTGCACTGATCATCCGGCAACAGAGAGGAGAGATGTGTGCACTGATCATCGGCAACAGAGAGGAGAGATGTGTGCACTGATCATCCGGCAAAGAGAGAGGGAGATGTGGCACGATCATCGGAACGAGAGGAGATGTGTGCACTGATCATCCGCAACAGAGAGGAGATGTGTGCACTGATCATCCGGCAACAGGAGGAGAGATGTGTGCACTGAAATCGGCAACAGAGAGAGAGAGAGTGGCACTGATCATCCGGCAACAGGAGGAGAGATGTGTGCACTGATCATCCGGCAACAGAGAGGAGAGATGGTGCACGATATCCGGCAAGAGAGAGAGAATGTGGCCTGATCATCGGCACGAGAGGATGGTGACTGATCATCGGCAAGAAGAGGAGAGATGTGTGCATGATCATCCGGCAACAGGAGGAGGATGTGTGCACTGATCACCGGAACAGAAGGAGATGTTGCACTGATCATTCCGGCAACAGAGGAGAGATGTGTGCACTGATCATCCGGCAACGAGAGGAAGATGTGTGCACTGATCACCGGCAACAGAGAGGAGAGATGTGTGCACTGATCATCGGCAACAGAGAGGAAGAATGTGTGATGATCATCCGGCAACAGAGAGAGGGAGGTGTGCACTGATCATCCGGCAACAGAGGGAGAGAGTGTGCACTGATCACCGGCAACACGAGGGAAGAGTGCATGATCATCGCAACAGGAGGAGAGATTGTTGCACGACAGCGGCAACAGAGGAGGGAGATGTGTCATGATCATCCGCAACAGAGAGAGAGATTTGCACTGATCATCGGCAACGAGAGAGAGATGTGTGCCTGATATCCGCAACGAAGAGAGGTGCATGTCATGCACCAGAGAGGAAGATGTGTGCACTGATCACGGAACAGAGAGAGTGTGTGCACTGATCATCCGGCAACAGAGAGGAGAGATGTGTGCACTGATCATCCGGCAACAGAGAGAGAGATGGCACGATCAGGAAAGGAGAGGAAGAGGTGTGCATGATCATCCGCAAAGAGAGGAGAGATGTGTGCACTGATCACCGGCAACAAGGAGAGAGTGTGCACTGATCATCCGGAACAGAGGAGAGATGTGTGCACAGACGGGCACAGTGAGGAGAGAGTTGTGCACTGACATCACGGAAAAGTGAGGAGAGATGGTGCACTGTCATCCGGCAACAGAAGGAGAGATGTTGCACAGATCATCCGATATCGACAGAGAGGAGGATGTGTGCATGTCACCGGCAACAGAGGGAGAGATGTGCACTGATCATCCGCAACAGAGAGAGAGATGTGTGCACTGATCATCCGGCAACAGAGGGAGAGATGTGTGCACTGATCATCCGGCAACAGAGAGAGAGAGATTTGCACAACATCGGAAATGGGTGATGTCACTGATCACCGGAATGCAGAGAAGATGATTGTGCACTGTATCCGGCAACAGAGAGAGAGATGGTGCACTGACATCCGGCAACAGAGAGGAGAGATGTTGCACTGATCATCCGGCAACAGAGAGGAGAGATGTGTGCACTGATCATCCGGCAACAGGAGGAGAGATGTGTGCACTGATCATCCGGCACAGAGAGGAGAGATGTGTGCACTGATCATCCGGCAACAGAGAGGAGAGATGTGTGCACTGATCATCCGGCAACAGAGGAGAGATGTGTGCACTGATCATCCGGCAACAGAGAGAGGAGAGATGTGTGCACTGATCATCCGGCAACAGAGAGAGGAGAGATGTGTGCACTGATCATCCGGCAACAGAGAGAGGAGAGATGTGTGCACTGATCATCCGGCAACAGAGGAGAGATGTGTGTACTGATCATCCGGCAACAGAGAGGAGAGATGTGTGCACTGATCATCCGGCAACAGAGGAGAGATGTGTGTACTGATCATCCGGCAACAGAGAGGAGAGATGTGTGCACTGATCATCCGGCAACAGAGAGGAGAGATGTGTGCACTGATCATCCGGCAACAGAGAGAGGAGAGATGTGTGTGTAGTGCCCAGCCTCCGGGGTACTCGGGTGTCAGGCTGCAAGGGGTTAATGCTCCTGTTGTCCCGGGGAGTGGTGGCCGCGCTTGACCCCGTGTCCTGGGCCTATCTTCAAAAAGGGGTTATATTTACAGGGGATTTATATACAGTTTGTCGTGACGCCACCTGTAGTTTCTGGTGATGTGTCACCAGCGCCGACACAGTACGTCGGAGGTAGATGGTATTGCGGCAAGTTAGCAAAGTCCTCTATAGGTAGGGCTGGACCTCCGGGGCAGCGTAGGGTACATGGGCAGTGTGTAGTAGAGCCGTAGATGGGATGGGGAGTGTTGGAGCAGTCTATGAGGGGCACCGGGCACGGAGGGGAATGACACACACACACTGCAGAAGTCTCTTTTACTGATGTTACAGCAGGTAAAGATGTCCAGGGCACTGACAGGTGACCAGGTGCACAGTGGATCCCCACAGCAAGTGGGTATAAGGCCTCCTCTGTTCCTGTGTAGCGATCGAAGCACAGCCTGCTTGCTGCCTGACTTTCCTCCTCTCTCTTCCTGTCCTGGTGACTCTCTCCTCCTGTGCGGTCTCCGGGTTACCCTCTCTGATCACTGCTGTGTTGCACTGCTGTGTCTGGCTCCCTCTCTTGCCCCACAGGGGATAACCGGGTGGCTGAAGCCTCCACGGTGTGACAGGGTTTTCTGTGGTCCTGGCGTATCCCACAGGTGCGGATCCCCGATGTCCGGTATGTCTTGGGATGGACTCCCTCAAGTTCCTCACTCCCTCTTGGCTCTGCTCCTTGCCTTCTGTCTCCACTTAGGCTTGTGGGACATAGAAGGGACACTCCAGGTCACTGGTTAGGGCCTAACCGCGACACCGAGCATCAGGACATCTTCACAGCTCTCCTAGCGTCTGCACACTCTGACTAACTCCTCCCCCAGCAGCAGTATTTATAGGGGATCTTGTCTAAAGTCAGCAAGTGGTGCTCCCCCCTACTGTGGGTGGAAGATGTTGCATGTAGTAGGTACCTGCTGTGGAAACCCAACTGTGCATTAGAGAAGTCTGTGGCTACCTGGGAGCAGGGCGCCACAAGTACACTGATCATCCGGCAACAGAGAGAGGAGAGAAAGAGAAAAGGAAGGGAGGAAAGAGGGAGGGAGAAAAGAGGGAAGGAGAAAAGTAAGAGAACAAAAGAGATAAAGAAGGGAGGAAAGAGGGAAGGAGAAAAGGAAGGGAGGAAAGAGGGAAGGAGAAAAGGAAGAGAACAAAAGAGATAAAGAAGGGAGGAAAAAGGGAAGGAGAAAAGGAAGGGAGGAAAGAGGGAAGGAGAAAAGGAAGGGAGGAAAGAGGGAAGGAGAAAAGGAAGAGAACAAAAGAGATAAAGAAGGGAGGAAAGAGGGAAGGAGAAAAGGAAGGGAGGAAAGAGGGAAGGAGAAAAGGAAGAGAACAAAAGAGATAAAGAAGGGAGGAAAGAGGGAAGGAGAAAAGGAAGGGAGGAAAGAGGGAAGGAGAAAAGGAAGAGAACAAAAGAGATAAAGAAGGGAGGAAAGAGGGAAGGAGAAAAGGAAGGGAGGAAAGAGGGAAGGAGAAAAGGAAGGGAGGAAAGAGGGAAGGAGAAAAGGAAGAGAACAAAAGAGATAAAGAAGGGAGGAAAGAGGGAAGGAGAAAAGGAAGGGAGGAAAGAGGGAAGGAGAAAAGGAAGAGAACAAAAGAGATAAAGAAGGGAGGAAAGAGGGAAGGAGAAAAGGAAGGGAGGAAAGAGGGAAGGAGAAAAGGAAGAGAACAAAAGAGATAAAGAAGGGAGGAAAGAGGGAAGGAGAAAAGGAAGGGAGGAAAGAGGGAAGGAGAAAAGGAAGTAGGAAAGAGGGAAGGAGAAAAGGAAGAGAACAAAAGAGATAAAGAAGGGAGGAAAGAGGGAAGGAGAAAAGGAAGGGAGGAAAGAGGGAAGGAGAAAAGGAAGGGAGGAAAGAGGGAAGGAGAAAAGGAAGAGAACAAAAGAGATAAAGAAGGGAGGAAAGAGGGAAGGAGAAAAGGAAGGGAGGAAAGAGGGAAGGAGAAAAGGAAGAGAACAAAAGAGATAAAGAAGGGAGGAAAGAGGGAAGGAGAAAAGGAAGGGAGGAAAGAGGGAAGGAGTAAAGGAAGTAGGAAAGAGGGAAGGAGAAAAGGAAGAGAACAAAAGAGATAAAGAAGGGAGGAAAGATTGAAGGAGATAAAGAAGGGAGGAAAGAGAGGAGAAAAGGAAGAGAACAAAGGAGATAAAGAAGGGATGAAAGGAAGAAGCTAAAGAAGGGAGGAAAGTAGGAAGGAGATAAGAAAGAGAGGGAAAGAGGGAAGGAAGGGAGAAAGGAAAGATGGAAGGAGTAAATAGCGAAGGCAGACAAGAAAATAGCAGGAAGGATGGGAGAAAGGTAGGAAGAGGAGGATGGGAAAAAGGAATGAAGGGAAAAAAGAAAAAGTCATCAAGGAAGAGAGAAGGGAAAAAATGTCGACAGGAAGGAAGAATGGAAGGGAGGGAGGAATGAAAGGATGAGACTGACACAGTGTGAATGTCACATTTGCCTCTTCAGTGTTCTTCTCAGGACGGGTTCACACTTTGCGTTTCTTTGTCTTGTGTTGTAATCCGTCCAGATCCTGAAGCCTCCTGATCAGACCTGTGTCCCTATACATAATGGGGCCAGCGGTGCCTGCGCTGCTGTCCAGATTCAGCCTCATCCCGCCACATCAGTCTTAGGGCCGCTTCACACGCTCCGATATCTGAAATTATATCTTTAGTAAAGTCACGTGAGCGCTATCGCTTTGAGATTGTTCGCGTGCGGTCACACACATGGATCTCGCTAACGATCTCTAATTTGACATTGCGCCAGCGTTGACCCGCAGATCTTAGTGAACGATTTCATAAAGTGGCAGAAATAGGAGAAATCTGAAGGAGATCATTCATCATAGTGTCACACTGTCCGATGCTGCGCCCTCACCTTAATATTAGGATACCTCCTTTGTTGCGCCCTCACCTTAATATTAGGATGCCTCCTTTGTTGCGCCCTCACCTTAATATTAGGATGCCTCCTTTGTTGCGCCCTCACCTTAATATTAGGATGCCTCCTTTGTTGTGCCCTCACCTTAATATTAGGATGCCTCCTTTGTTGCGCCCTCACCTTAATATTAGGATGCCTCCTTTGTTGCGCCCTCACCTTAATATTAGGATGCCTCCTTTGTTGCGCCCTCACCTTAATATTAGGATGCCTCCTTTGTTGCGCCCTCACCTTAATATTAGGATGCCTCCTTTGTTGCACCCTCACCTTAATATTAGGATGCCTCCTTTGTTGCGCCCTCACCTTAATATTAGGATGCCTCCTTTGTTGCGCCCTCACCTTAATATTAGGATGCCTCCTTTGTTGCGCCCTCACCTTAATATTAGGATGCCTCCTTTGTTGCGCCCTCACCTTAATATTAGGATGCCTCCTTTGTTGCGCCCTCACCTTAATATTAGGATGCCTCCTTTGTTGCACCCTCACCTTAATATTAGGATACCTCCTTTGTTGCCCCTCACCTTAATATTAGGATGCCTCCTTTGTTGCGCCCTCACCTTAATATTAGGATGCCTCCTTTGTTGCTCCCTCACCTTAATATTAGGATGCCTCCTTTGTTGCGCCCTCACCTTAATATTAGGATGCCTCCTTTGTTGCGCCCTCACCTTAATATTAGGATGCCTCCTTTGTTGCGCCCTCACCTTAATATTAGGATGCCTCCTTTGTTGTGCCCTCACCTTAATATTAGGATGCCTCCTTTGTTGCTCCCTCACCTTAATATTAGGATGCCTCCTTTGTTGCGCCCTCACCTTAATATTAGGATGCCTCCTTTGTTGCTCCCTCACCTTAATATTAGGATGCCTCCTTTGTTGCGCCCTCACCTTAATATTAGGATGCCTCCTTTGCTCCGCCCTCACCTTAATATTAGGATGCCTCCTTTGTTGCGCCCTCACCTTAATATTAGGATGCCTCCTTTGTTGCACCCTCACCTTAATATTAGGATGCCTCCTTTGTTGCGCCCTCACCTTAATATTAGGATGCCTCCTTTGTTGCTCCCTCACCTTAATATTAGGATGCCTCCTTTGTTGCTCCCTCACCTTAATATTAGGATGCCTCCTTTGTTGCGCCCTCACCTTAATATTAGGATGCCTCCTTTGCTCCGCCCTCACCTTAATATTAGGATGCCTCCTTTGTTGCGCCCTCACCTTAATATTAGGATGCCTCCTTTGTTGCGCCCTCACCTTAATATTAGGATGCCTCCTTTGTTGCACCCTCACCTTAATATTAGGATGCCTCCTTTGTTGCTCCCTCTGGAGTAAATCCCTACAGTCAGTCTCCTCTATAACCTCCACAAGCTTATTCTTCTCCTGGAGTTCCTCCTCTTCTTTATGATCTGCTCCCGGTCTCTCGTCTTCCCCCAATTTTCAGATCTCTCCACGGGTGATCAATGAGATTTAGATCCGGACTCATTGCTGCCACTTCAGAACTCTCCAGCGCTTTGTTTCCTCCATTTCTGAGGCTTCTTGATGTTTGGGGTCATTGTCCTGCTGGAGACCTAGGACGCCCCCAGCTTTCTGATACTGTATCTACATTGCCACCCAAAATCATTTGGTATCTTCAGATTTCATGATGTCTTTTGCACAGTCAAGACCCCAGTGCCAGAGGCAGCAAAGCAACCCAAACATCTCTGCCCTCCCCCATATGTGACTGTAGGTCCTGTGCTCTTTTCTCTGACCTCCCCCATATGTGACTGTAGGTCCTGTGCTCTTTTTGCTGTCCTCCACCATATGTGACTGTAGGTCCTGTACTCTTTTCTCTTACCTCCCCCATATGTGACTGTAGGTCCTGTACTCTTTTCTCTGCCCTCCCCCATATGTGACTGTAGGTCCTGAACTCTTTTCTCTGTTCTCCCCCATATGTGACTGTAGGTCCTGGGCACTTTTCTCTGACCTCCACCATATGTGACTGTAGGTCCTGTGCTCTTTTCTCTGACCCTCCCCATATGTGACTGTAGGTCCTGTGTTCTTTCCTCTGACTTCCCCCATATGTGACTGTAGGTCCTGTGCTTTTTTCCCCTGCCCTCCCCCTATGTGACTGTACGTCCTGTGCTCTCTTCTCTGTCCCTCCCCATATATGACTGTGGGTCCTGTGCTCTTTTCTCTGACCTCCCCCATATATGACTGTAGGTCCTGAACTCTTTTCTCTGTCCTCCCCCATATGTGACTGTAGGTCCTGTGCTCTTTTCTCTGACCTCCTCCATATGTGACTGTAGGTCCTGTGTTCTTTTCTCTGACCTCCCCCATATGTGACTGTAGGTCCTGTGCTCTTTTCTCTGACCCTCCCCATATGTGACTGTAGGTCCTGTGTTCTTTCCTCTGACTTCCCCCATATGTGACTGTAGGTCCTGTGCTTTTTTTCCCTGCCCTCCCCCTATGTGACTGTACGTCCTGTGCTCTCTTCTCTGTCCTCCCCCATATATGACTGTGGGTCCTGTGCTCATTTCTCTGACCTCCCCCATATATGACTGTAGGCCCTGTGTTCTTTTCTCTGACCTCCCCCATATGTGACTGTAGGTCCTGTGTTCTTTTCTCTTACCTCCCCCATGTATGACTGTAGGTCCTGTACTCTTTTCTCTGACCTCCCCTATATATGACTGTAGGTCCTGAACTCTTTTCTCTGTCCTCCCCCATATGTGACTGTAGGTCCTGTGCTCTTTTCTCTGACCTCCTCCATATGTGACTGTAGGTCCTGTGTTCTTTTCTCTGACCTCCTTCATATGTGACTGTAAGTCCTGTGCTCTTTTCTCTGACCTCCCCATATGTGACTGTAGGTCCTGTGCTCTTTTCTCTGACCTCCACCATATGTGACTGTAGGTCCTGTGCTCTTTTCTCTGACCTCCACCATATGTGACTGTAGGTCCTGTGCTCTTTTCTCTGACCTCCCCATATGTGACTGTAGGTCCTGTGCTCTTTTCTCTGACCTTCCCCATATGTGACTGTAGGTCCTGTGTTCTTTCCTCTGACCTCCCCCATATGTGACTGTAGGTCCTGTGCTTTTTTTCTCTGACCTCCTCATATGTGACTGTAGGTAGTGTGCTCTTTTCTCTGCCCTCCCCCATATGTGACTGTAGGTCCTGTGCTCTTTTCTCTGCCCTCCCCATATGTGACTGTAGGTCCTGTGCTCTTTCCTCTGACCTCCCCCATATGTGACTGTTGGTCCTGTGCTTTTTTCTCTGACCTCCCCCATATGTGACTGTAGGTCCTGTGCTCTTTTCTCTGACCTCCCCCATATGTGACTGTAGGTCCTGTGCTCTTTCCTCTGACCTCCCCCATATGTGACTGTAGGTCCTGTGCTCTTTCCTCTGCCCTCCACCATATGTGACTGTAGGTCCTGTGCTTTTTTCTCTGACCTCTCCAGGGAGATTAGTTACATTGCCATAGGTTGAAAACTTCCTGATTATGTTGTGCACTTTGAACAAAGGAACATCAAGATTTCTGGAGATGGACTTGTAATCTTGAGATTGTAGATATTTTCCTACAATTCTGGACAGTTCTCTTCTTTTTAGTTCTCCATGCTTAGGCTGCCTTCACACTTGCAGATGCATCTGCAGCGTTTTGCAGATGCATCTGCAAGTATCAGCATGCAGACCGCGGCCCCTATGTTTATAATAGGGCGCACCGTGGTGTGAATGCTCTCATTGATTCCTATATGTGAGCCGTAAGCAGGCGTATGCCTGCTGACAGATCACACACTCCCGCCCCGCACCTTGGACGCAACATCTCGCGTCCATAGTGCGGGCGGGAGAGTGTGATCTGTCAGCAGGCATACGCCTGCTTACGGCTCACATATAGGAATCAATGAGAGCATTCACACCACGGCCGTGGTCTGCATGCTGATACTTGCAGATGCATCTGCAAAACGCTGCAGATGCATCTGCAAGTGTGAAGCCAGCCGTAGTGTGGCACACACACACACACACACACAATGCAAAGACTTATGGCCACTTTACACACACCAACTTATCTGTCCAACTTCTGCACAACTTACTTGTTGCAGTGAAATCATGGACACATTGCTCCATTTTGTGACTGTGTACAATGGAACAATGTGTCCATGATTTCACTGCAACCAGTAAGTTGGTCAGAAGTTGGACAGATAAGTTGGTGTGTGTAAAGTGGCCATGAGTCATCTTCTCCCCTTTTTATCTGGTTTCAGTTGTGATTCTCATATTGCCCACACATGTTACTTGCCACAGGAGAGTGTGATTGAGCATCACATGCTGCAAACAAAGTTCTTTACCCAAAATTTTGGAGTGGTGCCAACAATTTTGCCTGGCCAATTTTGGGGGTTATGTGTGAAATTATGTCCAGTTTGCCTTATTTTCTGTTTATATTTTTGTGTTGTTACAATAAACACAAAGTAATTAACCCTGTGTGTGACAAATCATGTGTCAGTCCTGTTTTGCGAAGCAGTGAGGAGTTACGTAGACGATTTGTCACGGCGTTGCTGATGCTTTGCACAGTTCTGCAGGGGTCACACTTTAGAGAGGGGTGTACAAACTTTCTCCAATCCTTCCTCACATATTTGCATCCCCCGAGGATCGTGCCTCACAATGGATTATATTGTGCTAATAACACCCCCCCACCCCTGGACGCCCCCGGCCCCGGGAGTCAAGCTGCTTTTAATGACATTTTAATGCCTCTATTCTCCGGTGTTCGGTGGGGAGCGCAGGGTCCGGAGTCTCCGGCACATTAGCCCAGTTGGGTTTAGTCGCTTTGTTTGAGGATTCGCAGTGTGCGATTATCCACAGGGCGTCCGAGCAACGTGCGGGAAGGCCATCAATCACACCACAAGCCCAGCCCGCCCCCAATTAACTAATTACCACTAATAATGTGCAAACTGAGAGATGATGGAGAGCCGCCATTGTCTTCCAGGCATCAGCCTGTGCACATGTATCCGAGCACTGCGTCCATTTATTATGTCTGTGGGACTGATGATGATGATGATGATGATGATGTGCGGACAGAATACACATTGTGGTTTATGGCACAATAACTGGTATCAAATAAATCGTTTTTTCTAGTAATATGATCCACAACATATGTTTTTTTGTAACCACTATTTGCACTTTGTATCTCTCTATTTTCTCATCTGATCTAATTTGTATAGAGTCTGCTTTTCTGTAACTTAAACCTCCTCACTACCCTAGACCACCAGGAATGTATTCATAAATCTCTCTATTACCCCTAGACCACCATAGACGTAATCATAAACCTATTCACTACCATAGACCACCAAGGATATAATTATAAACATCTTCACTACCCTAGACCACCAGGGATGAATTCATAAATCTCTCTATTATCCCTAGACCACCATAGACGTAATCATAAGCCTCTTCACTACCCTAGACCACCAGGGATGTAACCATAAATCTCTCCATTACCATAGACCACCAGGGATGTATTCATAAATCTCTCTATTACCCCTAGACCACCATAGACGTAATCATAAACCTAGTCACTACCATAGACCACCAAGGATATAATTATAAACATCTTCACTACCCTAGACCACCAGGAATTTATCCATACACCTCTTTGCTAGTTTAGCCCAACAGGGATGTAATCATAAATCTCTCCATTACCCTAGACCACTAGGGATGTAATCAAAAAACCTTTTGACTATACTAGACTTCCAGAAATTTAATCATAAACCTCCTCACTACCGTAGACCACCAGGGATGTAATCATTAAAGTCTTCAGTTCCCTAGACCACTAGGGATGTAATCATAAACCTTGTCACTACCGTGTCACAAGGGATGTGATCAGATTCCTCTTCACCACCCTAGACCACCAGGGATGTATTCATAAATCTCTTCCCCACCCTAGACCACCAGGGATGTATTCATAAATCTCTTCCCCACCCTAGACCACCAGGGATGTATTCATAAATCTCTTCCCCACCCTAGACCACCAGGGATGTATTCATAAATCTCTTCCCCACCCTAGACCACCAGGGATGTATTCATAAACCTCTTCACCACCCTAGACCACCAGGTATGTATTCATAAATCTCTTCCCCACCCTAGACCACCAGGGATGTATTCATAAACCTCTTCACCACCCTAGACCACCAGGTATGTATTCATAAACCTCTTCACCACCCTAGACCACCAGGAATGTATTCATAAACCTCTTCACCACCCTAGACCACCAGGGATGTATTCATAAACCTCTTCACCACCCTAGACCACCAGGGATGTATTCATAAACCTCTTCACCACCCTAGACCACCAGGAATGTATTCATAAACCTCTTCACCACCCTAGACCACCAGGTATGTATTCATAAACCTCTTCACCACCCTAGACCACCAGGGATGTATTCATAAACCTCTTCACCACCCTAGACCACCAGGGATGTATTCATTAACCTCTTCACCACCCTAGACCACCAGGGATGTATTCATACATCTCTTCACCACCCTAGACCACCAGGGATGTATTCATAAACCTCTTCACCACCCTAGACCACCAGGGATGTATTCATTAACCTCTTCACCACCCTAGACCACCAGGGATGTATTCATACATCTCTTCACCACCCTAGACCACCAGGGATGTATTCATAAACCTCTTCACCACCTTACTTCTTTTGGCAATGAAACTGGAATTTTCCTACGTAATGAGGTATTGTAATTAGTGATTCAGCTTCAATTAAATATTAAATGTACTTTATCTAATTTGATGTTTTTTTCTCCTGGTGACACCTTGTGACATTCAGGAAAGCCTGAAAATGGGAAAAAAAAACCCTCAAAAATAGAGTATTTAGCTTTCCTCAATACGTAGTATCACCCTCTAAAGGCTCCCACGGGTATCTTGACCCGCAGCTCACTCCGCTGCCGTCTGTCCTGCTCTTGCCAAGGAGCGAACGTGTTGCGCAGAGGGATATTCATTACTGTGCCGCTAATTACCCATACACTTGGGCTGTTCACAGCTTGAAAATGAAAAGGGAACTTTGGAGAACGCTGCGATCCTAATGGCAACGCTGGAGCGCCGGCTCTCCGGATGGCACCCGCCGCCCAACTGCAGAGCAGATGTTGCAAATTACATTTCTGAGTGGAAACATAAATTGATAAAAATTGCCAAATCCCCTCCTTGTTACCATTCTGCCTGATGTCGTCCTAGATTCCTGCAAAATAAATCCTTATACTGAAAGGTTTATTGAACAGAAAAGGGAAATCTCACCCGTAACTGTCAAGAAAAGTGATAAAACTCCACAGGCGAAGATCCGCAGATCACAAACTGAAGAGGGCTCTATCCTGGAATTCATCCTTAACCCCATTGTGACCGGGCGAGGTTTTGTTATTGCCTCCCTTTCTACCGAGAGCCATAATCGACATAGCCTTAAAGGGGAACTCCAAGGATATACAGTGCTTTTGCACTGTCCGTGCCCTGCTACATGATGAAGCAGAGCCGTACACTGCAGTTCTAGGATCTATAGCTCACTAATAAATCAATAAAATCATATCTGCTCCTCAGCCCTCACCCCTCCCTCAGGGGACAGAGAAATTCAGTCTCATGCTGCAGCAGTGACAGGAGGTGTGTCAGGGGTGTGGACCCTGGGGGCTCCAGGCTCATCTTACATCCCGCCCCCTCATACTTCTGTATGAACAGGGAGCATGGACCCTGGGGGCTCCAGGATCATCTTACATACCTGCCATCTCATACTTCTGTATGAACATGGCTGTGAACCCTGGGGGCTCCAGGATCATCTTACATCCCTGCCCCCTCATACTTCTGTATGAACAGGGAGCGTGGACCCTGGGGGCTCCAGGATCATCTTACATACCTGCCATCTCATACTTCTGTATGAACATGGCTGTGAACCCTGTGGGCTCCAGGATCATCTTACATCCCTGCCCCCTCATACTTCTTTATGATCAGGGGGCGTGGCTGCCGACCCCATGGTCACACTACAATCCCGCCCCTGATATACCATCCTAATGTAATGTTAGAATAAGGGTGTTCTCCCTTCAAATAGCAGTCATATAACCAACCAGATATAAATACACGCTGTGATCTTCTGCTGTACAATGATATGATGGTGGATAATGTGTACTGCCATGTATCAGGCTAGAAGCAGAGGCAGAGCACTGCATTGATTGATTCAGCTCTGCTATGCTCTCCCCTCACCTATATCAAATTGGTAGCTTCCTGTCCCCTGAAACTTTAGCACTATGCATGACTGAATTTCTCTGTCCCCTGAGGGAGGGGTGAGAGCTGAGGAGCAGATATGATTTTACTGAATTAAAAGGAATCTATAGATCCTAGAATTTTAGTGCCCGGCTCTGCTTCATCATGTAGGAGGGCAGGGACAGTGCAAAAAAGTTTTATCTCCCCCATAGTTCCCCTTTAAAAAGAGGTGCGTGAATTCAAGCCAAAGACAGTGCTAAGTGTAAGTCAATTTTTTTCTCCTCCATGAATATCCTTAGGGTATGTGCACATCAGTAGTTTTCTGGGCTGTTTTTCAGCGTTTTCCGTCGGCGGTTTCCGCTGAGTTTTATGTTAATTTATGTTAATCCTAGCCTCCGGTTGGATTAACATGCTAGTCAATGGAGTTTAGAAAACGCTGTCTTCATTAGAACGTTTTTATTCTGGTCGTTTTCAGTTTCTTCAGCGTTTTTCCACCAGTTTTCAAAGATAGAGCAAGAGACTTCTTTTGAGCGTTTTTCCAGCGGTTCCAGCTTACAAGTGCACAAAAAACTCAGTTTTAAAAACGCTCAGAAAAACCGCCGACAAAACGCTGTATAAACGCTATAAAAAACGAGCAAAAAACTAGCAAAAAACGAGGGACACTGCTGAGCACAGAAAACTCAGGTTCTGCTATTCTACACCGGTTCCCGGTCGGTCTGCAGAGATGCACAAACGTCTGATGTGCACATAGCCTTAAGATGGTTTATTTTTGTTTTTTTTTGCTCTCCTAGTATAGTCTTGTTTTATACCATGTTGGGACATGACATAGTGTAATGGTAATATACAGTCATGGCCAAAAGTATTGACACCCCTGCAATTCTGTCAGATAATACTCAGTTTCTTCCTGAAAATGATTGCAATCACAAATTCTTTGGTATTATTATCTTCATTTAATTTGTCTTCAATGAAAAAAACAAACGAGAATGAAGCAAAAAGCAAAACATTGATCATTTCACACAAAACTCCAAAAATGGGCCAGACAAATGTATTGGCACCCTCAGCCTAATACTTGGTTGCACAACCTTTAGCCAAAATAACTGTGATCAACCGCTTCCGGTAACCATCAATGAGTTTCTTACAATGCTCTGCTGGAATTTTAGACCATTCTTCTTTGGCAAACTGCTCCAGGTCCCTGATATTTGAAGGATGCCTTCTCCAAACTGCCATTTTTAGATCTCTCCACAGGTGTTCTATGGGATTCAGGTCTGGACTCATTGCTGCCACCTTAGAAGTCTCCAGTGCTTTCTCTCACACCATTTTCTAGTGCTTTTTGAAGTGTGTTTTGGGTCATTGTCCTGCTGGAAGACCCATGACCTCTGAGGGAGACCCAGCTTTCTCACACTGGGCCCTACATTATGCTGCAAAATGTGTTGGTAGTCTTCAGACTTCATAATGCCATGGACACGGTCAAGCAGTCCAGTGCCAGAGGCAGCAAAGCAACCCCAAAACATCAGGGAACCTCCGCCATGTTTGACTGTAGGGAGCGTGTTCTTTTCTTTGAATGCCTCTTTTTTTCTCCTGTAAACTCTATGTTGATGCCTTTCCCCATAAAGCTCTACTTTTGTCTCATCTGACCAGAGAACATTCTTCCAAAACGTTTTAGGCTTTCTCAGGTAAGTTTTGGCAAACTCCAGCCTGGCTTTTTTATTTCTCGGGGTAAGAAGTGGGGTCTTCCTGGGTCTCCTACCATACAGTCCCTTTTCATTCAGACGCCGACGGATAGTACGGGTTGACACTGTTGTACCCTCGGACTGCAGGGCAGCTTGAACTTGTTTGGATGTTAGTCGAGGTTCTTTATCCACCATCCGCACAATCTTGCGTTGAAATCTCTTGTCAATTTTTCTTTTCCGTCCACATCTAGGGAGGTTAGCCACAGTGCCATGGGCTTTACACTTCTTGATGACACTGCGCACGGTAGACACAGGAACATTCAGGTCTTTGGAGATGGACTTGTAGCCTTGAGATTGCTCATGCTTCCTCACAATTTGGGTTCTCAAGTCCTCAGACAGTTCTTTGGTCTTCTTTCTTTTCTCCATGCTCAATGTGGTACACACAAGGACACAGGACAGAGGTTGAGTCAACTTTAATCCATGTCAACTGGCTGCAAGTGTGATTTAGTTATTGCCAACACCTGTTAGGTGCCACAGGTAAGTTACAGGTGCTGTTAATTACACAAATTAGAGAAGCATCACATGATTTTTCTAACAGTGCCAATACTTCTGTCCACCCCCTTTTTTATGTTTGGTGGAATTAGATCCAATTTGGCTTTAGGACAATTCTTTTTGTGTTTTTTCATTGAAAACAAATTAAATGAAGATAATAATACCAAAGAATTTGTGATTGCAATCATTTTCAGGAAGAAACTGAGTATTATCTGACAGAATTGCAGGGGTGTCAATACTTTTGGCCATGACTGTAGGACCAATCTATAAAGAAACATGAATTCATCATAAATTGATAATGAAAAAAGAGCTGACACTTCCTCGGATGCCTGTTCACCTACCAACTCCTGGTGTGGACAGGTAATTGAACTTGTATATTTGGTTGAAAGCAAACACAAAGTCTGGATTCTGTGCATACAAAAGGCTGAGAAGCGACTCTATTAGCACCTGGGTAGATAAGGTTCCAGTTTTGAATATTTGGACTTTGTGACAGGTGTAGATCCGACAGTAAGGCTATGTGCCACCTGTGCTTATTTTTTGTGCTGCGTTTGTCACCAGCACAAACGCAGCTGGCTATAAACAAAAGCAGCACAATTAAGGGGACATACAAACACAGACAGACACTTTCTCACCCTCCCTGGTGATCCCCGGTGATTCTTCCTCCGTGCAGCAGCTTTGTATCTATCTTCCAGATCCTGCGCACCATGCGAAAGCCTGAGTCACATGGTGCAAGGTCCTGGAAGCTGGATAAACCCTGCATCTACCGCTGCACAGAGAAAGAATCCCCAGGGATCGCCAGGGAGGGTGAGTATTGAAGCGTTTTTGTTTTGGAAATTGCAGGGAAAAGCACCACAACTGCACTGTGTGAATACCTATCCATTTGTGGTGCTTTTTTCGGGGGTTATAATAGAGTCTATAGGGAAAATGCAGTCCAAAAACAGGTATGTTAATGGCAGGGGCATTAAAAAAAGAGCTGGCAATTTCTGCAACAAAAAATCATAATGGAAAATCATATAGACTGTAATTTTAAAGCTGTGAGTGATGCATTTTTGTTGCAGAAAAGACAGCTTTAACACACAGTGGGGACATAGCCTTATGAGAGTCACATTTTCCACAACGTGATCCCGAGGGGAACAACACATATGTTTTTGCATGACTGTGCGATCTGTGCATCAGCCCCAAATTAATATCGGCCAGATGGATGGGGTTATAAATTCCATGTTTCCTATCTTTGGAAAGCTAAAATCATAATAGGAAATAAGGGATTAATATCTTCCACCTGGGACTCTCAGGGTGGGGCTGGCAGTTGTCCTGAAGGTCAGGGATCCCATCATTTTTGACCGCACTAGTTTGGCTTTCTATGTAGCCTGGCACAAACCACTTTGTATAGATGTGTCCTGCACCGTCCTTGGTAGATCCTAATGCTGTAACACTAATTTTCATGGGTTGTCCAATCATCTAGTGCTGTGGGGGATCAATGTGCACATCACTCAATATTCAGTTCACCAGCGACAACACTTAAGACCTTGTTTTGCAGCACCTTTCTGGCACCATCAATTTCTCGGTCTTCTCTAGCACACCTTGGCCGTCCCTAAGTGAGTACTTGGGTACCGCACTGTGTAGCTGATTTGGGCTCATGTTCTCTTGCTCCTGCCCTCAGCCCTCAAGTACGATCCTCAGCAGTTGAATCCAGACTTACTTTTCTCACATTTCCTTAGCAGGTAGCTTGGATACCTTATGTGGCACCAACACAATGACTTTCATGGACTTTCCTCTCTGTATGATCTCACCATCATTGATGTGCTGCACTCACTACCATGGTCACAGTTACCAACATTCCACCATTTTGCCGGGACTCTCTTGATTAGTCACAAAAAAACCTTGGTAAAATCTGTCCTGGTCCAGGTATAAAGGAGGACTGTTCAGCTCGTTTATGAGGTATTGGGCTTGACTGAGTGGTGGGACTTACGTAAATGTCTCTATTTGGTCAACAGCAACCTTAGTAAGCATGACCAAGGTCAACTCAAGTGAATAAAATGTTGTTGCGCGACATAATATGGCACCTGCATGGATATACAGTATGTATCTCCTTGGCCGTCATTGTTGTACAAACATCAGGTGTCGTATCTCCTTCACAGCCTGCTCCTATGCCATCTGCTTTGGTTATCAGGCTTCGTTGTATTCACTCTGTAGGTGGTGCTGGTGATAGAGGAGATATTGGAACCAGAATCTCCGGACAGCACAGCAGCCGTTACCCATCCACTAAGGTTATAGCAGCTAGGACTTACAGTACTTTCCAGTCTGACACTGTGTGTGTGTGCTGTCAAGCTGAAGTCATCAACTTCTGGCTTCAGCCTATCAGAAGGCACCACACCCTATATAAGCTTCCAGTTTACTGCTGGAAACTGCCAGATATAGCTTGTTCTCCCTGGCAAGTCTACTGCTGTGCATTGGGGTTTTCCTGGTATTAACTCGGTCTCTTTTTTGGACACTTCTCCTGCCTCATGATTTTTTACCTTGCAGCAATCTCGGTTTTGAACCGCCTCCCCGAATACTTTAATGTCCTTTTCGTGACCTCCCTGCTTTGACCTTGATAGCGGCTGTCTTTGGATTGCAGCCCTTCCATAGGACCCCATAGTAAATGCAGATCTCTGTATAGGGGTTAAAGGGAGTCAGGGTTTCTCGGGATTCTGTCAAACAAAGCAGCTTGTGCCAAGTCTGTTTGAGATAGCAATTTTGAGCCTGTGGCCTTGGACAGACGTCGTATCACAAGGGTTTAAACTTCATTTAGGGGCTAGAGCAGTGGCGGAACTTGAGAGCCTGGCGGGCCCTGGTGCAGTTGGTGAGGAGCTGGGGGGGGGGGGGTGCTAGCAGTTGTAGGTGAGGACTGGGGGGAGGTGCTGGCAGTTGTAGGCGAGGATCGGGGGGGTGCTGTGCTGTGAGTTGTAGGTGAGGAGGAGCGGGGGAAAAAGGGGGGGTTGCGAGCAGCTCCTACCTGCGCCAAGCACTACAGTTGCAGGTCTGGGAGTCGGGGCGGCAGAGGAGAGGTGGGGCAAGAACAGCCAAGGGAAGCAGGAACCTCCTGTCCTCAGACACAGAGTAACACAGGGGGCGGCTGTGCAGGGCCCCCTACAGGTGCTTGAGGGGCCCCCTAGCCGGTCGGGGCCCTGGTACAGCTGAACCAGCTGCACCACGTTAGGTCCACCCCTGGGCTAGAGAATAGGCAGGCCCAAAATATCCCTTTGACCCTTATGAGGAGACCCATATACTAATAAAGACTTTTGATAATTCGGAGCCGTCTTGGACATTTTGGATTTGGAGCTGACAATACAAAGCTGGCATTAACCCCTTTATTACCAAGCGTGCCACCGTGGCCATGACCGCTGGAAGATTCAGGGTACAGTGCCGGAAAATGGCGCTTCTATGAATGTAACAAGCATCAAGGACCTCCTCCGATAAGCGTTTCACCAACCCAAATTTGACCCTGTCATTTTTGTAGCGATGCTCATGTGAAACCTCCAAATCGGCTGGACTTCCTGACACCTTAAATAGCTGGAAATCCATAGATTAAAAAAACAAAAAAAAACTCTAATTCATTGAACGTCGAGAGGTCGGTACAAAAATAGATCTGTCACATATTACAGGAAACGGGAGATGATGCTGGAAATCGAATTCTTAGCATGAAGAACAAATAGGTCATTGAGAGGAGCTGGGGGCGATGAGTAATTGTAACATCATGGCCACTAAGATAAAACGCATCATCTGTAAGCTCCGGCCGGCACAAGATGCCATGGTGGAAGGCGATGTGACGGAAGGGTGGACAATGATCGGATGTGACAAGGTGGTTGCAATCCTCCCAGGACTTGGTAAGGTTTCCTGATCAGATCAGATCTGACAGCTGAGAAGCACAATGACATTAATGCACTGTGTCCCGCACTGAGCTCCGGCGTGGTCCTCATGGTTGTTGGTGTCCTCTGACATACACAATCTATGTCTACATGGGCTACATAGGCCATCTATGTCTTATTGAATACATGCTTCCACGAGAGCTGGACTTGCTCGTATGCACGCGGTGGGAAATTGTAATATTTTTTTAATGCAATTGTAACACATCTTATGCTCTATCCTTTAATTTTTTTCCAAATTATGATCCACCAGGGACAAAGCTATGGAGGGGAGAGGCAGCAGTCGCACACTAACCCTGGTGCCTGAGGGAGACTCGTGCAGATGTCGCATTGGGGCCGCACAGCTTTAAATAACAGTTTTGCTGCCACGTCAGATGTATGTGTACATGCCAGAGTGTCTTCAAAGGCAACCAAAGAACGCCCATAGTAAGTGTCAACACCCTTAGTCAGACATAGTACCACCCATAGTAAGTGTCAGAACCTTTAAATTCAGCCACGGTACCCCCATTATCAATGTCGATATCGCTAACGTCTGCCGCACTACCCCCATAGTCAGTGTGACTACCCCTAAAGTCAGTCACAGTACCCCATAGTCAGCGTGACTACCCCTAAAGTCAGTCACAGTACCCCATAGTCAGCGTGACTACCCCTAAAGTCAGTCACAGTACCCCATAGTCAGCGTGACTACCCCTAAAGTCAGTCACAGTACCCCATAGTCAGCGTGACTACCCCTAAATTCAGTCACGGTACCCCCATTATCAATGTCGATATCACTAACGTCTGCCGCACTACCCCCATAGTCAGTGTGACTACCCCTAAAGTCAGTCACAGTACCCCATAGTCAGCTTGACTACCCTTAAAGTCAGTCAGAGTAACCCCATAGTGTTAATATCACTAAGGTTATACACATTAGCCCCATAGTCAGTGGTAATACCCTTAAAATCAGCCACAGTACCCTACAGTCAGTGTCAATACCCCTAAAGTTTTCAATACTAACCCCATAATCAGTGCCAACCCCTAAAGTTTTCCACACTACCCACAGTCAGTGTCTATACCCCTAAAGTCAGCCACAGTACCCCTATAGTCAGTGACAATATCGCTAAAGTCGACCACAGTTCCCCCATAGTCAGTGTCAGTACCTCTAAAGTTATCCACACTAACCCCTCAGTCAGAATTAATACCCCCAACATCTGTCGCAGTACCACATAGTCAGTGTTAATACCCTTAGTCAGTTACATTACTTTCGCATTCATTGTCAATACCCCTAAGTTATCCACACTACCTCCATAGTCAGTGTGACAACCCCTAAGTTAGCCTCAGTACCCACATAATCAGTGTTATTACCTCTAAAGTCATCCACACTATCTCCATAGTCAGTGTGACTACCCTATGTTAGCCACAGTACCCACATAATCAGTGTTATTACCTCTAAAGTCATCCACACTATCTCCATAGTCAGTGTGACTACCCTATGTTAGCCACAGTACCCACATTATCAGTGTTATTACCTCTAAAGTCATCCACACTACCACCATAGTCAGTGTGACTACCCTATGTTAGCCACAGTACCCACATAATCAGTGTTATTACCTCTAAAGTCATCCACACTACCACCATAGTCAATGTCAATAGTCTAAATGTCAGCCACATTACCTCCTGATTCAACCAAAGCACCATCAACTCCCGCACCTTCCCTGGTCAACCACACGACAATCAATGATCATCCACAACAGTCATGGCCGCTTCCAGCGTTATTCAAGCCTTTGGGCTATCGGTCACCAGTGGGCCCCTCTTCACTTTCCCTTATTCCTTTTCGCCTTCCAAGAGCTGGAACATTTTCCATTATTCAGGTTGTAAGTTGTGACAGGGCTTGTTTTCTTTTTCTTTGGAGGGGGGTACAACATGTAGTTTTTATTTGTATTATTTTGGAATCCATACAGTCCATGGTTTATGGAGAATCCATATTGACTCTGGAGAATGGTAAGTTAGTATTCTCCAGAGTCAGTTACAGCACCTCCAGGGCCAGTTACAGTACCTCCACCAGGGTTAGTTACAGTACCTCCAGAGTCAGTTACAGTACCTCCAGGGCCAGTTACAGTACCTCCAGGGTCAGTTACAGTACCTCCAGGGTCAGTTACAGTACCTCCAGGGTTAGTTACAGTACCTCCAGGGTCAGTTACAGTACCTCCAGGGTCAGTTACAGTACCTCCAGGGTTAGTTACAGTACCTCCAGGGTCAGTTACAGTACCTCCAGGGTCAGTTACAGTACCTCCAGGGTTAGTTACAGTACCTCCAGGGTCAGTTACAGTACCTCCAGGGTTAGTTACAGTACCTCCAGGGTCAGTTACAGTACCTCCAGGGCCAGTTACAGTACCTCCAGGGTCAGTTACAGTACCTCCAGGGTCAGTTACAGTACCTCCAGGGTTAGTTACAGTACCTCCAGGGTCAGTTACAGTACCTCCAGGGCCAGTTACAGTACTTCCAGGGTCAGTTACAGTACCTCCAGGGTCAGTTACAGTACCTCCAGGGTCAGTTACAGTACTTCCAGGGCCAGTTACAGTACCTCCATGGCCAGTTACGGCACCTCCATGCATGGCCAGTTACAGCACCTCCAGGGCCAGTTACAGTACCTCCAGGGTCAGTTACAGTACCTCCATGGCCAGTTACAGTACCTCCAGGGTCAGTTACAGTACCTCCAGGGTCAGTTACAGTACCTCCATGGCCAGTTACAGTACTTGCAGGGTCAGTTACAGTACCTCCAGGGTCAGTTACAGTACCTCCAGGGTTAGTTACAGTACCTCCAGGGTTAGTTACAGTACCTCCAGGGTCAGTTACAGTACCTCCAGGGCCAGTTACAGTACCTCCAGGGTCAGTTACAGCACCTCCAGGGCCAGTTACAGTACCTCCAGGGTCAGTTACAGTACCTCCATGGCCAGTTACAGTACCTCCAGGGTCAGTTACAGTACCTCCAGGGTCAGTTACAGTACTTCCAGAGCCAGTTACAGTACCTCCAGGGTCAGTTACAGCATTCTCCAGGGTCAGTTACAGTACCTCCAGGGTCAGTTACAGTACCTCCATGGCCAGTTACAGTACCTCCAGGGTCAGTTACAGTACCTCCAAGGTCAGTTACAGTACTTCCAGAGCCAGTTACAGTACCTCCAGGGTCAGTTACAGCATTCTCCAGGGTCAGTTACAGTACCTCCAGGGTCAGTTACAGTACCTCCATGGCCAGTTACAGTAACTCCAGGGCCAGTTACAGTACCTCCATGGCCAGTTACAGTACCTCCAGGGCCATGTTACAGTACTTCCAGGGCCAGTTACAGTACCTCCAAGGTCAGTTACAGTACTTCCAGAGCCAGTTACAGTACCTCCAGGGCCAGTTACAGTACCTCCAGAGTCAGTTACAGTACCTCCAGGGCCAGTTACAGTACCTCCAGGGTTAGTTACAGTACCTCCAGGGTCAGTTACAGTACCTCCATGGCCAGTTACAGCACCTCCATGGCCAGTTACAGTACTTCCAGGGTCAGTTACAGTACCTCTAGGGTCAGTTATAGTATTCTCCATGGCCAGTTACAGTACCTCCAGGGCCAGTTACAGCACCTCCAGGGTCAGTTACAGTACCTCCAGGGTCAGTTACAGTACCTCCATGGCCAGTTACAGTACCTCCAGGGTCAGTTACAGTACTTCCAGGGCCAGTTACAGTACCTCCAGGGTCAGTTACAGTACTTCCAGGGTCAGTTACAGTACCTCCAGGGTCAGTTACAGTACCTCCAGGGCCAGTTACAGCACCTCCAGGGTCAGTTACAGTACTTCCAGAGCCAGTTACAGTACCTCCAGGGTCAGTTACAGTACTTCCAGAGCCAGTTACAGTACCTCCAGGACCAGTTACAGTACTTCCAGAGCCAGTTACAGTACCTCCAGGGCCAGTTACAGTACCTCCAGGGTCAGTTACAGTACTTCCAGAGCCAGTTACAGTACTTCCAGGGCCAGTTACAGTACTTGCAGGGTCAGTTACAGCATTCTCCAGTATCAGTTACAGTACCTCCAGGGTAGGTTACAGTACTTCCAGAGCCAGTTACAGTACCTCCAGGGCCAGTTACAGCACCTCCAGGGTCAGTTACAGTACCTCCAGGGTCAGTTACAGCACCTCCAGGGCCAGTTACAGTACTTCCAGGGCCAGTTACAGCACCTCCAGGGTCAGTTACAGTACCTCCAGTGTCAGTTACAGTACTTGCAGGGTCAGTTACAGCATTCTCCAGTATCAGTTACAGTACCTCCAGGGTAGGTTACAGTACTTCCAGAGCCAGTTACAGTACCTCCAGGGCCAGTTACAGCACCTCCAGGGTCAGTTACAGTACCTCCAGGGTCAGTTACAGCACCTCCAGGGCCAGTTACAGTACTTCCAGGGCCAGTTACAGCACCTCCAGGGTCAGTTACAGTACCTCCAGTGTCAGTTACAGTACCTCCAGGGTCAGTTACAGTACCTCCAGGGTCAGTTACAGTACTTCCAGAGCCAGTTACAGTACCTCCAGGGTCAGTTACAGTACCTCTAGGGTCAGTTACAGTACCTCTAGGGTCAGTTACAGTATTCTCCAGGGTCAGTTACAGTATTCTCCAGGGTCAGTTACAGTATTCTTCAGGGTCAGTTAAAGCATTCTCCAGGGTCAGTCACAGTACTCCCAGAGTCAGTTACCACATTATCCAGGATCAGTTACAGTATTTTCCAGGATCAGATCAGTATTCTCCACGATCATTCACAGTGCTTCCAGGGTCATTCACAGTTCTTCCAGGGTCAGTTACAATATTCTCCAGGGTCCAGGGACGGAGTGGCCCAGGTGGCAGGGAGGCATTTGCCCCCCAGGCCGGTGGTATAGTCCACCTTTTGGGCCGCCCCCACAGTGAGAGGGGCCACGCAGTCACTGCATCGACGGCGGGAGTCGGGACGCAGCAGGCTGGAGGCAGCGGAGTGGCGGTAGAGGTGAGTACAAAGCCGCGCCAGCACCATCGGCACCTCCAACCCCCCACCCCTGAGGTGCGCTCAGCAGCAGGGTCAGTCAAAATACCTCTAGGGTCAGTTATAGTATTCTCCAGGGTCAGTTACAGTATTCTCCAGTGACAATTACAGTACCACTAAGGTCAGTTACTGTATTCTCCAGGATCAGTAACAGTACCTCTAGGGTCAGTTACAGTACGTCCAGGATCAATTACAGTACCTCTAGGGTCAGTTATAGTATTCTACAGGGTCAGTTACAGCATTGTCCATGGTCAGTTACAGTATTCTCCATGGTCAGTTACAGTACCCCCAGGGCCAGTTACAGTACTTCTCCATGGTCAGTTACACAATTCTCCTCGGTCAGTTATAGTATTCTCCAGGGTCAGTTACAGTGTTATTGTCACGCTGGGAGTGGGGAAGACACCCAGCGTAGGATAACGACGGGGGGGGGAATAAGGAGTCCCTAACGCTAAGGGCACAAGAAGGAGACGGTGACCCCTAGACTTCCTAGAGCTGACCCTGTCTGCCCTAACGTCCCTATACAGTCTCCTCAACTGTCGCCGACCACGAACCTCGTCCCTCTCTGATCCTAGCACTATCTTATCTAAGGATCAGATGGAGGGGTTCACTAGACCCCTCCACTATCAACTAAAGACAAACACCAGGGAAGACAGACATTTGGGAAAAGGAAACACTTATCTGACAGCAGAGCTCAGCAACCTCCACAACCTCCGCGTCTGCTGGAGCAAGGATAATGAGTGCACAAGGAACTATCACCTGCACCGAGGAAGGGTGATGAACCTCCTTATAAAAGTGGAAGGAATCCGCTGGGTCCTAGTGACCTACAATATTGGTGGATAAAACCAGACCGAGCACAAGACCTCCACAGCCGTCCCCCCATAACAGCGAGATCCCATCACACCCTCTCTCCATCTACACAGAAGGTAAATGCCCCTGAAAGAGACGGACCATCCTCCACCATTATGGCTGGTGGGCCACACGCTGGGATCGTCTGCGCGTGGCCTCCACCCTGTCATCCGTGCCACCCGTGACAGTTATTCAGGGTCAGTTACATCATTCTCCCCGGTCAATTACAGTACCTCCAGGGTCAGTTACAGCATTCTCCAGGGTCAGTTACAGTACCTCCAGAGTCAGTTACAGTATTCTCCAGGATCAGTAACAGTACCTCTAGGGTCAGTTACAGTACGTCCAGGATCAATTACAGTACCTCTAGGGTCAGTTATAGTATTCTACAGGGTCAGTTACAGCATTGTCCATGGTCAGTTACAGTATTCTCCATGGTCAGTTACAGTACCCCCAGGGCCAGTTACAGTACTTCTCCATGGTCAGTTACACAATTCTCCTCGGTCAGTTATAGTATTCTCCAGGGTCATTTACAGTGTTATTCAGGGTCAGTTACATCATTCTCCCCGGTCAATTACAGTACCTCCAGGGTCAGTTACAGCATTCTCCAGGGTCAGTTACAGTACCTCCAGAGTCAGTTACAGTATTCTCCAGGGTCAGTTACAGTATTCTCTAAGGTCAGTTACAGTCTTTCCAGGGTAAGTTACAGTACCTCCAGGGCCAGTTACAGTACCTCCAGGGTCAGTTACAGTACCTCTAGGGTCAGTTATAGTATTCTCCATGGCCAGTTACAGTATTCTCCAGGGTCAGTTACAGTACCTCCAGGGTCAGTTACAGTACCCCCAGGGTCAGTTACAGTACCTCCAGGGCCAGTTACAGTACCTCCAGGGTCAGTTACAGTACCTCCAGGGTCAGTTACAGTACCTCCAGGGTCAGTTACAGTATTCTCCAGGGTCAGTTACTGCATTTTCCAGAGTAACTTACAGTATTCTCCAAAATCAATTACAACATTCTCCAGGGTCAGTCACAGTATTTTCTAGGATCAGTTAACAAACCTCCAGGCTCAGTCACAGTATTCTCCATAGTCAGTTACCACATTATCCAGGGTCAGTTACAGTATTCTCCAGGGACAGGTACAGCATCTCCAGCGGCAGTCACAGTATTCTCTAGAGTCAGTTACCACATTCTCCAGGGTCAGTAACAGTACCTGTAAAGTCAGTTATAGTATTCTCCAGGGTCAGTTACAGTATTCTCCAGAGTAACTTACAACATTCTCCGGGGTCAGTCACAGTATTTTCTAGGATCAGTTAAAGCACCTCCAGGCTCAGTCAAGGATTCTCCATAGTCAGTTACCACATTATCCAGGGTCAGTTACAGTATTCTTCAGGATCATTCACAGTACCTCCAGGGTCAGTTACCGTATTCTCCAGGGCCAGTTTCAGTACCTCCAGGGCCAGTTTCAGTACCTCCAGGGTCAGTTACAGTATTCTCCAGGGCCAGTTTCAGTATCTCTAGGGTCAGCTACAGTATTCTCAAGGGACAGTTACAGTACCTCTAGGGTCAATTACAGTTTTCTCCAGGGTCAGTCAAAATATCTCTAGGGTCGGTTACAATATTCCCAGGCAGTCAATTACAGTACCTCCAAGGTCAGTTACACAATTCTCCAGGGTCAATTGTAGAGTTCTCTAGAGCCAGTTCTCAAGGGACAGTTACAGTTCCTCTAGGGTCAGCTAGGGTATTCTCTAGGGTCAATTACAGTATTTTCCAAGGTCAGAGACAGTACCCCTAGGGTCAGTTATGATATTCTCCAGGGTCAGTTATGGTATTCTCCAGATTCAGGCAAAGTACCTCTAGGGTCGGTTACAATACAATTCTCAGGGGTCAATTACAGCATTCTTTAGGGTCAGTTACAGTACCTCTAGGGTCAGTTACAGTATTCTCCAGGGTCAGTTACAGTATTCTCCAGGGTCAGTTACAGTATTCTCCAGGGTCAGTTACAGCATTCTCTTGAGTCAGTTACAGTCCCTCCAGGGTCAGAGATAGTAGATGTCAGAGACAGTCAAGTACACTCACGGTGAGCTACAGCATTTTCCAAAGTCATCTATAGAGTCAGATACTGTACCCGCAGAATCAGATACAGAATCCTTCAGAGTCATCTACCGTTCCACACTGATCACTGAGCCCTCACAAAAGGTAAACCCGTCCTAGAGATGACGTTTACTCCTTATGTGTGGCGTACACTAAGGGCAGGAGCCACTATAATAAGAGGACAAGATTTCACTCAAACATAGACAGCTCCTCTGCCCTCCCTGTACAGTGACGTCTGCTCAGAGCACTGAGCATGCTCCACTGATGATAGACAGCTCCTCTGCCCTCCCTGTACAGTGACGTCTGCTCAGAGCACTGAGCATGCTCCACTGATGATAGACAGCTCCTCTGCCCTCCCTGTACAGTGACGTCTGCTCAGAGCACTGAGCATGCTCCACTGATGATAGACAGCTCCTCTGCCCTCCCTGTACAGTGACGTCTGCTCAGAGCACTGAGCATGCTCCACTGATGATAGACAGCTCCTCTGCCCTCCCTGTACAGTGACGTCTGCTCAGAGCACTGAGCATGCTCCACTGATGATAGACAGCTCCTCTGCCCTCCCTGTACAGTGACGTCTGCTCAGAGCACTGAGCATGCTCCACTGATGATAGACAGCTCCTCTGCCCTCCCTGTACAGTGACGTCTGCTCAGAGCACTGAGCATTCTCCACTGATGATAGACAGCTCCTCTGCCCTCCCTGTACAGGGACGTCTGCTCAGAGCACTGAGCATGCTCCACTGATGATAGACAGCTCCTCTGCCCTCCCTGTACAGTGACGTCTGCTCAGAGCACTGAGCATGCTCCACTGATGATAGACAGCTCCTCTGCCCTCCCTGTACAGTGACGTCTGCTCAGAGCACTGAGCATGCTCCACTGATGATAGACAGCTCCTCTGCCCTCCCTGTACAGGGACGTCTGCTCAGAGCACTGAGCATGCTCCACTGATGATAGACAGTTCCTCTGCCCTCCCTGTACAGTGATGTCTGCTCAGAGCACTGAGCATGCTCCACTGATGATAGACAGCTCCTCTGCCCTCCCTGTACAGTGACGTCTGCTCAGAGCACTGAGCATGCTCCACTGATGATAGACAGCTCCTCTGCCCTCCCTGAACAGTGACGTCTGCTCAGAGCACTGAGCATGCTCCACTGATGATAGACAGCTCCTCTGCCCTCCCTGTACAGTGACGTCTGCTCAGAGCACTGAGCATTCTCCACTGATGATAGACAGCTCCTCTGCCCTCCCTGTACAGTGATGTCTGCTCAGAGCACTGAGCATGCTCCACTGATGATAGACAGCTCCTCTGCCCTCCCTGTACAGTGACGTCTGCTCAGAGCACTGAGCATTCTCCACTGATGATAGACAGCTCCTCTGCCCTCCCTGTACAGGGACGTCTGCTCAGAGCACTGAGCATGCTCCACTGATGATAGACAGCTCCTCTGCCCTCCCTGTACAGTGACGTCTGCTCAGAGCACTGAGCATGCTCCACTGATGATAGACAGCTCCTCTGCCCTCCCTGTACAGTGATGTCTGCTCAGAGCACTGAGCATGCTCCACTGATGATAGACAGCTCCTCTGCCCTCCCTATACAGTGACATCTGCTCAGAGCACTGAGCATGCTCCACTGATGATAGACAGCTCCTCTGCCCTCCCTGTACAGTGACGTCTGCTCAGAGTACTGAGCATGCTCCACTGATGATAGACAGCTCCTCTGCCCTCCCTGTACAGTGACGTCTGCTCAGAGCACTGAGCATGCTCCACTGATGATAGACAGCTCCTCTGCCTTCTCTGTACAGTGACGTCTGCTCAGAGCACTGAGCATGCTCCACTGATGATAGACAGCTCCTCTGCCCTCCCTGTACAGTGACGTCTGCTCAGAGCACTGAGCATGCTCCACTGATGATAGACAGCTCCTCTGCCCTCCCTGTACAGTGACGTCTGCTCAGAGCACTGAGCATGCTCCACTGATGATAGACAGCTCCTCTGCCCTCCCTGTACAGGGACGTCTGCTCAGAGTACTGAGCATGCTCCACTGATGATAGACAGCTCCTCTGCCCTCCCTGTACAGTGACGTCTGCTCAGAGCACTGAGCATTCTCCACTGATGATAGACAGCTCCTCTGCCCTCCCTGTACAGTGACGTCTGCTCAGAGCACTGAGCATGCTCACAACACTTTACTGTACATCTTGTTATATCGATGTTGCTTTTCTTTTACTTTGTTATATGAGGTCCTTCTACCTTCTGTGCATCCTCTGTTCCTTAGCTCAGACAATAGGGCTGACCCTTTAACAACCCAAGTAGAATAAAAATACATGTAATAAAGAAACACAAAAAGTGACAAGAGAAAAGTGTTTGCTTTGATTTTTAACTTAAAATAATAATAATAATAAAGTGACACATTCCCTTTAGCAGATGCAGCGTGGCTACCAACATGTCCGACACTTTACTTTAACCCGTTTCCCCCCCAAAAAAATTAAACTTTTTTCATATATGTATAAATAAAAAGCAACTTTATTTAATCCAATGCTGTCCACCCACATCCCTGCATGCATATAATGATGGAGCGCACAAACCTATAGACACGTCCAGATTAGAAGGGGCCACATATCACTGTGACTCCGCAGCCCTTGATACGCGCTCCAGGGGCAGAAATAGTATCGGGCAATCCAAAGAAAGACATTTCTGCTGATTGTTTTCTACACGGTCGGTTGTAGGTGCAACGTAAAAGGCAAATGATTTTATTGTCTGTGTTGTTCTAGGTTTGTGGAGACAGTCAGGCTGGGCTGGCTGTGTGCCTCAATCACCTGAATTCAGCTCACTTAATTAAGAGCCTCTGCTCTGGGTCAGTTGTACATTTGCTTTTGGCTGTGTAGGACTTGATCTCTCTGTGTCCTGAACCAGACCCTGCCTGACTTTGTTTCTTACCAGGACTTGACCCTCTGCTAGTGACCTGACTTCTCTTTCTATTTTGTACCTCTGTACTCTGTTTCTGCCTCTCCGGTTTCCTGACTTTGGCTTGAATTGGATTTTGCTTCTGTTAACCCCTTGTTGTACTACCCATTTCCTGGATCTGACCGCAGATTGTTTTGACCTCTCTTTACTACCAGTAAGTAGGATAATTGTTATATTTACTTAACATTTATTTCAGTTTTCTGCTCCTCTGTCTAGTTATTACTTGTGACCACCACTTTTTCTCTCCCAAAATGTGTCTTGCTGGGTGAAGGGGGTGTACGCAATGGACTTCAGAAAAATGGCTGCGGAGGCGGCGCATGCGCAGATTGAGATCTCGAAGAGCCGCCAGCTTCCTGTAGTGGCGACCCTGCTTCCTGTTACCCTGCTCCCCTACACTAAGCTACATCTGGGCTATAACACTACAAGATGGACCCCCATTTTAACATGAAAATACTTTTCTTTTACCCTATTTTCCTCTTCTAAATTTGGGGTGCCTCTTATGGCCCATGGTGTATGGTTTACATTGTAAATAGTCTGATTACCAATATCTTGACGTCTGTCTGTAGGACCTGATACACTGGGTTTGCTTGTAGTCTGTTACCATGAGCAAGTTGGCATTTACAATGAGAACATTTGCCAAAATTTGACTTTGAAAATGTTAAAAAAATTATATTATACTCACCTCGACCCTGACCTGTCCTGCCACTGCGGCTCTCAGCCAGGTGCCCTGCTGACTCCATCCCTCCTATAGCGCCAGTCTTCGCTATTTGGTGCTTCCGGTGCTGACTAGCTTCACGCAACAGCATAACTTCACAAAATGACTTACAACAAGTAGTGTTGACGAGCACTATCATGTTTGGGTGCTCAGTACTTGGAAGGAGCAGGTCGGACGCTCAGACGGTTGCGACTCGAGTACTGAGTATAATGGAAGTCAATGGGGAACTCAAGCATTTTCTGAAAACTGCTTGAGTTGTTCATTTTGATAAGGTAAAAAATGTTTGTACCATGTTAGCCAGTAGATAGAAAAATATTAGAATATGAGAGTCCTCAGTGGTCGATACCTTTTAATGGCGAACTGAATAATAGCAGCTTTTGAAGACAACTCAGGTCTCTTCTTCAGACTTATAATGATACAAATTCTGAACACACACATTTATACAAATTTAAGCAAAGCATAGTGGTCAGTGTTGGGAGGGGAACAGAGCAGCTGGGGCAGTAAACATCAGAGTTCAAAGACCTGTGATAACTATATTGTCCTTTGATTAGTGGTTGGTCCAAGATTTGAAGATTCCTCAATTGATGTAAAAGACATAAATCCATGCGACACATTCATTCCTGCTTCTGAATGTGTCAAAGGTCTTCATAAGTTTATATTCCCAGACTTTCCTGAATGTGTAGAATTTGAAATTACCTTTGAAAGCTGCTATTTTCATATCCATTACGGTGTGACCAGGGCTACATAAGTGTATAAGCACAGGCAGATCTGTTCCTCATTGACTTCCATTATATTTGGTACACAAGTCGCAGCGGTCTGAGCGTCTGACTGCTTGTCACAAGTTATAAGCACCAGAGCATGGTAGTGCCTGCTCACACTCGTACGACATGATATCACACGATGTACAGTCAAGGACCGGAGGTGTCGAAGAGGGAAAACTGAAGACAAGAAGATTGTATCTGTAGGGGGGAGGCAGTACACAACTTCTTGGTGGAACAAATCGATTTGTTCATCTCTAGACGGCATAGGAGCTGCAGAACAACTTGTAGGACATCCACCTCCCAACTCTATGTTCAGCATACACAGTGCCTTACCTGCATCAGCCGGGTTCTCCCGTGCAGCATGCAGCAGAGACGCCGGCAGTGAGGAGACCTATTCCTGCCGGTATGACCCCTGCAGAGTCACCATGCCGCCGTACGCGGGTCAGGAAGCCACTGGGAGCTCTACTAAATCCGGGAGTGCGGGTTCAGTAGAGATCCCAGCGCTTCCTGACCTGCCGTGCGGCGAGGACAGGGGCACTGCGGGCCAATGCCGGCACCGCCGCTGCATCGGCGACATCCCCCTCCCGCACAAAGACTCTGGTTTTCATATGGAGTCAGGAGGAGGGGAAGGAAGGTAAAAAAAAATAAAAATTAGATAATAAAAAAAATATCTCCCTGTGCCGCCCCTGCAATCTGCTGCCCCAGGCACTGACCCTCCGTGCTAATGTAAATACGCCAGCGAGTAATGAAGACTATCTGCACACGACACCCCTGACATGATGATTCTTCATGCACAAGTCTGCACAGAGTCTTCATGTCTAAGAATGTCCCCTAAGTGACTTCCCTAGACACTGAAAAGAAACAAACATGCCCAAACATTCTAAGACTGAGGTCACACATGCAGTGATCATCCTTAGATCAGATCCAGCGCAATCCGTTTGCAAACACAACTCTATTGTCTGTTTTGGAAAAATTGTTTTTTCTTTGGATGTTTTTTGTAACATTGGAGAACGATCCGGTAACTGATCGCTATTTAGCGTCCATTTTTCTTCATTTGTTAAAGATCCATTTTTTTCTACCTGGATCAGTCTCTAATGGAAGATAAATATCAATCAGTTACCGGATCCGTTCTCCATAGACTGCCAATGTTAAAAAACGGATCCTGCAGAAATCAATTTTTTCCAAAATCAACAAAAAACTTGTGTTTTGCAGAACGGATTGTGCTGGATCCGATCTACCGGACGAGTACTGGAAAGGGCAGCTTAGCCTAAGGATGTTTCACCTCTGTGGCACAATTGCTGCCAGGTAAAGTATATTATTCTCTGTGTATGTGGCGCCTCTGTGGTTTGGATGCCACAAACGGTATTTCACCTACATAGTTTGTAATGCCATGTCTGAAGGGAATTGGATTTCCTCTCTTCTGGAATTCCGAAGCATTAAACAGCCTGCCTGATCCCTAACCAAGAGGTTGAGCATTAGGACCTGTTTTCTGGCTCAGCTCAGTCTCTGGCAGGGATGAAGGGTTAGTTTTCAGTACAGTGCAGTACAAACTTATTATTTTCTTATTATTTTTATTTCTCCATTTCTTCCTCTCCCTCTTCAATGTGAGCCAGGGCCACAGCACTGGGCATGGCCACCATGAACCCTGCCTACTGGCCCAGCTGCTGGGTACTCCAGTCCTTTAGCTCCACATGTACTAAGAGAGACCTGTCAATCACATCATGTGGGGTGGGCAGAAGACGGCCAGGGGCAAGGCCGACTAGTAGTGGTCCAGGCTGCTTCTTCACACTGCTTTCTCTGAGGCACTCCATCTTCCTTCGTTGGGTAGCACGAATTGAGTGACAGGTTTCCATTAATCTGAACCTGTTAACATTGGTCAATATACCTAAATTTGAATACCAAAGCAAAAACAAACCATGGGGCATGGAGAACCCAGAATGAGGACATGGTCTAAATTTTGCAGAAAATGCAAATTGGACATACATAGGCGGTGTGAACTTAGACTGATCTAAAGATGCACCCAACGTTATCGAACAGCATGAACCGCTATGTAACCACTTGTCAACATTGCGTCTCTCTTTGCTGGGTCCCTATGTAACCTAATGTCTCTATCCGGGTTAAAAACCCTACAACTATGGGCGAGTAGGAACCTGCTAATAGGAGATTTCAAATCGCCTAAAGCTGGTGGAAAGGAGGAGCGCACAGCCAGAAGCCATGACCATGATCTAACATGAAAAAAAACTGGCGGCACTTTCTGACATGTGTGAACAGGTGCAAAACTGAACATGAATGCACTCTAAAAAATAAACAGCTGCACTCTGAAATGTGACGGTTTTACGTGAGCCCAGCAGCCAGTGACACAACGTATGTCTTTGCTGGGTCCCCTATTCCCTATGTAATCATTTTTATGGTCTTAGCATTTCAGAGTGCAGCTGTATATATTTTCATGCATTTCACGTTCAGTTTTGCACCTCTTCACACTTGTTAGAAAGTGCCGTCAGTTTTTTTTTTTTTTTTTTAACCATATATTAGAATGCAGCAGAACGCTTCCATATATACAGCAATAAAGCTTCGTTTATGTGGCGCCCCTGCGGTCTGGTCGCCACAGAGGTACTGCACTTAATCCATAGATGTGGTATCCCACTCCCAGGTAGGATGGGGACACAATACCGAGACACACACACCTTGCACCCAACACCCATCCTTACTCCAGGCCAGGAGATAAAGGGGGCGGAAGTGACCCTATATGGGGAGCAATCTCCTGGCAGGAGGAGGCAATAGGCATAGGGGTGGGATAGAGAGTAGAAAACAGAGGATGAGGGAGTCAGTGCATGAGTTAGTCAGAAGAAGTCAGAGTGAGACCACCAAGAGAGATGGAGTTATAGCGAAGGCTAGTGATGGGGCCTAACTGGACCAGTGGGTAGGTTGGCTGAGGAAACCAGAGCCAGAGGGACCCCAAACCTGCAACCGCCTTTGAGGTCATTGTTAGGAGAACTGGTTGCAAGAGGGGACCAGCCCCAATCTTGCAACAACACTGTAAGGTTGAACAGGAAATCGTCGGCCACTGGGCTTTATGTGCAGTGGCCAACCACCATGGACAATCCGCAGGACGGTGGCTAGGGTCAGAGGACGTGTCAACCGTCGCTCGACAGGGCCCGCAGCCACCTGCTTGCGACACTGTAGCACAAAAGCGCAGGGAAGGAGTGGCGAGAAATCCAGCGCAGAGAAGGGCAACCTGGAGAGGCATACAGAAGGGGGTCTCAATGGCGTGGACCTGTATTGCTTGGGAGTTGGCTGGACTGCCGACCCAAGAACAGAGTACACCAGCTGGGTGTGTACTGCTACGAACTGTGAGTAAAGGTAAAAGAATTGCACCACTTCGTTCCCTCTGGTTATTTCTCAAGCTACCTTGCCGCCTACTGCACCCTAAGTACTATTGCCATTATCCCCAAAGACTCCTGCATTTAAAACCCAGTGGCCCTCACCGCCTGTGGGAAGTGTCACCATTCCAGCTGCCACTACATCTATCCCCTGGGGGCTCATCCATGCAGTGCTGGTCACCCATGAGCAGGTACCACAGGTGGTGTCACGTAAAGACTCATAAACCCCTTTAAATAACTCCATTCCTGCACGGTCACGACTACGGAGCTGGGCCACAGCCACCGTGACCTCTCCGAAAGATTGCCGACTCGGCTACTGAGTACCCCAGGCTTTTGCGACCGTTGCATTTACATAGACTGGACCCTCTCTATAAATAACAGGACCAGGACCTGTCCTCTGTGTGTCCGTAGATTGCCGAAAAACACAAATTCCCCACCCATAATAAATGATAATTCCGTGTGAAACAGGTAAATGAATGCCTTCAAGGCTGAAAAATACAATAAATAATCCACAGTCAATGTTGGCAGGAATGCCAGAGCGGGAGTTCTTTAGAAGAAATGACCTGTCCATTTAGAATCTACGGAGCTGACAATATAGCGCCGGATGATCAGCATAGCTAAAATCCCCATGGGCATAGTCCCCAACACCAACGTAACAAAAAGTATAAAGTATATTATTGCAAAAGTAAGGGAACTCCAATGGTGGCCACCGTCTTATAGAGGAACTGGCTTTCCTGTTGATCCCAACGTTTATAGTCTTGGAATGAATGTCAGGTACGATTGACGATCCTCGGCGTCTTCACCACCAGCGTGGTCAGTTCTCCGGCCGGTAGATAGACATATCAGATACGACTTTTCCAAGATGTCCTGGGACGCCATATCCGATCTACCAGAATCCTGGGTCATCTGTAAACCAGGCGAGTTCTTACGATTTCCCAAGTCTTCCTCTTTTTTTAGGAACTCATTAAGGTGTATATCATACTGGGGAAACAGAATACAATGGTCAGTACATCACATGGTACAAGGCTGAGATGACATGGTACAAGGCTGAGATGACGTGGTACAAGGCAGAGATGACGTGGTACAAGTCAGAGATGACGTGGTACAAGGCAGAGATGACGTGGTACAAGGCGAGAACTGGAAAGTGAACGTGGTACAAGGCAGAGATGACGTGGTACAAGGCAGAGATGAAGTGGTACAAGGCAGAGATGACGTGGTACAAGGCAGAGATGACGTGGTACAAGGCAGAGATGACGTGGTACAAGGCAGAGATGACGTGGTACAAGGCAGAGATGACGTGGTAAAATGAGACTGAGAGATGAGTCACATGGTAGAAGCTGAGATCACGTGGTAGAAGCTGAGATCACATGATAGAAGTCTGAGATCACTGGTAGAAGGCTGAAGATCACATGGATAGAAGTCTGAGATCACATGGTAGAAGGCTGAGATCACATGGTAGAAGGCTGAGATCACATGTAGAAGGCTGAGATCACTTGATACAAGGCTGAGATCACATTGTAGAAGGCTGAGATCACATGATACAAGGCTGAGATCACATGTAGAAGGCTGAGATCACATGGTAAAGGCTGAGATGACATGGTACAAGGCTGAGATCACATGGTAGAAGGCTGAGATCACATGTACAAGGCTGAGATGACTGGTACAAGGCTGAGATCACATGGTAGAAGGCTGAGATCACATGGTACAAGGCTGAGATGACGTGGTACAAGGCAGAGATGACGTGGTACAAGGCAGAGATGAGTGGTACAAGGCAGAGATGGAGTGGTACAAGGCTGAGATCACATGATAGAAGGCTGAGATCACATGGTAGAAGGCTGAGATCACATGATAGAAGGCTGAGATCACATGGTAGAAGGCTGAGATCACATGTCCGGTAATCATCCGTTAGACCAGATCCTGCATTCGTTTTTTTAACATTGGAGTCTACGAAGAATGGATCCGGTAGCTGATCACTATTTATCCTCTGTTTATCTTCCATGTGTAAAGGATCTATTTTTCTCACTGGATCAGTTTCCATTGGAAGATAAATAGTGATCAGCTACCGGATCCCTTCTCCATAGACTATTAAAAGAACGGATCCTGCAGCAATCAATTGTTGCAAATCGGTGGATGAAGTTCTGCTTGCAGAAGGGATTGTGCTGGATCCGATGTGACGGACGATTACAGGACGTGTGGACTTGCCCTAATTCTTCACACTGAGCTTTTTCTGCTGAGTTTTTGGCGCTGAAGCTCCAGGGTTTCGAGAGTTTTGAAGAGGAAATAGAGAGTTTCTGCTCCAAAAACTCCTAAATACCCCTCAGTGTATTCATCCCTATGGGTAAATCCATATGCTTCAGAGATTATTCACAACAGATCAAGAAAATCTTAGGTTTTGGTGCAGACTTGCCTTACACTGTGGTAATCACTTGGGATTTTCCTTTGCAGATTTTTTTGTTAATATCAGTTTGAAGGTAAAAAGACAACAAAAATCGTTCACTTCATTCACACAATGTATGAGTATATCATCAGCATTTCTAGGCTAAAACTAGGAAAACTCGGAAGAGGTGCGAAGCTTTCATTACAGCTTTTCTCTCCGATTAGGACATTGTGTTTTTGCAGCTTCTTAAGTGAGTTTTATGCAAATTAAAGGGGCTCTGTTAGGTCATTTTCCAGTATGACACTAATATTACCCTTGAATAGGGCCTGGGCAGACCTTTTAAAACGATTTAAAATTATTATTGTACGTTTTGCAGTATCCTTACTACAAGCATTTTAACACCCTGCACGGAGCTCCTGCATTAGTCCTCTCCATTACTTTCACAGAGGATTAGTCCGGCTGTATAAGTGTTATTTAAATATCCACACCCACCCAAGCTGGTGTTCTGTCCCTCCCCTGTGTGCTCTGTGCTGGGACATGGAGGTGTTTTTTCCTGCATTGTGTGCTGTCTGTGAGAGATTTCTATTATTGAACGTTGGTTTTTCTGCAGACATGTAATGTGTGTATCTGCTGGGCAAATGATCAAATGTTCTTATAATCACATAGAAATATCTCAGAGCACACACTACACAACGGTATGCCTCATACACACAATGACATGATAGGCTGCAGCTAAGAGCACACACCTCCTCCCCCCACTTTCTGAATGTTATGTATTGACTGCCTTGCAGTATGGAAGTGCTGCTGCTGTGTGTTAAATGAAGCATAGTTTTCCTGCTCTCAGTGTGGAGAGAAGAGGCTAATAAGCGGGAACTGAGAGTGCAGGTGTGTGTGATGAATATGAGTCATGCTTAGGTGAGCTGAGGGGCGTGCCTGGGCTGGTTGCTCCCCACTGCTCGGCCATAAATGGGTCAGCTCACATCCACCTGATGTTGCTGATTCAGTTCACTTCTGGACTGTGACCTGTTGGAGTGGATGCTGATCCAGAGCTTCTGCTTTGCTCTCCATCGGAAATTGTTGGGTTCCGTGGTCTGTGAGTGGAGGTATGGGCTTATGCCTAGGGCTTCTCACGAGTTAGGGACTTAGGCTGGTGGTTCTGACCTCCTCACCTTTACCGGTACCTCCGTGATCAGGGAGAGTCAGGGACTCCAGTATTAGGGCCAGAGCAGTCTACTCTGACTCCCTACGCCCAGCTACCTCCTACTTCTGGGAACCTCGGCCTCCCCAGCGTGACACTGAATTGTCTGCAGTCACAGAGCATAAAACCCAGAGGGCAGGGCAGTGTAGTGATGCATGAATATTCATTCCTTGGGGAGTGGGCAGCACAGAACTCACTGTGATTGACAGATGGAATGAATATTTTATTTTGCAGCTTATACATAATAGGAGGGAAGAATAAATAATAGAGATACATGAATAGAGAGAGCTTAGAGAAAGGAATTAGAAAATGATATCTGTTACATATGGATTTTTGACTTGACAGATTCCCTTTAAAGCTGCTTTTTCCAGCGTCAGCAGAAGCTGTGAAAGTCCAGAAATCTCCAGCACACAATTGATTTTTTATTTCTGACTGCTGCATTTTTGATAGAAGCAGTGTGACAATTCGTTTTTTCACTATTGAAAGCAATGAGAAAAGTGCAAAAAATGCAACTGTATATTTGATGCTTTTCTGGTTAATAAACCTAATTTTATAAAACATGTAAGGGACCTTTCACATCAGCAGTATATTTAATTTCGCAGCACATGTCTTCGTACTTGCCGGACTGCCGCGTAATGTCTGACTTGCAGCACCGATCCGGCAAGCCCCATTCATTCTCTATGGGGCTTGGGTCAGTGCGGTTTTGCTCAGGCTCAGTAAGAGAAAGCAGCTCTAGTCTAACATGTGTTACATTATACAGTATTTGATCTTATTATGGTGTTTAAATAGGTTTAGCCCAGTCTGGCAGTATTCCTGCACATCCAGGTGTCTTCTCCTTTAAGAGCACTGTGTTATGTAGGCCCGCCCTCTCCTTCTCTGTGAGTTCAGCAGCCATTTCCAGATCAGTACCAGATACCATAGGATTCATGCAGCCACACGTGTTCTCTTGCTCCTGTCTGTCCTGGTTTTTCTCTCCTGTTAAATCCCAACTTCCTTTGCCAAGTCAATCTGGTGAGAGTTACTCCTGTCTGTATGCTAAATACTTTACAGCCTGTTAGAATCGTACAGCAGTCGCTTACATAGGGATTTTCTATGTAAGAGACATGTTTCTACCTCAAGCCTCCATCTTAGAGTGCTGTACACTGTCAGGGCACTTGAGATGTGTACCCAGCATTTATTTATTCTTTGTATACTGTACACTGTCATAGCTTTGGTGTTATGTGCATCCATTATTCTTGTATTCTCACTGCTTTACTACTGTTGTTTACATGATATACTTAGCACTGATTTGTTTTAATCTGTATTCTTATAGTTTTACCATTACACAATGATTGATGAACCATCACATTACATGATTGAATCATCGATTCATTTTGTTGAACAATAAACAATCGACTACAGAACCAAAAGTCTGTTTACTTGGGATACAGAGAAGGTTTAGCTGTATGCTGTAACTCGCATCACATAACGTGAACAAAAAGTTAAGTCTACTTGTATTGTGTGCAGGAATGTAAAGGGTTCTTCTCAGGGGTGTAACAATAATAGGTGCAGTGGCTGCAATCATTTCCGGGCCCCGAAGTCGAAGGGGCCCCAAAAGTCCCTTTGGCCCATAGAAAAAGATCACTGCTGTTAAAGATTTGCAATAATTGAGGGCCCCCAATGGAGTTTTCACATGGGGCCCATTGAGCTTCAAGTTACTGCCTCTGGTTCTTCTCCAGTGTGTCTTCAGTCGCTCTCCCTCCTCAGACTCTCTCATGTCTGTATTTCTGGGGGGAAGGGGCGGCATCTCCTCATTGAGTGACAGGTCTGGTTTAGTAGCTTTGTGCTTCTGCTTGACTTCTGCTTCCTACTGTGACACATTAAGGCAGGGGTGGGGAACCTTTTTCTGCTGGGGACTGTTTTAAATTTTCTACCGTCCTTCGAGGGCGGCAAAAAATATTCAACTTGATAATCTCCCTACTATTTTCGTTAAACTATCAACACCCCATTCTGGGTGCATTAGTAATACTGTAGTGTTCTTTGCGTGATCGGAAATTTTAGGGGATATTGATCATGTGTTAAAATAGTCATTTATACAAAGTTTGCTTTAATAAAAATAAAAATATTTAACAGTTTGGTGCTTGTGTGGCATAAGTTCAATCATAAAATGGTAAATTAATCAAAGGTAAAACTGGTTACATTTTTTTAATACATTGAGAGCAAGTGATTACAATAAACCAATATACTTCAAAGTGAATGCAGAGAAAATCTTTGAAACCTTCCAGACGAGTCCCACTGAGGGTGTTCTACACAGACATATGCTGGTTGTCAGGGAAATCTATCTCAGCTCCACACACTGAATACAGATATAAGGGTATGTGAGCGGGGCCATAACAGTGTTCCATGATGATAGTGTATCATTTACTTCAGGCAAGGGAGACTCCAGGCTGGTCATGCACAAAGGGGTAAGCACAGAATCACACAGGATCTTAGTCTTCTATATCATTAGGACAAGCAGGAATAAGGTAAGAGTGTCTGTGTCCTGATCATGTTGCCCTTTCAAGTAAACTGGGTCCAGTGACAGCGGAAACCTGTGTAGGTTCGCCCGCAACTATATGGTCGATTCAAAGTGTGAAACTGAAGATGGATTCCCTGACAACCGGATATTCTGGAGAAGCAGTCAGAGTGGGACAGAACTCTAAGGTTTTGAAAGTTTCTCTGATTCACATGGATATTGGTTTATTGTCATCACTATGCCTACAGTATATAAATAAAATGAAACCAGTGTTACACTTTAATGTAATTATACATTTTTAGTGTTGAACCTACATACAAAGGCACGAAAGCATGTTGAAGAAAAAATCACCTTTATTTTTGTATGTGAAAATGGGGGATTCAACTTGTTTTTTAATGTTTTTGAAGACATTATGTCTTTCAATTTTGTAGTCCCAATTAAACTGTGTCCCCCTTGATTTAAAATAGTGCCACTACAGTTTACAGAAGGATTACCGATCTCATATGAAGCCCATTGGTGAACAGGGGCCATAGCCCTTATCTACATGCATCATCAACCTGAATGACTTGGAGACCAAGGGCAGAGGATCATGACATCAGTTAGGTGCTGAGATTATGAGGCATGTTAAGGTTAATGACAGCGATCAGCTAGCTTGGTGCGTGTAGAGGCGTGAGTGACGTAAGGAGTAGGCATCAGGAAGCGCTACCACCTGAAGTCATACAGTATCTGTGGGGTACATCGGCTATACCGGTGAAGACAGGAACAACTGAAACACAATTACAATATGTGTTTCTTTGAGGGAAAAGTAAGTAGGAGAACCAGATCAGGTGACTGCTGTGTTCATTTAATTACCTGCTGAGGGAGAGTTGGCCAGAACAGTAAGAAGCGCAGCATGCAAAGTGGCTTATTGGCCGCTCGATACACTCCAGGGGCTGGGACCAGATAACTGACCCAGCTGGAATCGATGACCAAGGCAGCCTTGTGCCTGAACCTGGGGACAATCCTTACATAACTGGGGAGCAAGCACCATAAGATCATGACCAAATCAATCACCACGAGTGGGTCTCCGGCAGACCCCAGCTGGGTGACTAAATGCCCAAGTAGCGAATGGGAGTGGGTTGGTGAGAGGAGCACATCCCTAATACTTCCCTACAAGTTATAATTCCCCATTAGAGCTTGGTACCGTTTACTACGTGATGTAATATGGAAGATATGTCAGTCATTTCTAATATAGGTTTTGCAGTTATGTATATTTGGAATTTTGTATTAGCAGTAAGATTAGATGAAGGAGGGGATAGAACGTAGTTCACAGTTTTGAAATATGGTGTGTATTATACGGTGGAACGCCAACTCAGAGCTGTCTGAAAGTGGAAATATGGACAGAAACAGGTGTTGCAGCAGATCCTCAGTACAATGTCTTTAGGACTCAATGCTGGTATCTTTATTTAGTCAGAATAAGCATGACACCACGGCCCACTGGCGGTCCTCCTGTGTCAGTTGTGCTTTGAGCAATCAAATGTCTGCTACTACGTTCCCCTGTCACTCTCCTATTTAGGAGGACAATGTGAGCTTCACCTCTTGTGGTGTCTGTTTATAGTGGTGAATTGTAACTTCGTGAGAGCAAGTCACATAAAAGCATACCCCGATGGTAGAGAGCATGGGGCATGCCCATTTCCTTCTTGCCATAGGAACATTGCAAAACTTGAGGAACCGAGCACCACGGAGTGGAAGTTAAGGTGAAAAGGTATCCGGAGTAACTCAAAACATTCATGTCCTCTTGGGACTCCAACATCAATTGAGCTTGTTGGCTGTCCCAGACTGAGAGAGACTTCTGTGCTGCTGTGGGCTCCCTTCTGCTGCTCGGTGTGCCCTGAGACTGGGAGAGACTAAAAAGCAAAATTCCGTTACCTGCGGAAGGAGACCAAAGAAGAAGACTGAGGAGTTTCCCCCTTCAGCGCTGCACCGGGACCCGTCATCGTGAGATCCCAGGCCTGCTACATGGGAGCGACATCTTCTTCTGTGATAGACTGGTACGTGATTTTAGGGAAAGTTAGGGAAAGATACCTTCATTGTTGTGTTTTTTTTTCTTTGCTTGCTGCGTACCGGAAGAAGTGAAGATCCAGAGACTCTAATATATACAAGTGCACATATAGTTCGGTTGACTGTGATATAAACATGTTTGACAGTAAAGAAACGTTATTACCGTTTAAACCTGAGTATGGGGATTCTGTTGAGAAAGATCATACACACACACCCGCGGCCTTACCACCCGGTCACTACACATGTATCTGGTGCGGAGCAGCCCGCCTTGTCTAATAGCTTAGGTGTGACAAATAGGCTGCTCTGACACTGTGTATCACATGGACCCATGTGGCTGACACCCTATGGTAATCTTGTGTCTTTAAATACCACCAGTTTCCTCACTGTCAGCATGGCCAGTCGCAGATGCCACAATCGCCCCCATGCTCTAGGTTGTAGGGGACAGAGCACCGGTGTTCAGACATTTGTTACCTCTCGGAGGAGCCGACAGCCTCCTACTAGGTGCAATGGGTATTAGAATGTGGCAATATTTTGGTGAGCCGTCTCTGAGTACCCCACAGCCCCCACGGGGCAAGGCACAGGCAGTTGTCAAAACGTTGCCAGCCTGAGCACTGCGGTCCCCAGGAATCTGCCTGGGGGCCGCAGAAAAGATCATTGAGGGCCGCATTCTTTCCTGGGGCCTGAGGTTCCCCACCCCTACTACAATCTTACAATGAGCTTTGGTGAGTTTTTGCTGAATTTCATTTTTGCCCCTACTATATAAACTAGGTTATTTGCATTTTTGTGTGCATGTTATTAACATGTGTTCTAATTGCATTTTTAAAGCTGCGTTTTTTGTTCTGTGTTTGATGTGTCATGCTTTGAGGTGATCCTGTCACGTGGAAAAATGCTATTAACCTGTGGAAATGGGGTTAATCTGCAGGTTAATAGCGTTCTGAACCTGCCTGGCGCCTGTGCTTAGAGACCCGCTGCCGGGAGGAGGAGAACTTTAGTCTTTCCAGTAGCGTTCCAGTCTCAGTCATGGAGGCGGTGCCGGCGCAAGGTTCAGTCACCGCTCTGTATTAAGAGTCGCGGCTGTAACCACTCCCCACACTGACTGTCAGCCAGATGTAGAGCAGAGCAGTTGCCAGTCACTGCGTGGGGCAGTTACAGCCGCTGATCTCCGTACACCGCCAGTGACACCTCAGTGACTGAAACCAGAACGATGCTGGAAGGACTTTAGTTCTTTTCCTCCCGGCAGCAGGTGTCGTGCAGGTGTCGTGCAGGTTCAGAATGCTATTAACCTGCAGATAAACCCTATAGCCATAGGTCTGTTGAGTATTTCCATGTGACAGTGTGGCGCCCCACCATGTAGGTGCCACAAAAGGAGTACTACACCCATAAAAGCGGTGTAGTCACCCCACTGCAAGTAGATTTATGGACAGTAGGCGGAACCCTAAACCCACACCCCACACTAGTCACACAGTGGGAGGGAACTTGGAAGGGTATATAGTTACCCCTAGGGGGAGAAAGGAGGTCGTCGTCGTCGTCCTTGAGCAGAATGGCAAGCTAGGAGCAAGATTAGTATCCTTCTTTTTGGGCGAGAGGGTGAGAGGGTCTGGAACAGTCAGAGAAGGAGGAAGAGAGAAGGGCTCAAGGAGAGGAACAGCCCGGGTCTGGGTTGGAGAGCTAGTGGAGTACAGGCAGAGAGCCTGCGGCACAAAGGAGGGTCTCCTCGGCTGAAGGACCCAGGGAAAGACAGAACAGATCCCAGACAGAACAGAGAAAGGAGCAGGAAACTCGGGCGGGAGTTCGCTCAAAGTAAGCAACCGGGTACTGGAGCCCACACCTGTAGTAGCCTTTAAGGACTACAGAAAATCCGTTGAACGGGGGTATCTTCAGATATGGCCCTGACTACTAAAGCACCCATTAGAGGGGAATCAGACACCGCTTGCAAGCCGCTGTGCAGAAAGAGCCACAGAGTCCCGGGAGCTGCCGTGTCAAAAGAAGGTTCACCCGACGGGAGCAAGGGAAGTAAAGAGAGACAGCAGGAGGTCAGATCTACTCCATGAGATCTAGCTTCACCCCGCTACTGGGAGGCAAGGGAACAGGAGGAACAAGAAAGGCATACACAACGGTTCCGTCTACCTACCAAAAGATCCACTTGCAGTCACCCGTAACCACTTGTCTGATAACATCATACTGCACTGTGAACTGTAATGACTGCTGAGTTCCAGTAAAGTACCTGGTGAAGTGACTTTTTGACTCTGCTGCATCTTTCCTTGCATGAACTCCCTTCCTTCCACAGAATACCTGCCCCGAAGGTCCAGTCCTGCCTGTGGAGGATTACCCATCATTGCCGCAATACCACCGACCTCCGGAGGACTGTGGCGGTGCTGGTGAACATCACCAGGTACTGCAGGTGGCGTCACGACAAACTTGTACATAATCCTTGTAAATAAATACCCCTTTTCAAGAGAATAGCCCCCAGGATACGGGATCAGGCGCGGCCGCCATTCCCCGTGACAAAGTTAACCCCTTGCCACCCCAGGTGTCTGAACCTCAGTTGCTCTTCATCCAATGGACCTACTGGCAGCATGGGAAGCAATGTCTGACATGTATGGGTGAGTGTTTGCTTTAAATGATCCTCTTTACACTGTATTATGCTGTCTACAGGACACATCAGAAATATCTAAATACGTAGAGTTAGGACTACTCCAACGGAGACATTCCTTGACGCTTGGAGGAGTAGCTCAGGAGATTCAATGCTGCAATCTCCTGCTAAATGTCTCTATTTTTGTGCAGTATGGCATTAACAGGTGTAGATACACATATATATTTTTTTGCAGTTTCCGGCTGTGTTGGCATCTTGTTTTTCTCTGTAATGTATACAGTATACTTTTAGGCCAATGGCGCTTTAGAGGGCTTGTTTTTTGCATGGTGAACTGATGTTTTTTAGTGATACCATTTAGGGGTAAATATGATATTTGGATCACATCTTATTGTGATTTTTTAATGGAAGTGCAGAGACAGAAAAACAGCAATTCTGCTGGGGTTTTTATTGGCCGAGTTAAATAAAAATGTAAGCAAGTGATTATAATAAACTTTTAAATATACTTCATAAGTAAAATCCAGAAGAAAACCTTTCAAAAAAACCTTCCAGACAATGTCCCCACTAGACTGTTTCTGAACCAGACATATGCTAGTTGTCATGGAAATCCATCTTCAGCTCCACACACTGAATACGGCTATATAAGGGTGTAGGGCGGGGCATACATAGTGTTCTCAGATGATCAGTGTATCAGTTTACTTCAGGCAAAGGGAGTTCCAGACTGTCAGTGCACACAGATCACAGCACAGAGATCACAGCAGTGATCTTAGCTCCTCTTCATATGCATTGCAGGAGCAGAGCTATGTGAATGCAGAGGAGGTAAGATGTGATTTGTGTCCTGTGATCTGTGTGTGTTTACACCCTTTGCCTGAAGTAAACTGATACACTGATCAGCGGAAAACGCTGTGTAGGTTCCGCCCTGCATCCTTATATGGTCGTATTCAGTGTGTGGAGCTGAAGATGGATTTCCCTGACAACCAGCATATATCTGGTTCAGAAACAGTCTAGTAGGGACATCTTCTGGAAGGTTTTTGAAAGGTTTTCTTCTGGATTTCACTTATTTTGTTTATTGTACATTTATTGTAATCACTTGCTCTACATTATTATTGAATACAAATGTAAACAGTTGTTACACTTTAATTAATTTTACATTTTTATTGATTGAACTTTTACCAACACAATGACACCAAACATGTTAATTAAAAAAAATAATCTTTATTTTTTAATTTAAAAATGGGGGTTCAAACTTTTGTATTTTTTTAAATGATTTTTTTAACACAATATTTTTTTTTCAATTTTTAGTCCCCCTAATTTAAACCTGTGTTCCTTTGATCACTGGTATAAAATAGTGTAACACTACAGTATTACAGTAATGCAAAATTACTGATCTCATATGAAGCCCATATGGTGGTTACAGGGTGCTCCTATAGGCCCCTTTATGCTATACCACACCATCATCTACCCTGAATGAGTTGTGGGAGAACCGAAAAGTGGCAGAAGGATTACCATACATAATTTAAGTGCTGAGATTGATGGAGGCATGTTAATGGTTAAATGACAGCGATCAGGGTAGCTCTGGTTGCTGCTGATAGAGGCAGGTCCTAAGTGTATGTAAGGGAGTAGGAGCATCAGAAGACGCTCTCACCTAAAGTCATACAGTATCTGTGGGAGTACATCGCCATCTACTGGTGAAGACAAGAGGAACAACTAGGAACTAAATAATAAAATAGGTGTTTTCTTGAGGGAAGAGTTAAGAGGAGACACCAGATCAGGTGACAGCTGTGTTGCAGTTGTAAAATATAAAAGGCCTGGCTAAGAAGGGATGACGTTGGCACCAGAACCAGTACCAGGAAGGTCGTCTAGCAGCAAAGTGGGTTTATGGCCACTCTTGCCATACAAGGGTCCAGGGGCGGTGGGATCCCGGAGAGGTTGTGGACTGTACCCAGGCTGAGAGGGGGATCGATGTCCTAGGCTATGGGGAAGATTGGTGGCCTGAACTGAGAGGAAGATCCTTGACATAAGCTGAGTAGACGATTGTGCGACAAGCACCAGTAGAAGATCATGACCAACTCTAAATCAGGCCAGGGAGACGATCTGGCTCTAATGGAGGACAGTTCCTGTGGGTTGTTGCTTTCCTGTGCAGACGTACAGTACTGGGAGTGGACTAGGACCATGCTCCAAGTAGCGAAGGCGGCCAATGGGTTGGTGAGAGGAGCCAGTCCTGAATTGGACTTGCAACCTAGCCGGGAGCGCGATAACCCCATTAGGACCTGTGTACCGTTTAGTGCTGGTTTCATGTAAATAATGGAAGATAATGTCAGTTTTATTGCTCATATAGATTTTGCAGTTATGTCATATATTTCAAGGAAATTTGCACTTACCAGTAAAGATAATAGAAGAAGGAGAGGAGATAGAACGCTAGTTTGCACCATGCTTCTTTCTGACAATAGCTCAAGGTGCTGGCGTTCATTACTACCGGTGGGTCATACGCCAACTCAGAGCTGTCTGCCGGACAGTGGAAATACCTAGTGACAGATAGAAATGACAGAAACAAGGGTGTGTAGACAGCAGAAATCCTCAGTACAACATGTCATTAGGACTGCAATGCTGGTAGTCTTTATGTAGTCAGACATACAGCATGAAGCACCTTTACATTGCTCCTCATGGGCGGTCCTGTCCTGGTGTGCTGTGTGCTTTGAGCCAATCAAATGTCTGCTATTACTTTCCCCTCTCACCTCTCCTAATATTTAGGAGGGATAGATAGTGCAGCTTCATCTCCCTCCTCCTTGTGTTCTATTTATTGTGTTGTGAATGAATATTCAGTGAGAGCAAGGTCACATAAAAGCAATTACCTCCAGATATGGTAGAAGAGCAATGGGGCATTCAGCCCAAGTGTTAACCATTCTTCGGCACATAAGAACATTATGCAGAACAGGCTGTGTATGGAATATTCCGGGAGCACCAGCTGGAAGAAATGGAAGAAAATTTAAGGAAATGAAAAAAGGTATTCCGGCAATAACTCAACAACATCTCATAGGTCCCATCTCTTGGACTCCAAACATCAACTTGAGCTTGTTGGGCATCAAGTCCAATACAAAATGTCCCCAAGTTTGTAGTTAATAGAGGTTTGGGTGAGTCAAACTTATGGTCCGTTCTATTATACATTTGTTTGGCCATCGGTGATGAGCGGTGGCACCACCATGCTCAAGTGCTTGGTACTCATTAAGAGTAGTCGGATGCTCAGATGGACATGACTCAAGTACCTGAGTATAATGGAAGTCAATGGAGAACTCAAGCATTTAAAGGGAATCTGTCAGGTCAAAAATCCATTATGTTACTGATATCATTTTCTAATTCATTTCTGTAAGCTCTCTCTATTTATGTATTTCCATTAGTTATGCTTCCCTCCTATCCTGTGTAAACTTCAAAATAAAAGATTAATTCCATCTGTCCATCACAGTGAGTTCTCTGCTGCCCACTCCCCAAGGAATGAATATTCATGCAACATTACACTGTTCTGCCCCCTGATCTGTTATGTTGTGTGACTCATTGCAGAGTCTGCAGACGGAGCAGAAAGGAGGGGGGAGGAGGTGTGTGCTCTTGACTGCAGCTCTGACCTCTTCATGTCATTGTGTGTATATGAGGCATGTGTGTAGTGTGTGCAGTCTGAGATATTTCTATGTGATTGTAAGAACATTTGATCATTTGCTCAGCAGATACACACATTACATGTCTACAGGAAAACCAACTTTTATATAATATAGTGATTGGAGGTGCGCATGCGTGACCACTACTTTCATTCTCAATAGGATTGTTGATGAGAACAGCGCTTGGTTATCTCTGGCATTCACATAGAGGCTATATTGATCAGTGGTACACATGCACGGCCACCAGTCCATTTGTTCTCAATGGGATTGGTGATGAGTACAGCACATTGCTTTCTCTTCCAGCGCCATAGGGAATATATTGATTGGTGGTATGCATGTGTAACCACTACTCCATTCATTCTCAAAGGGATTGGTGATTAGCACAGCCCTTGGCTATCTCCAGCATTCCCATAGAAAATATATTGACCAGTGGTGCGCATGCGTGGCCACCACTACATTCATTCTCAGGGATTGGTGGTGAGTACAGGGGTTGACTATCTCCACCAGCCCCATTGAGAATATATTGATCGGGGGTGCGCATGCATGACCACTACATTCATTCTAAATGGGATTGGTGATGAAAACAGCGCTTAGTTATCTCCAGCATTCCCACAGAGAATATATCGATCAGTGGTGCGCATCCGCGGCCACCACTACATTCATTCTCATTGGGATTGGTGGTGACTACAGCACTTGGCTATCTCCAGAATTCTCATAGAAATATATTGATTGGTGATGCGCATGCACGGCCACCTCTACTGTCTTTCTCAATAGGATTGCATTTTGTTATCTCCAGCAGTCCCATAGATTGTGCAGTGGTGCGCATGCACGACCATCACTCCATTCCTGTTTTTGGCCCCTTTAAGAGCCTCTGTCCAAGGGCTAAGACAATTAAAGGGCTCTCAAGCTGATTGACGGAGGCACATAAGCCGATAATTACAGTAATTCTCCTAATGTAATTATCGGGTCTCATAGACTGAGCAGGAGACGGGGACACCTGACCACACCTCAGATCTTTACACTTACTGGTATGAGATTTTGCACTATAGACACCTCACAGGGCATTGTGGGAGTTGTGGCTCCCGTAGAGCCACAGGTTGGAAACCATCTTTGTACATAAGAGGGTAATTGATGCAAACAGTATCTGTAGTCTGTGAATATGAGACCTGGAAGTCTCTGCAGGACTCGCTGGGTATAAAATATTTAACATTTGCTCGGGCGCTTAATGATCAGATAAATGCACAATAAAAGCCGACAGAGCGTGACCTTTCCTCACTCCGTTTTCTAGCTGCTTAAGCAATTAGTTGTGTAAATCGCGACCTTTAAGAACTCGCAGTATGACGACTGCGCAGCCGGTGGGAAGCTTGGAATGAGGTCTAATATACTGGGAACATGTACTAACGTTACATAATTAGTAATATACACAGTATGGGATAAGAAAGAAGAACACAACCCAAGAAGAAGTGACCGCGAAGGAAGACAGAGTCAGCAGACATCTCATTATCATCACAGGCAGGATCACAGGGAGGCAGAAAAACAAGGGAGGAAAGCAAATCTGTCCCTCTCCCTCTCTGCACAGGGACCTCTGCACTGAGAGTATGGCCAGGGTCACATTTGCGGTTGGACCCTGGCCTGCCGGATTCCGGTTTCAACTTAGCAATTTTTCCATCACCGCATAGCGTTTCCGCTATGCGGTGCTGGAAACCGCAGTCCCTAGTTACCCGGTGTTTACCTGCACGACCTGTCACACAGGCAGCGGCTCGGAGGGCGTTTTACAGCGCCGCACAGGAAACCGTTGCAGACACGATTTCCTGTGCGGCGCTGTAAAACGCCCTCCGAGCCGCTGCCTGTGTGACAGGTCGTGCAGGTAAACACCGGGTAACTAGGGACTGCGGTTTCCAGCACCGCATAGCGGAAACGCTATGCGGTGATGGAAAAATTGCTAAGTTGAAACCGGAATCCGGCAGGCCAGGGTCCAACCGCAAATGTGACCCTGGCCTATGTCTTTCCTTTTGTTGAAGGGTTTTTTCCGTACAAAAAAGTTAACTTTAACCAACAGATCTTGGAATAATCATAATTTCCACAATTGGATGTGATTATATAAAATGTTCCTGTGCTGAGATAATCCTATGTATGTGTCCCTGCTATGTACTGTGTAGTGGATGTGTTTGACCGTACAGGGACATGGTCTGATCATAGCACATCTCCTGTGCTGAGATAATCTTATATATGTGTCCCTGCTATGTACTGTGTAATGGTGGAGCCTGACCGTACAGGGACATGGTCTGATCATACCACATCTCCTGTGCTGAGATAATCTTATATATGTGCCCCTGCTATGTACTGTGTAATTGATGTGTCTGACCGTACAGGGACATGGTCTGATCATACCACATCTCCTGTGCTGAGATAATCTTATATATGTGTCCCTGCTATGTACTGTGTAATGGATGTGTCTGACCGTACAGGGACATGGTCTGATCATATCACATCTCCTGTGCTGAGATAATCTTATATATGTGTCCCTGCTATGTACTGTGTAATGGTGGAGCCTGACCGTACAGGGACATGGTCTGATCATACCACATCTCCTGTGCTGAGATAATCTTATATATGTGCCCCTGCTATGTACTGTGTAATTGATGTGTCTGACCGTACAGGGACATGGTCTGATCATACCACATCTCCTGTGCTGAGATAATCTTCTATATGTGTCCCTGCTATGTACTGTGTAATGTATGTGTCTGACCGTACAGGGACATCCGGTGGCCGTATCCGGCACTGCTGCCTGCGTTAAAAATCATGCAGGCAGCAGTTTTCGCAGAGGTTCCCTGTACCGCTGTGCAGTAACCGGATGGCTCAGGATGTGTAATCCTGAGCCATCCGGCAACTGCATAGTTTGCGGATCCCGGCTATTGCCGGGATAAGCAAACTGTAGTATGTGTAGTAAAGTGTTAAATCTACAAAGTAAAGTAATGTTTGAGTTCTCTAGGGGGGCTTAGACCCCCCTAGAGAACGGCCGGCCACTCCGGTGGGCTTCTAGTACACTTGCCCCCATTGCACGGGCTCCTCGGAGCTCCGTGCAAGTCCCCACACCTCCAGCCCCCCGAATTACTATACAGGGGTGCCTGCACCCCTCTTGTATAGTTATTCCTGTATGGGGGGAAAATGAATTATTAAAGTTTTGTTTGTAGCTCATATTTACGTGTCTTCTTCGGCAGTCTTGTGTAAAATCCATGGGCGGGGCTGTTTGCGGCAGCCTCCGCCCCCTCATTCCTTATGGCCGCCCCCTCTGTGCTTCATCCATTGATGTGAGGGCGGCCGCGTCATAAAAGGGGCGGGGCGCATGGTGTGCCGCGGTTTGCCCCGCCCCTTTCATGACGCGGCCGCCCTCACATCAATGGATGAAGCACAGAGGGGGCGGCCATAAGGAATGAGGGGGCGGAGGCTGCCGCAAACAGCCCCGCCCATGGATTTTACACAAGACTGCCGAAGAAGACACGTAAATATGAGCTACAAACAAAACTTTAATAATTCATTTTCCCCCCATACAGGAATAACTATACAAGAGGGGTGCAGGCACCCCTGTATAGTAATTCGGGGGCTGGAGGTGTGGGGACTTGCACGGAGCTCCGAGGAGCCCGTGCAATGGGGGCAAGTGTACTAGAAGCCCACCGGAGTGGCCGGCCGTTCTCTAGGGGGGTCTAAGCCCCCCCTAGAGAACTCAAACATTACTTTACTTTGTAGATTTAACACTTTACTACACATACTACAGTTTGCTTATCCCGGCAATAGCCGGGATCCGCAAACTATGCAGTTGCCGGATGGCTCAGGATTACACATCCTGAGCCATCCGGCAACTGCAGTGCGGTATTCAGCACACATTTTCAGAGGAAAATGTGTGTGACCGGCATTGCATTCACCGCATCCGGATCCGGATGCGGTGAATGCAATTCATGTTTTAAATGTGACCCTAGCCATAATCTTATATATGTGTCCCTGCTATGTACTGCGTAATGGATGTGTCTGACCGTACAGCGACATAATCTGATCATACCACATCTCCTGTGCTGAGATAATCTTATATATGTGTCCCTGCTATGTACTGTGTAATGGATGTGCCTGACCATACAGGGACATGGTCTGATCATACCACATCTCCTGTGCTGAGATAATCTTATATATGTGTCCCTGCTATGTACTGTGTAATGGATGTGCCTGACCATACAGGGACATGGTCTGATCATACCACATCTCCTGTGCTGAGATAATCTTATATATGTGTCCCTGCTATGTACTGTGTAATGAATGTGTCTGACCATACAGGGACATGGTCTGATCATAACACATCTCCTGTGCTGAGATAATCTTATATACGTGTCCCTGCTAATTACTGTGTAATGGATGTGTCTGACCGTACAGGGACATAGGCCAGGGTCACATTTCCGTTTTTGTTGCAAAATCCTGATCCGGTTTTGAGCTTTAAAAAAGCTCAAAACCGGACCAGGAAACGCTCCTCATAGGAGCCTATGCAAAACACCGGATGGCTTCACAAGCCATCCGGTGGCCGGATCCGGCACTGCTGCCTGCGTTAAAAATCATGCAGGCAGCAGTTTTCGCAGCGTTTGCCGGGACCGCACTGCGGTCACCGGATGGCTCAGGATGTGTAATCCTGAGCCATCCGGTAACTGCCGAGGTTGCGGATCCCGGCTATTGCCGGGATCAGCAAACCTAGTAAAGAGTTAAATTGATTGGTAAATGACTGTTTGAGGTCTGTAGGGGGGCTTAGACCCCCCCTACAGACCGGCCGCCCACTTCGGTGGCCTCCTACACTACAATATCCCCGATGGCACGGGCTCATCCGAGCCCGTGCAAGTCCCCCACACCCCAGCCCCCCGAATTACTATACCGGGGTGCCTGCACCCCTCTGGTATAGTTATTCCTGTATGTGTGGTAAATGATATATTAAAGTAATGTAGTTCATATTTACGGGTCTTCTCCTGGCTCCTGCAGTGTTGTGCTAAATCCATGGGCGGGGCTGTTTGCGGCAGCCTCCGCCCCCTCATTTCTCATGGCCGCCCCCTCTTTGCCTCATCCATTGATGTGAGGCCGGACGCGTCATGAAAGGGGCGGGGCGCACGGTGTGACGCGATTCGCCCCGCCCCTTTCATGACGCGTCCGGCCTCACATCAATGGATGAGGCAAAGAGGGGGCGGCCATGAGAAATGAGGGGGCGGAGGCTGCCGCAAACAGCCCCGCCCATGGATTTAGCACAACACTGCAGGAGCCAGGAGAAGACCCGTAAATATGAACTACATTACTTTAATATATCATTTACCACACATACAGGAATAACTATACCAGAGGGGTGCAGGCACCCCGGTATAGTAATTCGGGGGCTGGGGGTGTGGGGACTTGCACGGGCTCGGATGAGCCCGTGCCATCGGGGATATTGTAGTGTAGGAGGCCACCGAAGTGGGCGGCCGGTCTGTAGGGGGGGTCTAAGCCCCCCTACAGACCTCAAACAGTCATTTACCAATCAATTTAACTCTTTACTAGGTTTGCTGATCCCGGCAATAGCCGGGATCCGCAACCTCGGCAGTTCAGTTACCGGATGGCTCAGGATTACACATCCTGAGCCATCCGGTGACCGCAGTGCGGGATTCAGCACACATTTTTGTAAAAAAATGTGTGTGCCCGCCATTGCGTTCACCGCATCCGGATCCGGATGCGGTGAATGCAATTTAGGTTGTCAATGTGACCCTACCCATAGTCTGATTATACCACATCTCCTGTGCTGAGATAATTTTATATATGTGTCCCTGCTATGTACTGTGTAATGGATGTGTCTGACTGTACAGGGACATGGTCTGATCATAGCACATCTCCTGTGCTGAGATAATCTTATATATGTGTCCCTGCTATGTACTATGTAATGGTGGCGTCTGACCGTACAGGGACATGGTCTGATCATACCACATCTCCTGTGCTGAGATAACCTTATATATATGTCCCTGCTGTGTACTGTGTAATGGATGTGTCTGACCGTACAGCGACATGGTCTGATCATACCACATCTCCTGTGCTGAGATAATCTTATATATGTGTCCCTGCTATGTACTGTGTAATGGATGTGTCTGACCGTACAGGGACATAATCTGATCATACCACATCTCCTGTGCTGAGATAATCTTATATATGTGTCCCTGCTATGTACTGTGTAATGAATGTGTCTGACTGTACAGGGGCATGGTCTGATCATACCACATCTCCTGTGCTGAGATAATCTTATATATGTGTCCCTGCTATGTACTGTGTAATGGATGTGTCTGACCGTACAGGGACATGGTCTGATCATACCACAGATAATGGAGTGGGGGATGGAAAAGAGTTTACAGACATTACAGAACGGGATCATACAGGAGCATCTTAATACATTACAATATCATCAAAAAGTACATTTATTTCAGTATTGAATACATAAAGTGAAACACATATTATATAGAGTCATTACACACAGAGTCATCTGTTTCAAGTGTTTATTTCTGTTAATGTTGATGATTATGGCTTACATCCCAAAGGTCACTATCTCAGAAAATCAGAATATGAAGAAATGATTTTTAAGTGATAAATATTGGCCTAATGAAAAGTCTGTACAGTGAATGCCCTCAATACTTGGTCGTTCCTTTTACATGAATGACTGCATCAATGCGGCGTGGCCTGGATGTGATCGGCCCGTGGCTGCTGAGGGGTTATGGAAGCCCAGGGTGCTTTGATAGCAGCCTTCAGCTTGTCTGCATTGTTGGGTCTGGTGTCTCTGATAGATTCTCTATGGGGTTTAGGTCAGACGAGTTTAATCGACCCCAATGCTTAATGGTTGGCGAGATGTTCATTTCCTGAAATTCTGTGCCCTTTTTTCTCCACGCATACCTCTGATCATTGTGGTCAGAGTTCTATTTTATCCTCGTCGGTCCACAGGACTTGTTTTCAGAATGCATCAGGCTTCGTTAGATGTTCTTTTGCATATTTCAGACACTGAATTTTATGGTGAGGACATAGGAGAGGTTTTCTTCTGATGACTCTTCCATGAAGACCATATTTGTGCAGGTGTCTCTGAACAGTAGAACAATATACCACAACTCCAGAATCTGATAAATCTTCCTGAAGGTCTATTGTAGTCAAGCGGAGGTTCTGATTTGTCTCTTTAGCAATCCTACCAGCAGCCCTCACTGAAATTTTGCTTGGTCCTCCAGACCTTATCTTGACCTCCACAGTTCCTGGTAGCTGCCATTTCTTAATTATATTTCCAACTGAGAAAACACTTTATTATCTTACTATAGTCTTCTCCTGCTTTGTGGGCCCCCACCAAGGAAATGTGTCATCTTTAACATTATGTCTTTTAGAGATCATTTCATCTTCAACTTGCTTAACTGTTCACAATAACAGTACTTTTCACCAGGGGGTGCCCAAACTTTTGCATTCCACTGTATTTCCAACCCACACTACTGTGGCTGGATGTATTATCCAAGTTACAGATGGCATGTATGGGTGTGAAAGGAGGTCAGTCCATCTCCGGTCAGCGATAATCATCCCCGAGCACCATGGACGTTATGCCCTGGCCCACCAAAGAACACTGGAAATTCAGTGGGGGGAAATAAGTATTTGATCCCTTGCTGATTTTGTATGTTTGCCCACTGACAAAGACATCAACAGTGTATAATTTTAATGGTCGGTTAATTTTAACAGTGAGAGATAGAATATCAAAAATAAAATCCAGAAAATCACATTGTTTAAATTATATAATTATATAAGTGTATTTACATTTTGCAGAGAGAAATAAGTATTTGACCCCCTCCCAACCATTGAGTTCTGGCTCCTACAGACCACTTAGACGCTCCTAATCACCTGGTTCCCTGCATTACACACAGCTGTGTTACATTGTCTCCTGTATAAAGACTCCTGTCCTCACACTCAATGAATCAGTCACCTCTAACCTCTACAACATGGGAAGAGCACAGAGCTTTGTAAGGATGTCAGGGAAAAGATCCTAGACCTGCGCAAGGCTGGAATGTGCTACAAGACCATAAGGAAGACAAAGCTGGGGGAGAAGGAGACAACTGTGGGGGAAATAGGAAGAAAATGGAAGAAATACACAATGAGGTCAATCCACATCGATCTGGGGCTCCATGTAAAATCTCACCTCGTGGGGGATCCAGGATCATGAGGAAGGTGAGGGATCAGACTAAAACTACACGGGGGGAACTTGTTACTGATCTCAAGGCAGCTGGGACCTCTGTCACCAACCATTGGTAACACATTACACCGGAATGGATTAAATCCTGCAGTGCTGCAAAGTCCCACTGCTCAAGAAGACACATGTGCCCCTGTCTGAAGCTTGGTGATATTCAGAGTGATTGGGAGAAGGTGCTGTGGTCAGAGGAGACCAACATTGAGCTCTTTGGCATTAACTCAACTCACCGTGTTTGGAGGAAGAGAAATGCTGCCTATGACCCAAAGAACATCATCCCCACAGTCAGGCATGGTGGAGGAAACATTATGTTTTGGGGGTGTTTCTCTGCTAAGGGCACAGGACGACTTCACCGCATCTATGGGACAATGGATGGACCCAAGTACCGTAAACTCCTGAGTGACAACCTCCTTCCCTCCACCAAGACATTAAACATGGGTCGTGGCTGGGTTTTCCAGCACGACAATGACCCAAAACATACAGCCAAGGCAACAAAGGAGCGGCTCAAAAAGAAGCACATTAAGGTGATGGAGTGGCCTAGTCAGTGTACAGTCCTTAATCCCATAGAAAACTTATGGAAGAGTTGAAGCTGCCAAGCCCCTTAATGATTTATGGCCCCTTTACACGCAGCTACAGGTAACAGGTTTTCCACAGGTAACTTACTGGTTGCAGTGAAATCATGGAGACAGTTCCATTTGTACACAGCAACAAGATAGAACTATGTCTCCATGACTTCATTCCAGCCAGTAAGTTACCTGTGGAAAACCTGTAACCTGTAACTGCGTGTAAAGGGGCCATTAGAGATGATCTGCAAAGAGGAGTGGAGCAAAATTCCTCCTGACATGTGCGCAAACCTCATCATCAACTACAAGAAACGTCTGACTGCTGTGCTGCCAACAAGGGTTTTACCACCAAGTATTAAGTCTCGTATACCAGAGGGATCAAATACTTATTTCTCTCTGCAAAATGTAAATGCATGTATATAATTTAGACAATGTGATTTCTGGATTTTATTTTTGATATTCTATCTCTCATTGTTAAAATTAACCGACCTGGAGGTCTCGAATCGGAGACAGCAGCAGGCCCTTGTCTTGAGCATTGACGCAGAAAAGGCTTTCGACCGCCTCTCCTGGCCCTTCCTCTTTGAAACCGTGCGGTCCTTTATATCTCTTAACTGCTCTTCATGCGCTCTATAACTACCCAACGGCGTCCATCAAATTGCCCTTTAGTTATGCCAAATCCTTCACTAATTCGAATGGCACTAGACAGGGGTGCCCCCTGTCGCCCCTCCTGTTTGCCCTCTGTATCGAACCTTTGGCCGCGGCTGTACGGCAGAATCCCAATATCTCGGGGGTGATGCTCGGGAGCAAATCATTTATGATAGCGCTATTTGCAGATGACGTGCTCCTGACCCTCACCAATATTCATATCTCTATTCCCAATCTTTTGTCAGCCTTAAAGACCTATGGAGCCCTGTCAGGCTGCAAAATAGATTCTAGCAAGACAGAGGCTATGCCCTTGAATCTCGCCCCAGGGACTTGGGACCACCTACGTCTGAACTTTAAGTTTAGATGGAAGACAGATGCGGTCAAATATCTGGGAGTGCAGCTCACCTCCTCCTATGACACGTTGTAGAAATAAAATTTTCCTCCCCTTTTCCGCAACTTGAAGGCAACATTGACTAAATGGTTGTTGCTTCCCCTGTCGTGGATCGGTAGGATGATGGCGGTGAAGATGTCTAGACTTCCCAAACTTATCTATGCATTTGAAGCACTGCCAGCTAGGATTGCTCTCTCAGAGTTGAAGTCTTTGCAGGCAGCTATCATCGGCATAGAAGGAGGCACAGGGTAGGGAGGGAGGTACTTGTGTCCCATAAACGTAGAGGGGGGTTATCGGTACCAGACGTCTTCAAATATTATTGGGCAACTCATTTGTGGAGAATTCCCTCTTGGGCCTCCCTTTGGACTTATAGTAGATGGAATGAAGTGGAAAAACTTTGGATCGCCCCGTTCACCCTAACTCTTTTCTGTGATCTCCTGCTCAGTCCCGTCCCCTCACCGCTTTACTAGGCCCTATGCAGTTCACTCGCCATTTATGGCTTAGCCTGCCTTCACATTTGCGTATGGGAAGGCAGCGTATTACTGCGTTCCCATACGCAGTCAAACGCATGCGCACTGCGTTCCTATGTTTAACATAGGAACGCATGGTGCCTGCGTTTGCTGCGTTCGGGTGCGGATGCGGACGATATCTGCTCATTCCGGGGTCCAGCGTCCGCACCCGGGACACAGCATGTTGGGTTTTTTTGTGCGCTCGGGGACCTTGGAAAATCAGCAAGCGTCCCCAAGCGCACAAACCATGCATTGTGTTCAATGGGTCCGCAGTGTTCAGCGCTTGACAGCGCAGGAGAACGCTGCGGACCCATTGAAAAATCTCCCGGTGGCCGCCGGTGATGTCACAGGAGATCACCGACGGCCACCGGGAGATCAGCTCAGCCTCTGCTGATCTCTTCTTCCCCGCCGCCGGTAATCTCCTAGCGATGTCGGCGGGGAGAAAAGCTGATGTGACAGCTGTTTGAATCTTCCCGCGCCGACATCTCCTCTCTGTGTCGGCGCAGGAGATTCAAACAGCTGTCAAATCAGCTGTACTCCCCGCCGACATGTCCCGGAGGTTACCGGCGGCGGGGAAGAGGAGATCTCCGGCGCTGATCTCCGCCCCCGGACACCGCTGATTGGCTGCCAGGCTGCACAGTGATGTGTCCGCAGGCGGACATTCTCCGCTGCGGACACATCAAAATGGCACTGCTTTACACTGCGTTTGTGTCTGCATGCCATCAGCATGCAGACACAAACACTAATGTGAAGCCAGCCTTACGTATACCAAAAAGTTTGCTCTGATGTCGCCATGCTCTCCTTTGGTATCCTTCATATATCAACCTCTGCTTCCGAGCAGTCTGGAGTCCTCCATGGTTCATCCCTGGTTGAAGGCCGATGTATTCCGGTTTGCTGACATTATTGATGGGAGGACCATGGAGATGCATACCTTCCATCATCTTAAGCGTCACTTCTCATTAACAAACAGGGAGTTTTTCCAGTATCTGCAGATTAAGGATTTGGCTAACTCCTTGTTTGGTAGGGCAGGAGTCTCCATTCCTACGGATTTTGAACGGCTTTGTAGAGGGACTATGGACACCAAGGGTCTGATATCCGCGATCTACGGTCTACGAATGGAACAGAACAGACCATTTCTATATATGACCAAGTGGGAGTCCGCCTTGGGAAGGGGGATTTCTGATCGTGAGTGGACATCTATATAGGTCCTCCATATGTACCCTCTATAAAGAGAACATTTATAAAATATTAATGCTATGGTACCATACACCTGAGGTCCTCCACAGAATGGATCCTTCTTTGCCATCGACCTGTTGGAGGTGTGGAGAAGACGTGGGCACCACATTCCACATATTCTGGACCTGTCCGAAGATTATACCCTTTTGGGATCAGGTCAAATCCCTAGCAGATAAAGTCCTGCATGCGGACATTGACCTGGATCCACTAGTATTTCTATTAGGAAAGGGGGCCCCAGGTTTGGGCAAATTGACATCCAGACTCTTCTTACACATACTTACGGCGGCCAGATGCCTAATTGCAGGACATTGGAGGCAAACAAATGCACCCGCTCTCTGAACTGTTTGCGAAGCAGAAGAGCACATTCAGCAAGCGTCTAATCCAACTAATGTGTAAAAAGGAAAGATACAGAAAATCGTTTGTTCCGACAGCTGTGGGGATGTTTAACAAATGTATAAGTGTAAAGCGTCCCAAGACTAAGTGAAGTTCTATGTGTATGGGGGGAATAGGTGAGGTACATGTACCAGTCTACCCGCATCTGCTGTCCATATAGACTTATTTTGTAAAGTGTGAAATGTTCTTGATCTTTGTTCTGCTGCTGTAATACTGGAATTTCCTCCGGGATCAATAAAGTTTATCTTATCTTATCTCTGCTTGGTCTCAAGAGAAGGATTTTAGATGTTAGGCGGATGGAGCATCTTACGGCCTTCCTGAACGACTCGGTGGATAGATTCATGTCGATTTGGTCTCCATGGGACTACTATGCTGCTGGCTCTGAACTAGCTTCTCTCTAACGTGATTATAGAGGCAAATATTTTTTCCCATTCCCTTTTCCCCTCTTTCCAACCACCCCCAGTCTTGTCAGTCTTATATGTCTATATGTTTGTTTGAACTCTATAATGTTCTACACTTTCTTGATATTTGTTTGCTTGACAGTAGATTGCTTGAATCAATAGTCATTATTCTTTGTTCACATCTCTTATGGAGATCTCGCCAGCTTTGCAAGAAATGAGATCTCTAACCTCTTACGAGAGTCTGTAGGTACAGAGAATTACTGCATAGAGAAAACTAGAGTCGATTCATCTCATGTACCGAATTTAGGATATGTCTTGTTAGGCTACTTTCACATTACGATTTCTCTAAATCCGATGCTGTCCGATGAAAATCGGTCAGCATCGGATCCAAACTGATCTCTGCAATCGGATGCCAAATAGGCATCCGAATCCTACTTTTTCCAGGATCAGTTTGGGCTGTCACGTAGCTCCCCCTCCTCTCTCCCTCCTGTCATCTTGCTGTCTCCCTGCTGCCCCCCTGTTTTACCCTAGTGTCCCCCTACTCTCTCCCTACTGTCCCCTCTCATGTCCCCTTTCATATCCCCTCTCATGTCCCCTCTCATGTCCCCCCTCATGTCCCCCCTCATGTCCCCTCTCATGTCCCCCCTCATGTCCCCCCTCCTGTCCCCTCTCATGTCCCCCCTCATGTCCCCCCTCCTGTCCCCTCTCATGTCCCCCCTCCTGTCCCCCCTCCTGTCATCTTGCTGTCTCCCTGCTGTCCCCCTGATTTGCCCTAGTGTCCCCCTACTCTCTCCCTACTGTCCCCTCTCATGTCCCCTTTCATATCCCCTCTCATGTCCCCTCTCATGTCCCCTCTCATGTCCCCCCTCATGTCCCCCCTCCTGTCCCCTCTCATGTCCCCCCTCATGTCCCCCCTCCTGTCCCCTCTCATGTCCCCCCTCATGTCCCCCCTCCTGTCCCCTCTCATGTCCCCCCTCCTGTCCCCCCTCATGTCCCCCCTCATGTCCCCCCTCATGTCCCCCCTCATGTCCCCCCTCATGTCCCCCCTCCTGTCCCCTCTCATGTCCCCCCTCATGTCCCCCCTCCTGTCCCCTCTCATGTCCCCCCTCCTGTCCCCCCTCCTGTCATCTTGCTGTCTCCCTGCTGTCCCCCTGTTTTGCCCTAGTGTCCCCCTACTCTCTCCCTACTGTCCCCTTTCATATCCCCTCTCATGTCCCCTCTTGTCCCCTTTTATATCCCCTCTCATGTCCTCTCCTGTCCCCTCTCATGTCCCCCCCTCATGTCCCCTCAACATAACAAATCTTTATTCTCACCTTCCAGCGCTCCCTCGGCGTCTCCATCAGTCTCCGATCGGGTGTGCAGGACCTGTGATGACGTCAGAAGCGTCAGCGGTTACCGCGGTAACCGGTCATGTGACCCGATCAGCTGATCGGGTTCTGACGTCATCACAGGTCCTGTTACCGAGCGGCTGCAAGATGGAGACGGCGAGGGAGCGCTGGAAGGTGAGAATAAAGATTTTTTATTTTAAACACTTGATTTAACTTATATTTAACTTCTGCAATGTATGTATATAGTGTGTATGTATATAGTGTGTATGTATATAGTGTGTATGTATATAGTGTGTATGTATATAGTGTGTATGTATATAGTGTGTATGTATATAGTGTGTATGTATATAGTGTGTATGTATATAGTGTGCATGTATATACATTGCAGAAGTTAAATTAGGCGGCACACAATAGGTTTAGTGTATTGAGCATGTACTGAGCATGCTCAGTACAGTAAAATCGGGTCCGAGGACACATCAGATGTATCCTCGGACCCTGCTCCATAGGGCCCCATGTTATAGGGATCGGGTCAGATCGGATGTGCACTAAATGCCATCTGATTTGGTCCGATCCGATTTTGTCCGATGTTATTTTCGGTGCAAAAATCGGAGCATGCTCCGATTTTTGCACCGATTAAAACATCGGACAGAATCGGATCGGACCAAATCGGATGGCATTTAGTGCACATCCGATTCGTTCTGATGCCCATAGGGCTGCATGGGGGCCAAATTCGGATCCGATGCTGTCCGATTTTCATCAGACAGCATCGGATTTAGACAAATCGTAGTGTGAAACCAGCCTTAGCTGGAAAATGTTTTTCTTGTCCAATAAAAATTTATAGTATAAAAAAAAAAAATGAACCGACCCATAAGATTATCGACTGTTCATGTCTGTGTCAGTAGGCAAACTTACAACATCAGCAAGGGATCAAATACTTATTTCCCCCCCACTGGATGTATTGACCTTTGCTGCTAGCTGTATGCTATTTTTAACCCCTAAACCACCTTGTATAAGGATATATTATGTAATGGGAAGAGCCCTCATCTCTCCACCGGGTCTGGTCGGATCGTATCCATACTCCGGTAGGGATCGGGTTAATGTCACTGCAGACTGCCGTCTTCGCCACCTACAATCTATAAAGGATTCTCCTACCTGTACAGACCGGCGCTTCCTACAGAGCTCATGAAATATGGATGGGGTTCTCACAAGTGGTGACACATCTTGGGGGCAGCGATGGAGGATTTACATCACAAGAGCTTCACCAAAATACATCCATGAATAAAACATGCCCCTCCGGATCCGCAGCATTAATTACTGTCTGCACCTTGCCTAGAATATTAACAATGTCTTATGGGGGGTAAAGAGCGATAAGTGGAGGTGTCAAGGGACAGCACTCTGTATATCACTACAAACTGTTATATGGAGGAAACCGAGAGACATTGGCTCCATCATGGAGGAGACAAAACCACAGGAGTCTGTCCAAATGGAGAGGAGCCATCCAGATGATGAGGATGAAGGAGGAAGATGATGATTACAGGAGATCATGAACGTCACCGAGGGGATCCAGGACCCCCCAAACCATGGGACAGTCTGGCTGATATAAATAGTGTCTTATAGTGCTCAGATAGATAATGCCATTCACCACCCAAATAAGTAGAGCTGTGCAATGCCAAGATTAATACACAAAGACTAGATAAATATTGTCATATAGTATCACAATAAGTGGTGACATACAGTGCCAAGATTAATAGTGACATATAGTGCCAAGATAAATGGTGACATACAGTGCCAAGATAAATGGTGACATATAGTGCCAAGATAAATGATGACATACAGTGCCAAGATTAATAGTGACATATAGTGCCAAGATTAATAGTGACATATAGTGCCAAGATTAATAGTGACATATAGTGCCAAGATTAATAGTGACATACAGTGCCAAGATAAATGGTGACATATAGAGCCAAGATAAATGGTGACATATAGTGCCAAGATTAATAGTGACATATAGTGCCAAGATTAATAGTGACATATAGTGCCAAGATTAATAGTGACATATAGTGCCAAGATTAATAGTGACATACAGTGCCAAGATTAATAGTGACATATAGTGCCGAGATAAATAGTGACATATAGTGCCAAGATAAATAGTGACATATAGTGCCAAGATAAATGGAGTCATATAGTGCCAAGATTAATAGTGACATACAGTGCCAAGATAAATAGTGACATATAGCGCCAAGATAAATGGTGACATATAGTGCCAAGATAAATGGTGACATACAGTGCCAAGATAAATGGTGACATATAGTGCCAAGATAAATGGTGACATACAGTGCCAAGATAAATGATGACATATAGTGCCAAGATAAATAGTGACATACAGTGCCAAGATAAATAGTGACATACAGTGCCAAGATAAATGATGACATATAGTGCCAAGATAAATAGTGACATACAGTGCCAAGATAAATAGTGACATACAGTGCCAAGATAAATAGTGAGATATAGTGCCAAGATAAATGGTGACATACAGTGCCAAGATAAATAGTGAGTATATAGTGCCAAGATAAATAGTGACATATAGTGCTAAGATAAATAGTGACATATAGTGCCAAGATAAATGGTGACATATAGTGCCAAGATAAATAGTGACATATAGTGCCAAGATAAATAGTGACATATAGTGCCAAGATAAATGGTGACATATAGTGCCAAGGTAAATAGTGACATACAGTGCCAAGATAAATGGTGACATACAGTGCCAAGATAAATAGTGACATACAGTGCCAAGATAAATGGTGACATATAGTGCCAAGATAAATGGTGACATACAGTGCCAAGATAAATGGTGACATACAGTGCCAAGATAAATGGTGACATACAGTGCCAAGATAAATAGTGACATACAGTGCCAAGATAAATAGTGACATATAGTGCCAAGATAAATGGTGACATATAGTGCCAAGATAAATAGTGACATACAGTGCCAAGATAAATGGTGACATATAGTGCCAAGATAAATGGTGACATACAGTGCCAAGATAAATAGTGACATATAGTGCCAAGATAAATAGTGACATATAGTGCCAAGATAAATGGTGACATATAGTGCCAAGATAAATAGTGACATACAGTGCCAAGATAAATGGTGACATACAGCGCCAAGATAAATGGTGACATATAGTGCCAAGATAAATGGTGACATACAGTGCCAAGATAAATGGTGACATATAGTGCCAAGATAAATAGTGACATACAGTGCCAAGATAAATAGTGAGATATAGTGCCAAGATAAATAGTGACATACAGTGCCAAGATAAATGGTGACATATAGTGCCAAGATAAATAGTGACATACAGTGCCAAGATAAATGGTGACATATAGTGCCAAGATAAATGGTGACATATAGTGCCAAGATAAATGGTGACATATAGTGCCAAGATAAATGGTGACATATAGTGCCAAGATAAATGGTGACATATAGTGCCAAGATAAATGGTGACATACAGTGCCAAGGTGAATAGTGACATACAGTGCCAAGATAAATGGTGACATACAGTGCCAAGATAAATAGTGACATATAGTGCCAAGGTGAATAGTGACATACAGTGCCAAGATAAATGGTGACATACAGTGCCAAGATAAATAGTGACATATAGTGCCAAGATAAATGGTGACATACAGTGCCAAGGTGAATAGTGACATACAGTGCCAAGATAAATGGTGACATACAGTGCCAAGATAAATGGTGACATATAGTGCCAAGATAAATGGTGACATACAGTGCCAAGGTGAATAGTGACATACAGTGCCAAGATAAATGGTGACATACAGTGCCAAGATAAATAGTGACATATAGTGCCAAGGTGAATAGTGACATACAGTGCCAAGATAAATGGTGACATATAGTGCCAAGATAAATAGTGACATATAGTGCCAAGATAAATAGTGACATATAGTGCCAAGATAAATGGTGACATACAGTGCCAAGATAAATAGTGACATATAGTGCCAAGATAAATAGTGACATATAGTGCCAAGATAAATAGTGACATACAGTGCCAAGATAAATGGTGACATACAGTGCCAAGATAAATTGACATATAGTGCCAAGATAAATGGTGATATATAGTGCCAAGATAAATGGTGACATATAGTGCCAACATAAATGGTGACATACAGTGCCAAGATAAATAGTGACATATAGTGCCAAGATAAATAGTGACATATGGTGCCAAGATAAATGGTGACATATAGTGCCAAGATAAATGGTGACATACAGTGCCAAGATAAATAGTGACATATAGTGCCAAGGTAAATAGTGACATATAGTGCCAAGATAAATGGTGACATACAGTGCCAAGATAAATGGTGACATATAGTGCCAACATAAATGGTGACATACAGTGCCAAGATAAATAGTGACATATAGTGCCAAGATAAATGGTGACATATAGTGCCAAGATAAATGGTGACATACAGTGCCAAGATAAATAGTGACATACAGTGCCAAGATAAATGGTGACATATAGTGCCAAGATAAATGGTGACATACAGTGCCAAGATAAATGGTGACATATAGTGCCAAGATAAATAGTGACATACAGTGCCAAGATAAATGGTGACATATAGTGCCAAGATAAATGGTGACATATAGTGCCAAGATAAATGGTGACATATAGTGCCAAGATAAATGGTGACATATAGTGCCAAGATAAATGGTGACATATAGTGCCAAGATAAATGGTGACATACAGTGCCAAGTGAATAGTGACATACAGTGCCAAGATAAATGGTGACATACAGTGCCAAGATAAATAGTGACATATAGTGCCAAGGTGAATAGTGACATACAGTGCCAAGATAAATGGTGACATACAGTGCCAAGATAAATAGTGACATATAGTGCCAAGATAAATGGTGACATACAGTGCCAAGGTGAATAGTGACATACAGTGCCAAGATAAATGGTGACATACAGTGCCAAGATAAATGGTGACATATAGTGCCAAGATAAATGGTGACATACAGTGCCAAGGTGAATAGTGACATACAGTGCCAAGATAAATGGTGACATACAGTGCCAAGATAAATAGTGACATATAGTGCCAAGGTGAATAGTGACATACAGTGCCAAGATAAATGGTGACATATAGTGCCAAGATAAATAGTGACATATAGTGCCAAGATAAATAGTGACATATAGTGCCAAGATAAATGGTGACATATAGTGCCAAGATAAATAGTGACATACAGTGCCAAGATAATGGTGACATATAGTGCCAAGATAAATGGTGACATACAGTGCCAAGATAAATAGTGACATTATAGTGCCAAGATAAATAGTGACATATAGTGCCAAGATAAATGGTGACATATAGTGCCAAGATAAATAGTGACATACAGTGCCAAGATAAATGGTGACATACAGCGCCAAGATAAATGGTGACATATAGTGCCAAGATAAATGGTGACATACAGTGCCAAGATAAATGGTGACATATAGTGCCAAGATAAATAGTGACATACAGTGCCAAGATAAATAGTGAGATATAGTGCCAAGATAAATAGTGACATACAGTGCCAAGATAAATGGTGACATATAGTGCCAAGATAAATAGTGACATACAGTGCCAAGATAAATGGTGACATATAGTGCCAAGATAAATGGTGACATATAGTGCCAAGATAAATGGTGACATATAGTGCCAAGATAAATGGTGACATATAGTGCCAAGATAAATGGTGACATATAGTGCCAAGATAAATGGTGACATACAGTGCCAAGGTGAATAGTGACATACAGTGCCAAGATAAATGGTGACATACAGTGCCAAGATAAATAGTGACATATAGTGCCAAGGTGAATAGTGACATACAGTGCCAAGATAAATGGTGACATACAGTGCCAAGATAAATAGTGACATATAGTGCCAAGATAAATGGTGACATACAGTGCCAAGGTGAATAGTGACATACAGTGCCAAGATAAATGGTGACATACAGTGCCAAGATAAATGGTGACATATAGTGCCAAGATAAATGGTGACATACAGTGCCAAGGTGAATAGTGACATACAGTGCCAAGATAAATGGTGACATACAGTGCCAAGATAAATAGTGACATATAGTGCCAAGGTGAATAGTGACATACAGTGCCAAGATAAATGGTGACATATAGTGCCAAGATAAATAGTGACATATAGTGCCAAGATAAATAGTGACATATAGTGCCAAGATAAATGGTGACATACAGTGCCAAGATAAATAGTGACATATAGTGCCAAGATAAATAGTGACATATAGTGCCAAGATAAATAGTGACATACAGTGCCAAGATAAATGGTGACATACAGTGCCAAGATAAATTGACATATAGTGCCAAGATAAATTGGTGATATATAGTGCCAAGATAAATGGTGACATATAGTGCCAACATAAATGGTGACATACAGTGCCAAGATAAATAGTGACATATAGTGCCAAGATAAATAGTGACATATGGTGCCAAGATAAATGGTGACATATAGTGCCAAGATAAATGGTGACATACAGTGCCAAGATAAATAGTGACATATAGTGCCAAGGTAAATAGTGACATATAGTGCCAAGATAAATGGTGACATACAGTGCCAAGATAAATGGTGACATATAGTGCCAACATAAATGGTGACATACAGTGCCAAGATAAATAGTGACATATAGTGCCAAGATAAATGGTGACATATAGTGCCAACATAAATGGTGACATACAGTGCCAAGATAAATAGTGACATATAGTGCCAAGGTAAATGGTGACATATAGTGCCAACATAAATGGTGACATATAGTGCCGAGATAAATAGTGACATACAGTGCCAAGATAAATGGTGACATATAGTGCAAACATAAATGGTGACATACAGTGCCAAGATAAATGGTGACATACAGTGCCAACATAAATGGTGACATACAGTGCCAACATAAATGGTGACATATAGTGCCAAGGTAAATAGTGACATATAGTGCCAAGATAAATGGTGACATATAGTGCCAAGATAAATGGTGACATACAGTGCCAAGATAAATGGTGACATACAGTGCCAAGATAAATAGTGACATACAGTGCCAAGGTAAATAGTGACATATAGTGCCAAGATAAATAGTGACATACAATGCCAAGATAAATGGTGACATATAGTGCCAAGATAAATGGTGACATACAGTGCCGAGATAAATGGTGACATACAGTGCCAAGATAAATGGTGACATACAGTGCCAAGATAAATGGTGACATACAGTGCTGAGATAAATGGTGACATACAGTGCCAATATAAATGGTGACATACAGCGCCAAGATAAATGGTGACATCCTGTGTCAAGATAAATAGTGTTATATTGCGCAAAGATAAAAAGTGTCAAATAGTGCCTAAATAAAGTGTCATACAGTGCCAATATAGTGTCATACAATGCCAATATAGTGTCATACAATGCCAATATAGCGTCATACACTGCCAATATAGCGTCATACAATGCCAACATAGTGTCATACAGTGCCAATATAGTGTCCTACAATGCCAATATAGTGTCATACAGTGCCAACATAGTGTCATGCAGTGCCAACATAGTGTCATACACTGCCAATATAGTGTTATACAGTGCCAATATAGTGTCATACAGTGCCAATATAGTGTCATACAATGCCAATATAGTGTCATACACTGCCAATATAGTGTTATACAGTGCCAATATAGTGTCATACAGTGCCAATATAGTGTCATACAATGCCAATATAGCGTCATACAATGCCAACAAAGTGTCATACAATGCCAATATAGTGTCATACAGTGCCAACATAGTGTCATACAATGCCAATATAGTGTCATATAATGCCAATATAGTGTCATACAGTGCCAATATAGTGTCATACAATGCCAATATAGCGTCATACAATGCCAATATAGTGTCATACAATGCCAATATAGTGTCATACAATGCCAACATAGTGTCATGCAGTGCCAACATAGTGTCATACAATGCCAATATAGTGTTATACAGTGCCAATATTGCGTCATACAATGCCAATATAGTGTCATATAATGCCAATATAGTGTCATACAATGCCAATATAGTGTCATACAGTGCCAATATAGTGTCATACAATGCCAACATAGTGTCATACAATGCCAATATAGTGTCATACAATGCCAATATAGTGTCACACAATGCCAATATAGAGTCATACAATGCCAATATAGTGTTATACAGTGCCAATATTGCGTCATACAATGCCAATATAGTGTCATGCAGTGCCAATATAGTGTCATACAGTGCCAATATAGTGTCATACAGTGCCAACATAGTGTCATGCAGTGCCACCATAGTGTCATGCAGTGGCAATATAGTGTCATGCAGTGGCAATATAGTGTCCTACAATGCCAATATAGTGTCATACAGTGCCAATATAGTGTCATACAATGCCAATATAGTGTCATGCAGTGGCAATATAGTGTCATACAATGCCAATATAGTGTCATACAGTGCCAATATAGTGTCATACAATGCCAACATAGTGTCATACAGTGCCAACATAGTGTCATACAATGCCAATATAGTGTCATATAATGCCAATATAGTGTCATACAATGCCAATATAGTGTCATACAGTGCCAATATAGTGTCATACACTGCCAACATAGTGTCATGCGGTGCCAACATAGTGTCATACAATGCCAATATAGTGTTATACAGTGCCAATATTGCGTCATACAATGCCAATATAGTGTCATACAATGCCAATATAGAGTCATACAATGCCAATATAGAGTCATACACTGCCAATATAGTGTCATACAGTGCCAACATAGTGTCATACAGTGCCAATATAGTGTCATACAATGCCAATATATAGAGTCATACACTGCCAATATAGTGTCATACAGTGCCAACATAGTGTCATACAGTGCCAACATAGTGTCATACAGTGCCAATATTGCGTCATACAATGCCAATATAGTGTCATACAATGCCAATATAGAGTCATACAATGCCAATATAGAGTCATACACTGCCAATATAGTGTCATACAGTGCCAACATAGTGTCATGCAGTGCCAACATAGTGTCATGCAGTGGCAATATAGTGTCATGCAGTGGCAATATAGTGTCATGGAGTGGCAATATAGTGTCATGCAGTGGCAATGCCAATATAGTGTAAAGAAAAATAGGGTGGGGGACAAGAGGCGCAATAGTGCGCTATCACTAGTGACACTTATGTGTGATGGTGGTGCTGTGAAGCTGCTCACCTGGTCCAGTTGTAAACCCCACAACTGGTTTGAAGGCGTTTTTGGAAAACAATGTTCCAGCTGCTGCAGGACCTCCACCGACCACTGGATAGTGGTGTGAATCCAAGAAATGATGGGAGTGCTGGTGTGCCACGGTCCGCGCTGCTGTAATATTGGATAAACTCACCAAAGAGCCAAATATGTTTTCATCCTTTATCCCTCCTCTCTCCAAGGATGAAAACATATTTGGCTCTTTGGTGAGTTTATCCAATATTACAGCAGTGCGGACCGTGGCACACCAGCACTCCCATCATTTCTTGAATGCCAATATAGTGTCATACAGTGCCAATATAGTGTCATACACTGCCAATATAGTGTTATACAATGCCAATATAGAGTCATACACTGCCAATATAGTGTTATACAATGCCAATATAGTGTCATACAATGCCAATATAGCGTCATACAATGCCAATATAGTGTCATACAATGCCAATATAGCGTCATACAATGCCAATATAGTGTTATACAATGCCAATATAGCGTCATACAATGCCAATATAGTGTCATACAGTGCCAATATAGTGTCATACAGTGCCAATATAGTGTCATGCAGTGCCAATATAGTGTCATACAGTGCCAATATAGTGTCATGCAGTGGCAATATAGTGTTATACACTGCCAGTATAGTGTTATACAATGCCAATATAGTGTCATACACTGCCAATATAGAGTCATACACTGCCAATATAGTGTTATACAATGCCAATATAGCGTCATACAATGCCAATATAGTGTCATACAATGCTAACCTAGTGTCATACAATGCCAATATAGAGTCATACACTGCCAATATAGTGTTATACAATGCCAATATAGCGTCATACAGTGCCAATATAGTGTCATACAATGCCAATATAGTGTCATACAATGCCAATATAGCGTCATACAGTGCCAATATAGTGTCATACACTGCCAACATAGTGTCATACAGTGCCAACATAGTGTCATACAATGCCAATATAGTGTCATATAATGCCAATATAGTGTCATACAGTGCCAATATAGCGTCATACAATGCCAATATAGTGTCATACAGTGCCAATATAGTGTCATACAATGCTAACCTAGTGTCATACAATGCCAATATAGAGTCATACACTGCCAATATAGTGTTATACAATGCCAATATAGCGTCATACAGTGCCAATATAGTGTCATACAATGCCAATATAGTGTTATACAATGCCAATATTGCGTCATACAGTGCCAGTGTAGTGTCATACAATGCCAATATAGTGTCATACAATGCCAATATAGTGTCATATAATGCCAATATAGTGTCATACAGTGCCAACATAGTGTTATGCAGTGGCAATATAGTGTCATGCAGTGGCAATATAGTGTCCTACAATGCCAATATAGAGTCATACAATGCCAATATAGTGTTATACAATGCCAATATAGCGTCATACAGTGCCAATATAGTGTCATACAATGCCAATATAGTGTCATACAGTGCCAATATAGTGTCATACACTGCCAATATAGTGTCATACAATGCCAATATAGTGTTATACAATGCCAATATAGCGTCATACAGTGCCAATATAGTGTCATACAATGCCAATATTGCGTCATACAGTGCCAGTGTAGTGTCATACAATGCCAACATAGTGTCATACAATGCCAATATAGTGTCATACAGTGCCAATATAGTGTCATACAATGCCAACATAGTGTCATACAATGCCAATATAGTGTCATACAATGCCAATATAGTGTCATATAATGCCAATATAGTGTCATACAGTGCCAACATAGTGTTATGCAGTGGCAATATAGTGTCATGCAGTGGCAATATAGTGTCCTACAATGCCAATATAGAGTCATACAATGCCAATATAGTGTCATACAGTGCCAATATAGTGTCATGCAGTGGCAATATAGTGTCATACAGTGCCAATATAGTGTCATACAATGCCAATATAGTGTCATACAGTGCAACATAGTGTCATGCAGTGGCAATATAGTGTCATACAATGCCAATATAGTGTCATACAGTGCCAATATAGTGTCATACACTGCCAATATAGTGTCATACAGTGCCAATATAGTGTCATACACTGCCAATATAGTGTCATACAATGCCAATATAGTGTCATACAGTGCCGATATAGTGTCATACAGTGCCAATATAGTGTCATACAGTGCCAACATAGTGTCATGCAATGGCAATATAGTGTCATACAATGCCAATATAGTGTCATACAGTGCCAACATAGTGTCATGCAGTGCAGTGCCAATATAGTGTCATACAGTGCCAATATAAATAGTATTGAATAGTTCCCATAGAAAAGGGGTATAAAAGAGCAGATGTAAAGTGTTTAATTACATTTTAATAAATAATATCACAGCACGTCCAGATAAATAGTACCATACAGTGCTAAGATAGATTGTGTCACAGCATAGATGAACTGAATTCTATTGGACACAAACAGTGTCATACATCGCCAGAACAATTTGTGTCAAAGTCCAGATAAATCATGCTGTATAGCATTCAGTCAGGGTCATCAAAAGCAAAGATACAATGTGTCCTGTAGATTTCACATATAATAGTGTTGTAGTGTGTGCAGATAAATCGTGCCATATAGTGGCAGATCAATAGTGGTGTTCAGATACATGGTATTAATAGTGTCATACAACATCAATATAAATAGTGCAAGGACCAGATAAATCCATGCCTGCAAGATTTTAAATAGTTTACAGACTGCAGAGGACCCTGACCAAACTCACACAAGAGAACACTCAGGCTACGTGCTGATATTGTCCTTGCAGGTGCTTTCATTTCTCATTTAGTCTGCCCTATCACATTGTGGATGTGGCTATTTATACCTTCCCCTTCCTGGTCTTCTCTGCTGGCTATATTTCCATGTGGATCCTACTTGGATTTTCAGTATTCCAGGATATATGCAAATCATATAGAGACCTGCTAGGGTTATCTTGGCTGTCACATCTATCTATCCTACTCCTTTATCATGCTAATAGTTAGGTAAGAGGTACTACGTGTTAGCTGCACTGCAGTCCATGTGAAAAGTTCTGCAGTAGTTTAAATGTGAGTAAATTTCCTTTGGCACATTCAGTGTTAATATCAGCAACTGCTGTTGTCTATGGGTTTACAGCTTTTCAGGTGAGGGGGTGTGTCAGGTTACACTGATGTCCACTCCCCAGCCTATAAAGAGTTTCCTCTTCGAGCAGCAGATGTCGCTGATAGAGTTTTAGTCCCTGCAAGACCGTGAGCTGAAAGGACATTTATGCACTTTGTGCAGAAGCCTTCCTGGAGTTTTTCCTTATTTTGTGGGAATTGCTGTGCTTCCCTGTCCGTGGGTGGAGTTAGTGGCTCTTACCCTAGGGTGGATCAGGAGCAAAGGGCAAGGGTGACAGCTCGGACGTCCTCTCCTTCAGAGGTAATTCAGGGAACAGGGTGAGCCAGGGACTCCAAGTCTAACGGTCAGACTAGTTCCTCTGATCACCTTTTGCCCATCTTACCAACCTGCTTCCTTATCCCCTAAACCATTATACCACCCGGTGACAAGAAGCTATTCTTTCTTGCAGTAAGTACTTTACTTTTTCCACTTTGTAATTGTGTTTTATGTTTTGTCACTTAGGATTCCTGATATCTCTGCACGCCTTCCTTAACAGGGTTACTTTTCTCCGGTTCCTATGAAGGTATGAAGAATACTCAATGGCCATTTAGGCAGCCAAGTAGGAGTTGTCATTTCCTAGTTTTGGGGTTAGGATTATTCCAGTCTGTGCAGGTGCCACCAGGGAACCTTAGTCTGTACGGGAACTGAGTGGGTCAGGTGCATTAGTTTATAGATAGTCCTTATTTTCCTGTTTGAGTCATCATGTGTACAAGGCAAAGGGCACATCTCTATATATAATTGTGAGTTGGCTCCTTCCGTCTGGATGTCCGCCTATGTCACTTCCTCCAGCGCCATATTAGCACACCCAAGTGAAATATGGAAATATGGCAGCCGCAGCTCCCCCGCCTGGTGAGCCCCCGCCCAGTCCCCGCAGTCCCCCCCACTAACCCCACGCCACAGCCCCCGCCAGCCATCGCCACCGTCGCTGATAAGCTGGGATCGACTTACAGGGCCTGTGGTGACGTCATGATCATGGGTGGAGCCAGGTCACATGATCATGACGTCACCACAGGATCTTGAGCAGAGCGGATAGAGGAGCAGAGGGCAGCAGCAGGAGCCAGGTAGCTCACTCACCCCACACCACGGTCACACCACACTCACCCTGCACTCACTCTGCCTCTGCACTCACACTGCACTCACCATACACTCACTTGGCCTCACTCAGCCTGCACCATCATCACCCCTCACTCACACTCAGCCCACACCATGTTCAGTCAGCACTCATTCAGCCTGCAGTCACCCTTCACTCAGCCTGCACCATGGTCACCCTGCACTCAGCTCACACTCACCCTGCACTCAGCTCGCACTACGGTCATCCTGCACTCAGCCTGCCCTCACTCAGCCTGCCCTCACTCAGCCCACCTTCATTCTGCCTGATCTCACCCTGCACTCTGCCTGCACCATAGTCACCCTGCACTCAGCCCACACTACGGTCATCCTGCAATCAACCTGCGCTCACTCAGCCTGCCCTCACTCAGCATGCCCTCACTGAGCATGCCCTCACTCAACCCGCACCACGTTCAGCCCGCACCACGGTCAGCCCGCACTCACCATGCACTCAGCCTGCACCATGGTCACCCTGCACTCAGCCCCCACTCACCCTGCACTCACTCAGCTCACTCCAATGGTCATCACTCACTCACTTAGCCTACACTCACTCAGCCTGCATTCATGCTGCACTCACTCAGCCTGCCCTCATTTAGCCTGCCCTCACTCAGCCCACACCACTGTGAGCCTGCACTCATTCAGCCTGCACTCATCCTGCACTCAGCCTGCACCATGGTCACCCTGCACTATGATCATCCCACACTCAGCCTGCCCTTGTCCAGTCTGCCCGCACTCACCCTGCACTCTCTCAGCCTGCTCCACGGTCATCCCGTACTACGGTCATCCCCCATTCAGCCCGCACTCACTCAGTTCACACCATGGTCACCTCGTACTTACTCAGCCCGCACTCATTCAGCCTGCACTCACCCTGCACTCAGCCTGCACCATTGTCATCCCGCACTACGGTCATCTCACACTCACCCTGCACTCAGAACCTACTCACCCTGCACTCACTCAGCTCACTCCAGTGGTCATCACTCATTCACTCAGCTTACACTCACTCAGCCTACATTCATGCTGCACTCACTCAGCCTGCCCTCATTCAGCCTGCCCTCACTCAGCCCGCCCTCACTCAGCCCGCCCTCACTCAGCCCACACCCCTGTGAGCCTGCACTCATTCAGCCTGCACTCACCCTGCACTCAGCCTGCACCATGATCACCCTGCACTTAGCCCACACTCACCCTGCACCACAGTCTCCCTGCACTATGATCATCCCGCACTCAGCCTGCCCTCACTCAGCCTGCCCTTGTCCAGCCTGCCCTCACTCAGCCTTCCCTCACTCAGCCTGCCCTCAATCTTCACTCACTCAGCCTGCTCCATGGTCATCCCCCATTCAGCCCGCACTCACTCAGTTCACACCACAGTCACCTCGCACTCACTCAGCCCGCACAACGGTCAGCCCGCACTCATTCAGCCTGCACTCACCCTGCACTCAGCCTGCACCATTGTCATCCCGCACTACGGTCATCTCACACTCATCCTGCACTCACTCACTCCGCCCCACGCTCACTCCGTACCACGCTCACCCTGCATCATGGTCACCCCGCACTCAACCCACACTCACTCAACCCACACCACAGTCACCCCGCAGCACTGGCGGGGCAGAAAGTGAGGGGGACAAAACAGCGGGCAGGGGACAGACTGCATGGGGGGAGAGGCGAATCGTGTTGTCACCACCCACCTGATGCAATAGCATTGGGCTCCCATCTGGTAATCCATAAGAGTCACACAGTACCCCATATGTGCTATAGAGTCCAAAATGCTGCTGGTAAAGTATCTGACAGTGCTCCATGCCCCAAATGCACCATAGAGCACCCATGAGTGTCAAACAGTGACGTATAGATGCCACAATGTCACAATGGTCTCTCTTACTTTGGAGACTTGTGGCTGGTTGGGGACCTGTGTCTCATTCCTATATTGAGACTTAATTTTAAATGTGTTTCTTTCCTTTGGCAGTGTAGGAGTTAATGTCAGTTTCTGTTGCTGCAATGCTCCTTAGTTCTCTTCCCAAGTGTGGCAACTTCATGATCACTCCCATCTCCTTTATATGGTCACATGGTCCAGCAGTCCATGCTGGTGATTGAACTCCATTTCTGGCATAGCTACGTGAGTTGAAGGCTCTATTCTGGAGACGCTGACTGTTGCCAAGCCTTCTGCTGCCTAGGAGAGTGGCAGCAGGAGTGAAGTTGTTTGCCGTTCTCCTGTCTGTCTCCCCTTCTTCTCTGGTTGTTATTAGTGTAGCGATTGGGACTACTGCTCCTGCCGACTATCTCCCTATTTAGTGTTAGCAACAGGGGTAGCGAGGGACTAGGTATGCTGCTCAAGAACATGGTGAAAGAACCTGTATAGGGACGGTAGGGAGATCAGGGCACAGCCGCAGTTGAGTGCACGAAGTCTCCTCTCCCCCGTTCCCTATGAGCAAGGTCCTCCATTGTATTTGTCCCCACTGTGTTTCCCCAGTCTGTTGCTCTGTGTAGTGCGTCGTACACTGTTGATCTGTTTGCGTCGTGACGCATAAAGTCTCAAGAAGTAGAAGCCCCGGAGGTGAGTATTGATGATATTTGCAATCTCAGTGAGGACGGGGACCAAAGTGATTGTTTCCGCCGGCTGCAACTTTTAAGAAACTTGACTGTACTGTAAGAAAGCGAGAACAAGCGACAGAAATTATGTAAAATGATCGTCTTTTAAGTCCTCACCCAATTAAATATTAAATGTTACCGTGATGTATAACAGAAGACAAACTTCAACATTTCCTATATCTGTCTCGCTCCTTGTTACTATAACGAGACGGATGCAGCTGATTCTGGGATAATTTCCAGCCGTTGTTCCGGGAGCAGAGTCCTCAGCTGGAAATGTGCAGGTTTCCTATGGCGTCTTATTGGAATGAGTGATGGGAATTACATGATTAGTTCTCTCCCGTCCTTGTCTTCTTCTAGCACTAATTACAAGACACTTTGTACTCTGCAAATTTAATTCATTTTAAAGAATTTTTTATTTTTTTACTTTGTTCCAACAATGTAAATGACCAGAACGGCAGCGCCGCAGCAGCGGGGAGCGAGCAAGGGCATAGCTGGTCATTTTTTAATCACAAAACTCTGGACGACCCTTTAATAATTGGACATTGTAAAGTTCTGCAACTACTTTTTAGTTTCTCCATTCCAGGGCGCCCAACAACACCGGAGCAGCCCAATCAGTATTCATTAAAGTGTAAATATAATTTCATTGACCAAAAACAATACTGCACTGGTTGTTAATTATGGGTCACATAGCAGCTAAGATAATGCTTTTTTTTATTTTGTGCCATATGACTTATATTTTCACATTTTTAAAAACTGCATTTTATGGCTGTGAGGGTGTGGCCAGCAGCTGAGAACAGTGAGCAGTGCAATGTTACAGCAGAGAAGGGGTTAACAGAGATCGTGACTCAGCTGTGTGGAGCCAGATGACAGATTAGAATCTTGTGCCAAGGAAAGAGGAGTTCACACTGATCCTGACATTCTGACATTGCTCAGCAACTGTGCTGTAGACTAAGCTAATCTGATACACTGTCGCCTCATTATCTGCAGTCAGCAGTGTAGGCCCCGCCCCCTTTACCCTTATATGGTTATATGCTCTGTATCCAGTGTGAAGACGAATCTGACTGATAATGAACATATTTCTGCTTCACACAGTCTACTGGGGACAACTTGTGAAAGGTTTAGGAAAGGTTTCCTTCCAGATTTCTCTGATAAAGTATATTTGAAAGTTTAACTTACACTTTAAGTTAAAACCCCTATGAAATTGCCATACCACAACAAACAAAAAAAATCCTCAAAAATTGTGCCTCTCTATACATGATGACTAATGCCCTGCCATGTCAGTACATGTAAGGGCTATGGAAAACGTCAAAGCTGAGGGCTGGGCATGGTTTAGAAAAGGGCTATAGGGAAAAAAACATTCTCTTCTTCCAGATGACGAGCCTTAAAAGTGAAGAAGTCAATACAATGCACCCATATTTTGCTGTTAATATGCTCTACTGATATTGCTAAAATCATATTATATAATAATCTAATATATAAAGCTGAGTGTATGTATGAATTTGGCATTAGCCTCGCCTACTCCACATAGCCCAGCCCAGCACCTATTCAATACAGCCATGCCCACTCCACATAGTTCCACCTACTCCACATAGCCATGCCCACTTTGCAGCCTGCATCTCAACATAGCCCCACCTCTTCCACATAGTCCTGGGGGTGGGGTTATGTAGAGGGGTGGAGCTATGAAGGGGCAAGCCTTTTCTATGACAGGGGCAGGCTACCAGGAGGGTCAGGACTATGTATAGGGGCTGAGCTATGGGATACTGGGAGGGGGCGGGGCTATGATACATACACACATACGTACATTACCATATATGGGTGATTTTGCCATATATGGGCGACATTACCATATATGAGCATTATTACCATATATGGGTATTATACCCGGGCAACGTCCGGGCTCTAGAGCTAGTAATAATAATAAAAACAATAATTTCTAATCATGGTAGCATCACGAGGAAGAAAGGAAAGACAGGGGGACCAGGTCTCCTAGACTGACCTTCAGGGTAGGGGACCCTAGCTGTCCCTTATCCCAGAGATACCTCTGATAGTGAAGATCTCTGGGCCACCAACCTTGCCCTGCTCCTGGTCAGCCCTGTTCTAATACCCCCTCTCCCCACCCATAGAGGGCTGGGACAGGAGTGGTAAAACCCCACACAAATAGAACAATGGGGAAACGAATGATACACATTCACAGCAATAAACACAGAGGTATAATACAATATGTGCACAGGAGGAAATACCGTAAAGAGCAGGGAGGAGTGGCAAGAGGACTCAACAGTGATTGGACGTGAGACTCGCGTGACATCACAATGTAACGGCGATTACTGACAACACCGGAGGTGAGTATAGGCTCTATTATTTTACCTGGGGGACACATGTGGAATAAGAAGGGCTGCCCTAGTAGTGGACAACCCCTTTAAATATTGGGAGTTAAATAATAATGTCAGACTCACCTTCCTAAGGAGGAAACAGATTCGCTCGATGTTTCTCAGTCGCTCCCTCTGTAATAGAGAATTGAGTATATAAGTATTAGTAAGTATACAGATGTGGGCAAATGATATTCCTAATTAGCTAAGCATTTCTTGGGGGGTCGTTAAGCTTTTAAAAATTCTAATGTTTTATGAGGGAGAATAGACGATAAATAGTGTTTAGTGGGCACCCACTTTAAGGGTCAATATTGAATTAGTAGGTGGCATTAGAGGCCATTCTCGCCCTACACCAGCTTCACAGTCTCCTTAAAGGGAATCTGTCAAGTCATTTTTCAGTATGATACTAATAGCACCCTTGAATAGTACTCGGGCAGACCGCTCAGAATATGTAAAAAGCATTACTGTACCCTTTGTAGTTCTCTTGCTATAAGCACCTGCACACCCAGCAGGCAGCTGTAAAGGTAATTGACATGACTCCTAAGAGTCACAGTATGTTATTTAAATATCCACGCCTATCTAAGCTGGTATTCTGTCCCTCCCCTCTGTGCTGGTTACACTGAATCTCAGGCTCCTGGGGAGGGGGATGAGAGGGGGAGGTGTTTTGTGCTACAACTCTTGTAGTAACATCAATAGCCTGTGCTGTCTGTGAGAGATTTCTATTATAAGAACACTGGTTTTCCTGCAGACATGTAATGTGTGTATCTGCTGGGCAAATGATCAAATGTTCTTATAATCACATAGAAATATCTCAGTCTGCACACATTACACACATGCCTCATACACACAATGACATGAAGATCTCAGAGCTGCATCTGCTAAGAGCACACTCCCCTTCCCCCCTCCTTTCTCTGTCTGTAATGAGCCCCTGCGCCTAGAGAGCCGACCACAAACAGCATACAGACCAAATGAGGGCAGGGCAGTGCATGATGCATGAATATTCATTCATTGGGGAGTGGGCAGCAGAGAAGCAAATGATTACTCACTGTGATTGACAGATAGAAAGAAACTTGTTATTTTGCAGTTTACAGAGGATAGGAGGGGAGTATAAATATAAGAAATACATGAATAGAGAGAGCTTAGAGAGAGGAATTAAGCATTATATCACGTTTATCACTGTTATCATTTTCTAATTCCTCTGGTGAAGCTCTTTCTATTTCTTTTATTTATACTCACCCCCTATCCTTTGTAAATTGCAGAATAAGAAATGTATTCCATCTGTCAATCACAGTGAGTGATCACTTACTTCTCTGCTGCCCTTTCCCCAGGGAATGAATATTCATGTAGTGACATCACTACACTACATTGCACACAAGGAAAGTTCAGTAGAAATCACTCACATGGGGGGCTGTAGCCTTCTGTCTGCTGCTATGCAGCAAAACAAATGTTCAAACAAACACATAGAATCTCTCACAGACAGCACGACTTCTGCTCAGAGCAACAGATGGAGGAGATTGCTTCATCTAATAGCTCAGCTAGGTATGTGCCTGCCATCTCTCCCTCCATCTCCCTCGCCCTCCCCATCAGAAGCATTGTGCGGGATAGGACAAATGAAAGTAGAAGTGAGACCCAGAGCACAGGGGGGAGGGAATGTCAGCCTGGGAAGAAGTGAATATTAAATGAACATTTACATACTGTGGACTATTCAGCAGTGAAAGTAATGAACCAGACTAGTGAAGCAGCTGCCTGCTGGGTGTGAAGGTGCTTATAGCAAGAGAACTACAGAGGATACAGTAATGATTTTTACATATTCTGAAAGGGCTGCCCGAGCACTATTCAAGGGTACTATTAGTACCATACTTAAAAATTACCTGACAGTCCTTAAAATATGTTTTTTTCTTGTAGAAATGCTGCAGTTCTCCTGAATCTGTTCATGCTTTTCTTTTGTTTCTGCGCCTTTCCATAACAGAGATATCGCCTTCTATTCCCTGTATAAAAATCTAATGTTATTAGCCAAGAGGGTGTGGTTCTCTTGAACACGCCCACGTTCAGGATAACACCCAGTTGCCTAAAAAGATTGAATTTACATACAGGGAAGACGGGGCCATATCTCAGGAATGGAGAGGAGCAGGAACAAGAGAAAAACATTGCCGGATTCAGGAGAACAGCAGCGATTAGGTAAAAAAATATACCATATTTATGACACATGACAAACTCTTATATTTCTAAAAACATAGAGTTATTTCCAACTATATTATACAAGGCATCGGGTGTTAATCACTGATATTAATCTACAACTTCAGCTCCAGTTCAGACCTGGATATCAGAAGCCGTATAATCTCAGGACTTGTAAATATTACATCTCTAACACTCTAATGGGAATTATTAAACTCTCCATGTTCTGATCGTCCTGTAATCTGACGAACCGGGAGATTTATTGTAACAATTGAAAAGATTCTGTATCAAACCTCCAAATCTTCCACTGTGGATAATGAGATCGGCTCCTAGTGCTGGGAATACAAATGGCGGCAGAGGAGTGATCCTTCATAACGCTCACCTGGCACCTTCACTACTGTGCCTTCAGGACTGATTATCTGGCATTAAAAGGATTTGGATATTTTGGACAACCCCTTTTTCTTAGAAAAGATCCCTGATAATAAATTGATCTCTCCACATCTACAGGTAGTTTGTATGATCTCCCCATGTTTCGTGAGTTTTCCTCTGCGTTCTTTCCTCACACTCGGGGCCAGCGTCAGCACCCTGGCAAGTGCCGGGGCCCTGGCAAGACAGGGGGGCCCACTCACGCGTTATGCAGTATTCATTTTCTCCTGCATCCTTCTACTGCTGCCCAGCCCATCACTTCCTTTTTGGGTGCCTTGACTTTTCCTTTCATTTGCATTCCCCTGTGTAACACATGTAGGAGGAGGTACACTGTCTTCCGATATGCATTCCACAGTATAACACACAGCCTCTGCTCTCCTCTATGAAGTGTGGTGTGACCCACCATAGCCGGGGTGTACACGTCTCGGGCTGTCGCTGCTCTCTGTCACGGTTCCGCGCCCGATGCTGTGTGGGCCTGGTGGTCCAGATCAATAAGGTTGGCTGAACGCCACCTGCGGGAATTCCGGTGATTGCATCGGCGCTGCTTGGGCCTCTGGGGGATGTGATGCAGCAAGATGGGACACTCCCCACAGGACGAGCGGGTCCCCGGGGCCAGAAGCTGCACTTGATGTTGTGAGGCAGCTTAGCTACTTTTAGCATGCGGAGTTGAATAGTTCTGAAAAAGCACGGACACCAATAGTCTCTGTAACAGGTCTTTTACTGCAACCAGTTGATGATACAGGGTATACAGGTAACGGGCAACGGACTGGGTGAACTCAGCAATGACCGGTGTTGTTTCAGAGCTCCGCAGTGTTCCTCCGTTGTAAACTTGTTCTAGGTGAGCTGCCGATGTCGCCTTAGTGTGCCAAGTTCAGGTACAAGGGGCTACTTAAATTTCCCTGCCGGTGTGTATGTTCCGGTGTGAGGGGAGCCTGTGTCCTTTTGGTCTGTACTCCACTGGCAAGACAGCTCTTAATCGCGGCTGCAGTGAGGTGCTTCTAGAAAGCCTTCCTTCACTTCAGGTTTGCAGAGCAGTGATGAACAACTTGCTTGCTTCGGAACCAGTGATCCGGTTGTGTGATGGGCACGGGTGTATTTTGGACCCATTTAGGTAATCGCCCAGCTTCCGGTTGTTGAGTCACCAAGTAATGGCGCCAACCGGTAGGTGGTCTGCAGGGCTGCACGGAACTGTGCAAAGTCCCTTCTCCTACGTTCCTCCCGACCACTTCTCTCCTCTTCCTTCTTCTTCTACATTCTCCTACACTCTACTCCTACACTCCGCCCACCAGGACCTTATTGGCCCTCTATGCTAGTGGTGCATGTAGGGTATGAAGCTCTGAGGTTAACCATGTCATTACTTAGTCAGAGAATAGTGCATCTTCATTCGGGGATGCAATACCCTCCTGTGACGCACTCGTTGCGGGGCCCCACATGGTGCATTGGACCCGAACCATCCTGTTGCGCTGCCACCCCGCTCCCAGCCCATCACTTCCTTTTTGGGGGCCTTGACTTGTCCTCTCTTTTGCGTTATCCTGTGTAACACATATAGCAGTAGGTACACTGTCCTCCTATATGCATTCCACAGTGGAACACACACCGCCTCTGCTCTCCTCTATGAAGTGTGGCACATTGGAAGCAAACCATCCTGCTGTGCTGCCGCCCCACTCCCCACCCATCACTTCCTTGTTGGGAACCTTCATTATTCCTAATATATGCATTCCACAGTGGAATGCACTGCCTCCGCATCCTCTATGAAGTGTGGACCTGGAGGAGATTGGACAGCGGAGAGAGAATGCACAAGGGGAGAAGAGAGCGCACAGTGGTAGAGACACAGCAAGCACACAGGGGGAAAGACAGCGCTCAGGGAGGAGAAACACAGAGCACAGGGGGAGAAGAAAGCACAGCAGCAGGAGAGACAGCACACAAGGCGGAAACACATAGCACACGGGGGTGAAGAGCGGACAAGGGGAGAAACAGCGCATGGAGAGAGTGCACAGGGGGATGAGTAGAGAGCACACGGAGAGAACGGAGTGCATGTGGGGGAAGAGAGCGCACAGGGGAAGAAAAGAGCACACAGGGGAAGAAGAGAGCACCACACAGGATAAGAGAGTGCATGGGAAAGAACACACAGGAGGAAAGGAGGGTGCACAGGGGGATATAAAAAAAAGCACACAGGGTCAAGAGAGCGCACAGGGGGGAGAGGGACAGCACAGTAGTAGAACAAACCACACAGGGTTGAGAGTGCGCATGGGAGAGACAGCACAGGGGGAGAGACAGCACAGGTGCAGAGACAGCACAGGAGTAGAGACAGCGCACAGAGGGGAGAGACACAACATGGGGGAGAGAGCGAACAAGGGGAAGAGACGTAGCACACAGGAGAGAGAGAGAGCATATGGGGAAACATTATACCATATATATATACATCCTGCAGCCTGTTTATCTATTATATAATCACGAATGGGATTTTTGCCCCTTTTGAGACCGCACTCGCTGCGAGTCAATGTCGTCATGTGGATACGAACGAAGCATTGGCCGCGCAGCGGCCATTGCGAGCAGCTCTAAGGCGACTCGCTATGCCCGCGCAGCGGGCATGGCGAGTCGCCTTAGCAGCGCGAAGCATTGGCCGCGAAGCGGCCATTGCGAGTCACAGACTCGCTCTGCTAGAATCCCGATGCATTGTGCATCGGGCACCCATCTAGTATATTATAATCATGAATTGTGCTATGTGGGATAGGGGCCCACTGAGACTCTTTCATCCAGGGCCCATGAAAACCTGGAGCTGGTGCTGGACATACTGATAGGGAATTTAGACTGTAAGGCAAAGTGGGGACAGTAATGATGAATGTAAAAATGTGTTGAATTAATGGCGTTATAATAGTGAATAAATCTTATTATTATCTCAGTGGAATCTATGAAGGAACCTGGCAGCAAGACTTCCATTTTTGGAATCTCAGAGCTATTGCTGGGGCTGTAAAAAGCAGCTTTTAATGTGCATAAAACGCATGAAAAAAGCATATATAAAGCAGCCTTGATTGGAGGGGGCAGGGTTATATAAACTCTATTGATGTCCATGTGGGGACCAGTCCCTCCTTTGTGGACTGAAGAAAGGATTTGCAGCCTGTATCAGTATAACTCCCATTGACTCCCATTGTGTTTCTGCTGCATTAGATTAATGTATCCTGAAGCCTCTATAACCTTTCTGTATACACGTTGTCTGTATAACCTTGGAGATGTCAAGTTCATGAGCAGCGGAAATGTTGACGGTGTCTTCTGGAGTCTGCCCCCATCGGACGCACTGGCGCTGCGATGTAATCCGGTAACTGCTGCGCGTTCTTACAGCGGCAACGAGTCACAAGACATCTCATGAATGTAGGAGATAAGAGCGGAGATGTGACAGAGCAGATACATGTATACAGCTGATCACTGTGGAATAGAAGCTTCTCTGTGGCCCTAGAAATATTCAGTAAACTGAGGTCAATCCGGTACATTCCTATATCCACAAGTGTCCGCAGTCCTCGCTAACATCACTACAGCTCTATTTAGGTTGTGCCTGTCTGACATTCTGAAATCAGCATTTCCAAGGTCCATCCTGCATACTAGGTGTTGTCCAAAACTACCTTTCTTCAAGCAATTCACCAGCCTCTCCCAACTATTCTCAGGTCTGTTCACACCTGGCCTCTGCAATCAAGGTAATGAATCTCTTCAGACGACTCTACAGTTTGCCTGTATTATGGTGGGTTTACACACACCAATCATTGTATCCAATCTCTGAACCAATCTCTGGTTGCAGTGAAATCATGGACAGATTGCTCCATGTTGTACACAGCCACAAAATGGAACTATGTGTCCATGATTTCACTGCAACCAGAGATTGGTTCAGAGATTGGATACAATGATTGGTGTGTGTAAACCCACCATTACACTGCTATCCTGTGGTTAACTATGTCCTCTCTTCAGGTTTCACATGGTACATCACTGCTATTACCTGTAGCCCTGCTGGAAGATACCAGAATATACTAATTTGATTAATTGTAACGCTATTGGAAGATACCAGAATATACTAATTTGATTAATTGTAACGCTACTGGAAGATACCAGCTTCTTATACTGTTACTGTCCCTGTGTATAACTGCAAACTTGGCTCATCTCCATCCTGCATATCAGATGTTGTCCAACACTACATATCCTCAAGTAATTTACCAGCCTCTCACAACTAATCTTGGTTCTGTTCACACCTGGCCTCTGCAATCAAGGTAATGCCTCTCTTCAGGGAGTCTACAGTTTGCCTATATTACACTGCTATCCTGTGGTTAACTATTTCCTCTCTTCAGGTTCTAATTGCCACATGGTACATTACTGCTATTACCTATTGTCCTGCTGGAAGATACCAGAATATACTCATTTCATTAATTGTAACCCTATTATAAGATATCAGCTTCTTATATAGTTAGTGTTCCTGTGTATAACTGTAAACTTGGCTCATCTCCATCCTGCTTATTAGCTGTTGTCCAAACTACCTTTCCTCAGTTTACCAGCTTCTTGCAACTGTTCTCATTTCTGTTCCCACCTATCCTCTGCAATCAAGGTAATGCATCTCTTCAGGCAGTCTACAGTTTGCTTGTATTACACTGCTATCCTGTAGTTAACTATTTCCTCTCTTCGGGTTCCAATTTGCACATGGTACATCACTGCTATTACCTATTGCCCTGCTGGAAGATACAAGAATGTAACCCTGCTATAAGATACCAGCTTCTTATACAGTTACTGTTCCTGTGTATAACTGTAAACTTGGCTCATCTCCATCCTGCTACTTAGCTGTTGTCCAAAACTACTTTTCCTCAAGCAATTTACCTGCTTCACACAACTAATTTTGGTTCTGTTCATTCTGTTCACACCTGACCTCTGCAATCAAGGTAATGCATCTCTTCAGGCGAGTCTACAGTCTGCCTATATTACACTGCTATCCTGTGGTTAACTATTTCTTCTTTTCAGGCTCTAATTTGTATACAGTACAATATTGCTATTAACGATTGCCCTGCTATAAGATACCAGAATGTATTCCTTTAATTAACTGCAACCCTATGGAAGATGGCATTTTAAGGGAGGTGCTTTCATTATGTGGGTGGTGCCTGTATGCATAGGCGGCGCTTACATAATGTTAGGTCTTCCCAAATAGAATGCACTATGTGAACAAGATGGGTCCACCAAGGCATTTTAAGGGAGGTGCCTTTATCATGTGGGTGTGGCCTGTATGCATAGGAGGGGCTTATATAATATTAGGTCTCGCTGAAAAGAATAGAATATGTGTGCAACATGGGTCCACTAAGGAAAGAACTGTCCTTTGCTACTGTCCCTCCCCTTTGCTGGTAATGCTGGGCTTTCTGTCTGGCCTCTATATGAGATTATGATGATGACACTTTAAGGGAGGTGCTTTTGCCATGTGGGTGAGGCCTGTATTCATGGGCAGGACTTAAATAATGTTAAGTCTCCTTAAAATGCTCTTTGTGGATGAGATGGGTCCACCAAAGCAAGAACTATCCTTTTAAGCGGCTCTGCACTCAACTGGCATTGGGCGGCACTTTCTCCACCCTTCTTATGAGCTCACATTGAAGGCATTTTAAGGGAGGTGCTTTCATCATGTGGGCGGGGCCTGTATGCATGGGCAGGATTTATATAATCTTAGGTCTCTCTAAATAAAATACTATACATGGGTGAAATGGGTCTATCAAGCCAAGAACTATCTGTAACATCCGTCTGAGTTACAGGTAAAAAGGAGAATCATCAGGCAGAACCCTGAGATACCCAGACACCCTTTAACCTCTATACAGGCATCTGGCTTTACTGCAAGGTCCAGGGTCTGCTGACTATAGATGGGTCCAGAAATAGAAAAGATAACAAGCAGGGTCAAAAATGAGAGATCAGAAAAGTACAAAATCGTTAGGGTTGAGAATAGTACAAAAACAGGCAGAGGTCAATATGGAAAAATCAATAATGCAAAGCAGGATAATACAAGTAAACCAGTGACTATATCTGGCAACTAGCAGCAACATGCAAAGGACTCAAATAGACTGCAGCATCTCCTAATTGGCTGAAGTCAGAGTTTCTGCTTTCTCTACACTTTCTTTTGAGCTCACATTGAGAGTAGTTTAAGGGAGGTTGCTTTTATATGGGTGGGGCCTGTATGCATAGGCAGGACTTATATTATGTTAGGTTCCCCTAAATAAAATGCTATACGTGTGTGAGGTGGGTCAACCAAACCAAAACTATCTTTTGCCCGTGGCTCTCCCTTCTGCTGATATTGGGGCCACTTTCTCTAGCCTTTTTATAAGCTCACATTGAGGGGTTTTTATAGGAGGTGCTTTGATCATGTGGGTGTGGCCTGTATGCATAGGCGGGGCTTATATAATATTAGTGCAATGTGTGGGCGAGATGGATGGATCCACCAAGGTAAGAGCTCTCCTTTGTTAGTGGACGTTTACTCTACTTAGCCTCTTTATGAGATTTTGATGATGACACTTTAAGGGAGTTGCTTCAGTCATGTGGGTGTGGCCTGTATGCATAGGCGGGGCTTATATAATGTTAGATGTCCCTAAATAAAATGCTAGATGGATGAACCAAACCAAAAACTATCCTTTGCCAGTGGCTCTCCTGTCTGCTGGCATTGTGGGCACATTCTCTACCCTTCTTATGAGGGTTTTGTAACGGAGGTGCTTCATTATGTGGGTGTGGCCTGTATGCATAGGAGGGGCTTATATAATGTTAGGTCTCCCTGAAGATAATGCAATATGTGGGCGAGATGGATGGGTCTACCAAGGTAAAAGCTGTCCTTTGTTAGTGGCCCTTTACTCTACTTAGCCTCTTTATGGGATTTTGATGAAGACACTTTAAGGGAGGTGCTTCAGTCATGTGGGTGGGGCCTATATGCATAGGTACTAGATGGATGAACCAAACCAAGAACTATCCTTTGCAGTGGCTCTCCTGTCTGCTAGCATTGTGGGCACATTCTCTACCCTTCTTATGAGGGTTTTGCAAGGGAGGTGCTTTCATTATGTGGGTGGGGCCTGTATGCATGGGTGGGGCTTACATTATTTCAGTTCTTTCATTAAATTAGGGATAAATGTTGAGGTTTTGGATCAACATGGATCATTTTGATCTCCAATCTTTCACAAAACTACAACTCTCACCCAGTGGAGAGTTGGTGAATGACCAGTAGAAGTAAAACAAAGTAGGACATGCAAGACCCGACATTACCAGACACTGCCGTCTACCAAGACGCTGCCACTTGATGGGCAAATCGGTGACACAAACTGACCTGTGATCATAAGACAAAGCATTAATTCTTCAGAGCATGCAGACGTCTTCAAAGACAACTTACCGCGTGCGCAGGATTACACTGATCAATTGGGCTTTTGAAGTCTGTTCTTAATTCATCAAAGGCAATTATCTGCAAGACATGATGAGAGTGTTCTTAGTGCCGAGCCGCGGATCTGCATGCATTTCATCATTCACATTATCCACATTATTTCCAGCCATCACTACAGTCAGCTGAAATATCACTGTATCCCCAGATCCATTATTTAATGGTGTTCCCAAATATAATACCTGAAAATTGCTAAAATCTGACAAATGTCTGACCTGAGATGACTGCAGGGTGAAACCTCCACTCCATCAATCGCCTATATATTGTACCATTTACACTATATTTAATACAGCTATATGTATGAGTATTTGAAGCAGTTCGGTGAGTCAAGGGACGTGGGTCATTGCTTCATATGGGGCTGAAATTCCTGTTGATTACAGATTGCACCAGCCCCCTGCGGTGTACTAGTCTGCATCATCTGGAGGGCAATTGAACTAGCGATCAACCAATCCTGTGGGACACAATGCCCTGAAATGGGAGCTGAAGTATATAAACATAGGTCTGCACCTGTCACCGCTGATTCTACAGGACTTCAGCCTATCGGTCATGATTCCAAATGGTGGATACTGCTGAATAATGAGGCCACATATTCATTTAGAGAACCCAGGTTGAGACAGTCCAGTCACTTGGCCACATAGGAAGCTGACCAAGCACAGCGAACTAAGCTTGCTACCATCTCCTCTCAGTGGGTGCCTGCCAAAAGTAGGGGTGCTGCCGGTTGGAGTTTTGGCCCTAGATGTCCTGAATGTGCAGACATTCTAATACAAAATGGTGAGACTCTGTCACATGCCCCATCTTGTGTCCTTGCTGGGAATGTGCTGTGTGCTGTTGACTGCTGTTGACCCAATAAAGTCTTACCGGAGCTTGGTACCCTCCCCCTGTATTGTCTGAGTAATGTTCTGCCCACGGGAAAGAAGATGGGATGAGCCCCTGTCTCAGGTGGTTTACATAAAGAGAGCCAGGCCAGCAGACGACAGCACCCACTGATCCTCGTGTCTCCACAGCATGGACACAATTTTTGAAGAAACTGGGCAGGAAGCTTTCAAAAGTAGATGTGGTCATAGTTTTTTTGTTATCAAAAAAGTACAAAGTAAATGATAAAAATAAAAATCTCATTCCAATCAATATTTGCAGTGACGAATCTTTCCCTTCATCAGTTCTTTTAGTTGCACTTGTACACAGGTTATGGAGGAGCTCGGCAGGAGGTTGTTCCAAACATCTTGGAGACCTGACCGCCGATCTTCTGTGTTGAGACTTGTGTTGATCTTTCGATCTCTTGATCCCAGACAGGTGGGATGATGTGAGATCGGGACGGGAAGGGAGCTCTGTGGATCGTCATCTCCAGGAGTCTTCAGTCTTAATAACATTGACCAGATGTTTGGGGTTGTTCTCTGGCTGCAGAATAAATTTGGACCCAATTAGACACCTCCCTAATGGTATTACATGGTATTCCCCTCTCTGTTTGGGTCCCTCAAGGCTCTGTCCTGGGGCCCCTTCTTTTTTCCATCTATACCCTTGGTCTGGGACAACTCATCAAGTCCCATGGCTTCCAGTATCACCTGTACACTGATGACACTCAGATCTACCTCTCTGGCCCAGACGTCACCTCTCTGCTGTCCAGAATCCCGGAGTGTCTATCAGCCATATCCTCCTTCTTCTCCTGTCGCTTCCTAAAACTAAATGTAGAGAAAACTGAACTCATTATCTGTCCCCCATCTCACGCACCTCCCTTACCTGATCTATCTATCACAATAAATGACATCACACTTTGCCCTGTACCTGAAGTCCGCTGCCTTGGAGTGATCCTTGACTCTGCCTTAACCTTCAAACCACATATCCAAGCTCCCGCCACCTCCTGCCGCCTCCAACTCAAAAATATTTCCAGAATTCATCCCTTCCTCAACCCTCAATCTAGTAAACTACTAGTGCATGCCCTCATCATCTCCCACCTCGATTACTGCAACCTCCTCCTCTGTGGCCTCCCTGCTAACACTCTTGCACCTCTCCAATATGTCCTTAACTCTGCTGCCCGACTAATCCACCTCTCTCCTCGCTATTCCTCCACATCTCCCCTCCCCAAATCCCTCCACTGTCTCCCAATTCTCCAGCGTATCCAATTCAAACTACTACCATTGACTTACAAAGCCGTCCACAATCTGTCCCCCCCATATATCTCTGAACTAATCTCCCGATATCATCCAACTCATAATCTTCGATCTTCCCAAGACCTCCTTCTTTCCTCCATACTTGTACATTCCTCATCTAACCGCCTGCAAGACTTTGCCCGATCATCCCCCATCCTCTGGAACTCTGCACCCCATCACGTCCGACTGTCCCCCACACTCAGAACCTTCAAGCGGAACCTGAAAACCCATCTCTTCAGAACAGCCTACAGCCTGCAATGACCATGGTGCCAGCTCACCACCACTGGACCTCATGCTCCACCACCACTGGACCCGGCGCTCCACCACCACTGGACCCGGCGCTCCATCACCACTGGACCCGGCGCTCCATCACCACTGGACCCGGCGCTCCACCACCACCCAAGCAGACCCAACTGACTTTCTCCCTCCCCATTGCCCTGTAGAATGTAAGCCCGCAAGGGCAGGGTCCTCTCTCCCCTCTGTATCGGTCTGTCACTGTTACTTTATTCATTGTATTTATAACTTGTTTGTATGTAACCCTTTCTCATGTACAGACCATGGAATCAATGGTGCTCTATAAATAAATAATAATAATAATTACATTATGGGTAAGTATCTACTTTTATTGCCAGTTGAAGACACCAAGAAATGGGCAACGTTAAGAACCATAGAGTCGGTGGTCGGCCAAACATACACTCAATGTCATTCAAGGAAACCCGCTAGCTAATAATGACTATCTTTAGAGAAAGGCTCGATTACTCTGTAAAGATGGTGCCAGAGGAAAAAGGATTCACGCAATATAGTTATATCTAGACACGGTGAAAACAAAGGCGGTCATTATCATGGGTTCTCCATTGCAACCCGGCCCGTAGGGCGTGATAAGAAAGGAGGTAAATTTGCAAACAAGAAATAAGGACAAAAATAGAAGAACAGGTGGAAAATAAAGAAAACAAGTGTTACACCTTTAAAGAGAAGGCTGATATTAGCTAATGACTCGCCCACGAGGGCCGTGAGGTACTCGGAACCGGGCTGCAGTTCTGCTGGGGGAGTCACGGGGTCAAGATCCAGCTCAGTGGCCCTGAGTGGTTAATAAAAAGCGGGGGAAAAAAATAAAATAAAATTGGACATTATCATGATGCCACCCGTGGTGTGCAGCTATGGGTAGCCGCCGCTGCAGTCTGGACCTCTGGGGATGATGGGAGTATCAGCGAGGATGTTGAGCCCTCCATGGGAAAAGCTGGTCCTCAGGGCAACCGTGAAGTCTATTGATGTACAGGGATGCAGGGTTCACAGTCTCAGGCAGTCTCCTACTGCCGAATCACAGAGTCAGTCTATCAGGCATGAGAATTACAGTCTCAGACAGTATAGAGCTTTGACCGGGTTTAACTCTCTCTTCTTGGGAGATGAAACAGTTTACAACAGGTCTAAGTAGCCGGGATGGTTCATCTGCGTCACCCCCTTTCGTGTCTCTTTCGGACCTTTTCAGTCTGCCCTGCACGCTAGCTACGATCCAGCGGTCACAGGCTTTCAGTGGGTGAGCTACCGGGTCCCCTAGCCCTAATACGACGGCCTTCTCATCACTGCACTGGAGGTTGTGTCTCGGGACATAAAGACCCTGCACCCCGCTGGGGTTTGTGGTTGGCGCATACCTCGTCCTGGCCACTTCAACAGAGTCGGCACTCTGGTTCCGGCCCAGTCCACCAGTGTCCTCGCTAACTCAAGCACACCTGGACTCCTTCTGTCCCTGACCTCGGTCTGCAGCCTTGGACCCGAGCTAGCCTCATAGTGGCACAGGCCGCCAGGTCCGGTCCTCACAGTCCTGTCTGGTGGTGTTCTCGCCTCTCCTTCTGACTGCACTTGACTTCACTCCTCGAATTTTCTGGACTGATTGGACTCTCCACTCCTCTGGACTTGATGTTGTGTCCTTTTTGCTCCTCTAACTTTCCCCCCTCCACCTGGCTCCTCGCACTATCCTGTTGCTGGACATAAGAGTCCCTGGATTTAGGATTGGGTGTGTTTGGTGTGTGTAGGGGGAGACCGATTTACCAATCCCGGCTGCTGCGCCATCTAGAGGCGACCGGTCCACAGGGGCCCCACAGTAAGACAAGGAATGGCTTGTGCTTTCCAAAGGAAAAAATGGTAAGGACAATGGCCTGGAAACTCAAGTCCATCCAACCTGGGAGAGACCTGTGGGTCAGATATCAAGAACTGATAAGGAAACCGGATTAGACAAGTCTATCACAGAGATAAATGTTTAGTATAAGTGAATGATAATGCCTGACATTGTCACAACAACATGTGAAACCAGCTCGGTGTAACATTGATTTGGTGGTGTAACCAGCAGTACAATAAATTTGCCAAAGTATCCTGGGAGCCGTTTTTCAATACGACAATACCGCGTTGTATGTTGCTTTTGCTATTGTGAGCAGCCTGTGTGTCCTAAATGTGGTCTCATGGTTGCAGCACCTCCAGACTTGTCTCCCTTGACTGCAGCATCTCAGACATGTCTCCCTTGACTGTGTCGAGCCCACTGGGACGAGGGAACTCGTGTGCCCTGGACCGTGTCTGCTTCTGGGGAATGTCACGGGGTCCTGGTCTGGACCGTTCCCACGCCTGGCAAATAATAAGGTGTATTTACAGGGGAGAATTCTATTGTCTCCCATGGCTGCAGAGTCTCCAGACCTGTCTCCCATGGTTGCAGCGTCTTCAGACTTCTCTTTGGCTGTAGTAACTCCAAACTGTCTTCCATGGCTGCAGCATCTACAGACTTGTCTCTCCTGGCTGCAGCATCTCAGGACTTATTTAGATGGCTATGGCATCTTTGGACTTGACACCAATGGCTGCAGCATCTCCATACCTGTCTCTCCTTGCTGCCGCATCTCCAAACTTGTCTCTTTTGGCTGCAGTGTTTATGGACTTGTCTACCATTGCTACAGCGTCTCCGACTTGTCTCCCATGGCTGCAGCGTCTCCGACATATCTTTGTGGCGCCCCTGCGACCAGGTGGCCACAAAGGGAAGTGCAACCAGGTAAGGCAGTACGGTTGGCAAAACACCCACACAGATGCACACACCGACCCCACACCTAGGACTCTAGGTTGGGCAAAGGGTGGCAGGTGTTAAGAGAAGTGGGTGGAGTGTAGGTGAGCACTGACAAGTGGGTGGAGAGACCAACACAATAAACACCCGGGAACACACAGTTAGAGAGCAGAACAAGCAGCAGCAGAAAAGTGGGAGAGAACATTAGAAGAGAAGTGAACAGTGAGAGAGACTTCCAGGAGGTTTCAGGTTCCCAGGAGGCGCAGAATCCCATGAGGCATAGCCACGAGGAGAGAAAGCCCACTCCATAGCCTGGAGGTGACGGGAAGGAGAAAGAGATTGAAAGAGACCCCACAGCTGAGAAGGTAAGAGGACAAGGGCCCGCCAGCCGCACACATCTTAGCTGACCAGAGGAACCCTGAGTTGAAACAGTGAGAGAAAGAAGGAGCCTGGTGTACCCAAATATCTGAACCTGGGACAGTGGAGGCTAGGCCACGACCAGAGAACCGGCTCTAAAGAGGTGATTGGGGATAATCCAGATCCTAATCATGAGACACACCAGTGTGGGGCAGGTGCTTTATGACCTGCAGCCTAACTTTCCACCACGGTCTAAGAACACAGTTGTCATACTAGGACTGGTGACCGTGACTGCAAGGGAAACATTCACCCGTGAGTCCGCGTCCCATGGGTGAGAGGTACTACATTGAGACTGAGAGAGAGTCCTGAAAGAACTTTGAGGGAACAACCCAGAAACGCCACCTGAGCTGCACAGTTTGAGTTGCCCGGAGCAGTGTAAATTGTGTGAACTGTACGGAAAGAGCTGTGAACTGTTGTAACCTGCTGTCAAAGACCTGGTAAAGTACCCAGTAAGCTCATCCCTGCCTGAGACTGTTTACTTCCAGCATCGCAGTAAAGTCCCACCTGAGGAGCCACAGACTGTCATTCTTGCACACTGGCTGGAGAGCTGCAGCTTTGAAGTAAGTGAACTGCACTGCATACAATCCCTCACCAGGCCCAGCCATCACCTCTACACCTGCCCTGGGGACCCTCAGCCCTACCGAGGAGGGTTTACCATCCACGCTGCTCCAAGTCACTGTCCCCAGCAGGAAATCCGGTAGCGGTGGTTCTACTAACCACATACCCTGGGTGGCGTCACGACAAATCCCTTGTAAATAACCCCTTTTTGGACTGATTCCAGGCCACGGGACGGGGTCACAACTACCGTGATACCCCAGAGAGACAGCGCTGGCCCGGCTCCCGAATACCCCATAGCCATCTCTTATGGCTGCAGCATCTCTAGACTTGTCTCTTTTGGCTATAGCGTCTCTAGACTTGTCTCCCATGGCTGTAGCGTCTACGGACTTCTCTCTCATGGCTGCACAGTCTATGGACCTGTCTCCCATGGCTGCAGCATCTTCAGACATGTCTCTCCTGGCTGCAGCACCTCTGGACTTGTCTCTCCTGGCTGCAGCATCTCCAGACTTGTCTCTTTTGGCTGAAGCATCTCCAGACTTGTCTCTTTTGGCTAGAGCGTCTCTAGACTTGTCTCCCATGGCTGTAGCGTCTACGGACGTCTCTCTCATGGCTGCAGAGTCTCTGGACCTGTCTCCCATGGCTGCAGCATCTCCAGACTTGTCTCTCCTGGCTGCAGCACCTCTGGACTTGTCTCTCATTGCTGCAGCATCTCCAGACTTGTCTCTTTTGGCTGCAGCATCTCCAGACTTGTCTCCCATGGCTGCAGCATCTCCAGACTTGTGTCTCCTGGCTGCAGCACCTCTGGACTTGTCTCCCATGGCTGCAACATCTCCAGACTTGTCTCTTTTGGCTGCAGCATCTCTGGACTTGTCTCCCATGGCTGCAGCATCTCCAGACTTGTCTCTTTTGGCTGCAGCACCTCTGGACTTGTCTCCCATGGCTGCAGCATCTCCAGACTTGTCTCTTTTGGCTGCAGCATATCCAGACTTGTCTCTCCTGGCTGCAGCATCTCTGGACTTGTCTCCCATGGCTGCAGCATCTCCAGACTTGTCTCTCATTGCTGCAGCATCTCTGGACTTATCTCTCCTGGCTGCAGCATCTCCAGACTTGACTCCTTTGGCTGCAGTTCTCTCATCGAGCACATCCGGGACATCATTGGTTGGTGGTTACACAGGAGTTTCCATCTGAAGATGTTGATGATTTGCACAAGTGCATTCAAGGCAGAACATCCCTCAAACAACAGTTATTAACCACAGTTAGAGCCTCCAAGATGTGTGGGGATTTCTGCATGTGGCTCATCCTCCAGACTGAATAAGTCAAGATGTTTTGACAATATTGTTTCCTTTTCCTCCTCAATATCCAGATCAGTAACGTCTCCATCCTGTGATTTCCAGAATGGATGCTGTAGCTTCAGTGTTGCAGAGTGGATACATTAATACATACAATAAGATATCACTAAGTGTCAGTATATCTGTGACATTCTCGGTTTATTATGACAGTACTCTTCTATCATCATAGGTACCCTAAGTGGAAGCCCCCTGTAAATACTTGTTCATGGTTCAATACCGGGATTTATTGTCTTTATTCTTGTTTATCCTTGAGAAAACATGAAGACCCGAGCCGTCATTGGCTGTCACAGATGGAGATGGGATTATCCGGGGCCCCTGACATGATACATTTCACCTTTGGCGATTTCCTACTTATTCAGCCATTCATAAAACAGTTTTCTTGTTACTTATACTGTAAAGAGCGGAGATGACTGAGAGCGCTGAGCTACGTCTGAGGAGCGCTGACTTTCTACATCACTGGATATCAGCTCATCTGGGCAGATGATGATACAAGTGGATTCATCTAATTCTATCTATTTGCACTATATGGAGAAAAGTATGTGCCCCCCATCCACCTCCAGGATCTTCTCTGACCTCCCACCCTGCATCCATAGACATTAATATGACATCATCCTCTGCAACTCCTGCTCCTCTGACAAGGATTTCCACAAGATTGTGGAGGTGTCTGTGAGATTTGTAGCTGCACTAACAATCTCTGTGGTGTTGGATGGGGCTGAGGTCCGGGCTTTGTAGTGTTGGATGGGGCTGAGGTCTGGGCTCTGTGGTGTTGGATGGGGCTGGGTCGGGGCTCTGTGGTGTTGGATGGGGCTCAGGTCCAGGCTCTGTGGTGTTGGATGAGGCTCATTTCCATGCTCTGTGGTGTTGGATGAGGCTGAGGTCCAGGCTCTGTGGTGTTGGATGGGGCTGAGGTCCTGGCTTTGTGGTGTTGGATGGGGCTGAGGTCCGGGTTCTGTGGTGTTGGATGAGGCTGAGGTCCAGGCTCTGTGGTGTTGGATGGGGCTGAGGTCCTGGCTTTGTGGTGTTGGATGGGGCTGAGGTCTGGGCTCTGTGGTGTTGGATGGGGCTGAGGTCTGGGCTCTGTGGTGTTGGATGGGGCTGAGGTCCAGGCTCTGTGGTGTTGGATGGGGCTGAGGTCCAGGCTCTGTGGTGTTGGATGAGGCTGAGGTCCAGGCTCTGTGGTGTTGGATGGGGCTCAGGTCCAGGCTCTGTGGTGTTGGATGGGGCTGAGGTCCAGGCTCTGTGGTGTTGGATGGGGCTCAGGTCCAGGCTCTGTGGTGTTGGATGGGGCTGGGGTCGGGGCTCTGTGGTGTTGGATGGGGCTGAGGTCCAGGCTCTGTGATGTTGGATGGGGCTGGGGTCGGGGCTCTGTGGTGTTGGATGGGGCTCAGGTCCAGGCTCTGTGGTGTTGGATGGGGCTCAGGTCCGGGCTCTGTGGTGTTGGATGGGGCTGAGGTCCGGGCTCTGTGGTGTTGGATGGGGCTGAGGTCCAGGCTCTGTGGTGTTGGATGGGGCTCAGGTCCAGGCTCTGTGGTGTTGGATGGGCTGGGGTCGGGGCTCTGTGGTGTTGGATGGGGCTGAGGTCCAGGCTCTGTGATGTTGGATGGGGCTGGGGTCGGGGCTCTGTGGTGTTGGATGGGGCTCAGGTCCAGGCTCTGTGGTGTTGGATGGGGCTCAGGTCCGGGCTCTGTGGTGTTGGATGGGGCTGAGGTCCAGGCTCTGTGGTGTTGGATGGGGTTGAGGTCCGGGTTCTGTGGTGTTGGATGGGGCTCAGGTCCAGGCTCTGTGGTGTTGGATGGGGCTGGGGTCGGGGCTCTGTGGTGTTGGATGGGGCTGAGGTCCAGGCTCTGTGATGTTGGATGGGGCTGGGGTCGGGGCTCTGTGGTGTTGGATGGGGCTCAGGTCCAGGCTCTGTGGTGTTGGATGGGGCTCAGGTCCGGGCTCTGTGGTGTTGGATGGGGCTGAGGTCCAGGCTCTGTGGTGTTGGATGGGGTTGAGGTCCGGGTTCTGTGGTGTTGGATGGGGCTGAGCTCTGGGCTCTGTGGTGTTGGATGGAGCTGAGGTCCGGGCTCTGTGGTGTCGGATGGGGCTGAGGTCTGGGCTCTGTGGTGTTAGATGGGGCTGAGGTCTGGGCTCTGTGGTTTTGGATGGAGCTGAGGTCTGGGCTCTGTTGTGTTGGATGGGGCTGAGGTATGGGCTCTGTGATGTTGGATGGGGCTGAGGTCTGGGCTCTGTGGTGTTGGATGGGGCTGAGGTCCGGGCTCTGTGGTGTTGGATGGGACTGAGTTCTGGGCTCTGTGGGGTTGGATGGAGCTGAGGTCTGGGCTCTGTGGTGTTGGATGGAGCTGAGGTCCAGGCTCTGTGGTGTTGGATGGGGCTGAGGTCTGGCCTCTGTGATGTTGGATGGGGCTGAGATCCGGGCTCTGTGGTGTTGGATGGGGCTGAGGTCTGGCCTCTGTGAAGTTGGATGGGGTTCAGGTCCGGGCTCTGTGGTGTTGGATGGGGCTGAGGTCTAGGCTCTGTGGTGTTGGATGAGTCTGAGGTCCAGGCTCTGTGGTGTTGGATGAAGCAGAGGTCCGGGCTCTATGGTGTTGGATAGGGCTGAGGTCTGGGCTCTATGGTGTTGGATGGGGCCGAGGTCCAGGCTCTGTAGTGTTGGATGGGGCTGGGGTACGGGCTCTGTGGTGTTGGATGGGGCTGAGGTCCAGGCTCTGTACTGTTGGATGGGGCTGAGGTCCAGGCTCTGTGGTGTTGGATGGGGCTGAAGTCTGGGCTCTGTTGTGTTGGATGGGGCTGAGGTATGGGCTCTGTGATGTTGGATGGGGCTGAGGTCCGGGCTCTGTGGTGTTGGATGAGGCTGGGGTATGGTCTCTGTGGTGTTGGATGGGGCTGAGGTCCAGGCTCTGTGGTGTTGGATGGAGTTGAGGTCCAGGCTCTGTTGTGTTGGATGGGGCTGAGGTATGGGCTCTGTGATGTTGGATGGGGCTGAGGTATGGGCTCTGTGATGTTGGATGGGGCTGAGGTCCAGGCTCTGTGGTGTTGGATGGGGCTGAGGTCCGGGCTCTGTGGTGTTGGATGGGGCTGAGGTCCAGGCTCTGTGGTGTTGGATGGGGCTGAGGTCCAGGCTCCGTGATGTTCGATGGTGCTGAGGTCCAGGCTTTGTGGTTTTGCATGAGGCTGAGGTCCAGGCTCTACGATGTTGGATGGGGCTGAGGTCCGGGCTAATGTTCTTCTTCTTCCATATCTGTATGGATCTTGTGCAGTGTATTCAGTCATGGGGAACAGTGAAGGGTCTTCTCCAAACTGTTCCCACAAAGCTGAAGCTACAATTGTCCACAATGTTTTCTGCTGAAGATAAAGATTTCACTGGAGATAACAGTTCACAGCCGCCCCCTGATAACAGCCTGGAGCATCATCCTCCACCATCTGTACAACGGGCACAATGCAGTCAGGGGGGACCGTCCTCCATTCACCAAACCCAGACTCCTCCATCAGACACAGATAGAGCAGTGTCATCCGTCACTGCACAGAATACGTCTCCTCCAGAGTCCAGTGGTGACGGACACCGCTCCATCCAATGCTCGGCATTGTACTTGGTGATGTACGGCTGCACAGAACACGTCTCCTCCAGAGTCCAGTGGTGGCGGCTTTACACCGCTCTAGCAGACGCTCGGCATTGTGCTTGGTGATGTACGGCTGCAGCTCCTCAGCGGTCAGCCCCTCGCTTTATAACGTTATGGGGTCTCTATTTATTGGCTGAGTTGCTGTGCTTTATTCCTTAATAATATCATTCACGGTTGATGTGGGAAGATTCAGGAGGAAGAAATGTTACTTTGGTGGCTCCTATTACAGTACACATGGAGGTTATATACCGGGGGCGAGGGCACTGAAGAAGGAATTGTTAGGCTATAGGCTGGACTTTAAAAACTATGAAACTATTAAAATAGCATTCAGTGGTTAATCCGCGTCCTGTACATTTCTCCATAGTCTTAGAAATGGGGAACGGATAAAAGGTTGCACACACAGCGCCCTTCATTCTAGTAGTTTATTAGGCTGCCTTCACATTTGCGTTTGTGTCTGCATGCTGATGGCATGCAGACACAAACGCAGTCAAAAGCAATGTCATTTTGATGTGTCCGCAGCGGATAATGTCCGCCTGCGGACACATCACTGTGGAGCCCGGGCAGCCAATCGGCGCTGTCCGGGGGCGGGCCGGAGGCAGAGATCAGCGCCAGAGATCTCCTCCTCCCCGCCGCCGGTAAGCTCCGGGACGTGTCAGCGGGGAGAAACAGCTGATTTGACAGCTGTTTGAATCTCCCGCGCTGACACCGAGAGGAGATGTCGGCGCGGGAAGATTCAAACAGCTGTCACATCAGCTGTTTCTCCCCACCGACATCGCTAGCAGATTACCGGCGGCGGGAAGGAGGCGATCATTAGAGGTTGAGCTGATCTCCCGGTGGCCGTCGGTGATCTCCTGTGACATCACCGCCGGCCACCGGGAGATTTTTCAATGGGTCCGCAGCGTTCTCCTGCGCTGTCAAGCGCAGAACACTGCGGACCCATTGAAGCCAATGCTTTTTTTGTGCGCTTGGGGAAGGTTGCTGATTTTCCAAGGTCCCCGAGCGCCCAAAAAATGCAACATGCTGCGTCCCGGGTGCGGACGGGGGACCCTGGAGGGAGCAGATATCTTCCACATCCGCACCCGAACACAGCAAACGCAGGCACTATGCGTTCCTATGTTAAACATAGGAACGCAGTGCGCATGCGTTTGACTGCGTATGGGAACGCAGCATAAGCTGCGTTCACATACGCAAATGTGAAGGCAGCCTTAACGTCTCAGTAATCAGACCCCACCAGTAATGTCTTTCCAAATAAAATAATGATTTATTATGTAAATTTCAGGGAAAGAATTAGTTAAATAATAAAAAATAGAAAAAGGTCAATTTTTAAATCTGTACGGAAATAAATATCTCTGGTTGTGAAGAAAATATCCCCAAAAAGAATATTATAATATTATGTTATAACCAAGAGTAAGAAAATCCCCGAGAGTCGTAATAACTGCCCCCATCTTGTATGATATCACTATGGGGGCGCACATATTTATTCAGCTCCCAGAGACGGATCATTCCGAGGGATTAGCTGTCATATGACTCAATACAAATGCTAATACCCGTCTTTCCTCCGACTGAGAATAACAAGTTTATAAAGCGTTGCGAGGTCTCCATCACCGCGGCCCCCGGAGTCCTGGAGAGTCTTCAGGGTGCCTCATTATCATCTCATTTTCCCGGGTCCTGTGATGTCAGCCACCGCCGTCCGCCCCTAGCATGAAGCAGATCTGGGATAGCGCAACACTTCATCTGAATAATGTGATACCTGTTTATCAAACACTCGGTATTATCACCCCAGAGCGGTATTATATAACACCTGTATATGTCACGGGCAGTGAGGGCCGGGGTACTCAACCATCCGGGGGTTAATCAGATTGGGACAGCACAGCAGCGGTCCCCAGAGGTTGCGGCCCTGGCCGGACATGTTAAAGGGGTATTCACAAGGGAATAATAGTTTGTGACGCCATCTGGGGTTCTGACCTGAGGTGGGTGCTTCCAAGGGTAGGTGGTAGGGCAGCCAGGTTGCTAAGCCCTCTCCAGTCAGGGCAGGGATTCCTTGGAAGGTGTGGAGGGATGGATGGGATGGTGCAGAGGAGGAGGAGGAGGAGGGTAATGGTGCAGGAGGATGCAGAAAGGATCAGACCACACACAGTCTTTGTGGTTCTTACCCTTTACTTGAAGTTAAAGATTACAACCCAACCGGGGTATGATGTTCACCAGGAGCGCAGCCTGGCCAGCCCGGAGATAGTTGGGGTCCACCTTGCTGAAACAAAGGGTATATGGCCTTCCAGCTGCCTTACCTGTTCTGACACTTGCTACCTCTTTCCTCTCCTAAGTGTCTGTGGATTCCGTTCCCTGCCAGGCAGGTAGCTGCGAGTGGCACATCAGGAGTCCGGTTGCTACAGTGGCATTGCCTCCCTGACAAAGGGTAATGTCATGCCTGGAAGCAAGAAGGGGTTGCCACGCTACATAACACCAGCATCCAACACTTGTTCTGACACTAGTTTCAGGGGAGCTTCCCTATAAATTCTTGTCTGGAGACAGGGTCTACTCCAGCAGTCCCACAGCAGCGCTGGTCACCCTGACCAGACTAACCACAGGTGGCATCACAAACCTATCCCCTGTACATATTCCCCTTTAGTGCACACCCAGGGTCACAGAGCCGGGTCACTTCCACCATGATGAACCCACCAAACCGACTGGCCCAGTTACCGAGTACCCGCGGCCCTGGTGGGCGTCGCAACTGGCGTCACAAACAGGATTTCGTGGCCCGGCTAGCTCCGGGTTCTGTGTGCCATAGACTATTGAACTGTGTAGCTGCTGCTAATACCATGCCGCGCAGCGCAAAGGAAGCAGAAGGGCGTATCGTCGTGGGCGGCACCTGAGAAGGAGCCCGAAGCGAAGCTCTGCGCCGCGCTTTGACATCAGCTGGTGGGAAGCAGGAGGACTGACCCGGAAGCCTTGCACACTCAATTCATCCCGCCTGCGGAGCGGCAGACTGATAAGCGAACAGAAACGCTGAACCTGGGTAAGGTTCACTAGGGGGAAGGAAGATGCCCATCCTAGATCAGGATTCCGCGGCAATCGCCGCCGCAGCCCCCATAATGCCATTATCGATGCGGTATGCGACCTGGCTGCCTCAGTACTCGGGGGAGTCGCACACCTTGAGCGACTATAAGATGAGACTGTATAGTTTATTTGAAGTGAACCCCCTGACTGAGAGCCAAAAAGTCAGCGTCCTTATCAGCCACCTAATCAGTGCGGCCCAGAGGTAAGTGAAGTCCTGGCCGGACATTGACAAATGACCTGTGAGACAAATCCTGGCCAGGCTGAAGGACACCAATGACACCCATACTGCAGCGGAGATTAAAATGAGATTTTTTGGGTGTACACAAAGGGTGCAGGACAGTGTACGGGGCTATGCTTTAAACCTGCGGGCCATTAAGCAGGTAGACCCCAACAGTGTGCAAGACGAGGACAGACTGTTGACCGAGCAGTTTATTAAGGGTCTCCTGTCTGACGCTCACCGGACACAACTACGCTTTATGGCCCTACAATACCCAGATCTGGACTTTGCTCAATTTAAAGACCGGGCCATCTGGGTGCTGCGAGAATCTACCCCAACTGGCACTGTACACCTCCGGCGCCCCGCTATCACCTACCACCAGGAGGCGGCACCCTCGCCACAGGCAACCGTGGGGGCAGATGCACAGTCCCTAGAGAATGACCCCTTTGCAGATCTACGAGTCCAGGTCCAGGAGTTGGCTAAAAGTATGGCTGCACTGACAAAAAATGTGCAGTCCATGCAAGTCACACCTCAAAAGGAAAAGACCCAGCTGGCCTCCAGTGCAGATGACGGCCCTTGGCGAAGGCAAAGAGGCTCTGAAACACTAAAAGAAATCTTGAAAAAAAAAAATGTGCTAGCCAGTAACGGTTACTTTTGTAGACCAAGCAGAGGGAAAAATTATGGAATCACCCTGTAAATTTTCATTCCCAAAACTAACACCTGCATCAAATAAGATCTGCTCGTTAGTCTGCATCTAAAAAGGAGTGATCACACCTGTTGCACCAAATGGACTGACATAAATCATGACTCCAACACGAGAGATGTCAATTGAAACAAAGGAGAGGATTATCAAACTCTTAAAAGAGGGTAAATGATCACGCAATAATGCCAAAGATGTTGGTTGTTTACAGTCAGCTGTGTCTAAAATCGGGACCAAATACAAACAACATGGGAAGGTTGTTTAAGGCAAACATACTGGTAGACCAAGGAAGACATCAAAGCATCAAGACCGGAAACTTAAAGCAATATGTCTCCAAAACAGGAAATGCACAACAAAACAAAAGAGGAACGGATGTGAGGAAACTGGAGTCAATGTGTGTGACCGAACTGTAAGAAACCGCCTAAAGGAAATGGGATTTACATATAGAAAAGCTAAACAAAAGCCATCATGAACATCTAAACAGAAAAAAACAAGGTTACAATGGGCTAAGGAAAAGCAATCGTGGACTGTGAATGACTGGATGAAAATCATATTTAGTGATGAATCGTGAATCTGCATTGGGCAACGGGATGATGCTGGAACTTTTGCTTGGTGTCATTCCAATGAGATTTATAAAGATGACTGCCTGATATGGGGCTGCATGTCAGGTAAAGGCCCTGGGGAGACAGCTGTCATTACATCTTCAATAAATGCCCAAGTTTACATTGATATTTTGGACAGTTTTCTTTATCCCATCCATTGAAAGAATGTTTGGGGATGATGAAATCATTTATCAAGATGATAATGCATCCTACCATAGAGCAAAAACTGTGGAAACATTCCTTGAAAGAAGACACATAAGGTCAATGTAATGGCCTGCTAATAGTCCGGATGTCATGGTGGGGTTACACGTCCCGATATCGGGACGATATCGCATACAACGCCGCGGGAGCGCGCATTTCGGGAGCGCTTTTCCCGATATCGCATCGCCGGTTTACACGCTGCGATATCGGGAAACAACGTCCCTCCGATGTGTACGCCCACCAACCCAGGAACGACCAGTTAACATGGGAGTGAATGGGTGACGTGAGCGTAGACATCGGAGTTGGGCTGTCACACGCAGCGATGCTGGTACAACGGCCTTGCGATATCGGCGAGTTGAATAGCTTTGCTATTCAACTCCGATATCGTTTTGGCATCGTTCCAGCATCGCGTTGTACTGTCAAATAGTACAACGCGCACCCGATATTGGCTCCAACTCGCGACCCACGTGACTTTTTGTCGGAGTTGGGTCGGAGTTGGACGCCGATATCGGGACGTGTAAACCCACCATCAGTCCAATTGAAAATCTTTGGTGGAAGTTGAAGAAAATGGTCCATGACAAGGCTCCAACCTGCAAAGCTGATCTGGCAACAGCAATCAGAGAAAGTTGGAGCCAGATTGATGATGAGTATTGTTTGTCACTCATTAAGTCCATGCCTCAGACATTGCAAGCTGTTATAAAAGCCAGAGGTGGTGCAAGAAAAAACTAGTGATGTATTGGAGTGTTGTTTTCATTTTTCTGTGTGTATACTGGCACATGCAATATACCGAATCATATAATCCTTAGTCGCTCATTTCCCAGTCCCTCTACTGAACTTGCCTCCATATCTCTTTTTCTGAGATACAATATATTCAGGAGGATTCATTCTTTTCTATCTTTTACACCCTATGAATCAGGGGCGGAACTACCGTGGTGCAGCTGGTGCAGCTGCACCAGGCCCCGTCCAGTTAGGGGGCCCCTGAGGCTCCAGCGGCAGGTCCATTCCCCTGTCAGACAGAACGGGATGGTAGGTGGCAGTAGTATGGTAAATATCTTCAGCATTTAATGTGTGGCCCGGAGGGGGGGGGGTTGTGAGTGGGTGCTGTCGCCGACTGTCGGGTGTCAGCAGCTCTGCACACCCGCGGCACTGTTCTGCTGGCCGTCATTGAGGCCCGGGTGTGAGGGGGATCGCTGTTGGTCGGGTGCCAGCAGCTCTGCACACCCGCGGCACTGTCCTCCTGCTGGCTGGCATTGAGTCCGGAGGGGGGGGAGGGTGCTGTCTGGAGTCAGGTGTGCCGCGGCTCTTTTCTTGCTGTATGCTATCAGTAAGAAGAGGGGGAGGGAGGGGGGATTGCTGTTGGAGCAGCAGCACTTCGTTGAGGCCAGAGGGGCTGGGAGGGTCGGCTCTTCTGTGGACCCGGTGAGCAAGCTGACTGAGGAGGATACTGAGGGCTCCAGGGTAAGAGCCCCTGAGCAGGGCTTTGGTCTGGTGGGGAGGGAAACAGTCTGTGAACACAGCACTGTAGTGCACACCAACATGATTTGAGGGGTGTGGGGCAGGATTTGGATGCCTCAAGAAAGGGACGTTCCTGGGGCCCCAAGGTCCCCCCTTCAGAAGGGGATGGGGGTCATGGGGGCCCCAGGATCCCCCTTCCTTGATGCAGCCGATCTCCCCAAACTCTGTGTGTGTGGCATGTGTCTGTGTGTCTGTGGCATGTGTCTGTGTGTCTGTGGCATGTGTCTGTGGCATGTGTCTGTGGCATGTGTCTGTCTGTGACATGTGTCTGTGACATGTGTCTCTGTGGCATGTGTCTCTGTGGCATGTGTCTCTGTCTGTGACATGTGTCTCTGTGTCTGTGACGTGTCTGTGACATGTGTCTCTGTGTCTGTGACATGTGTCTCTGTGGCATGTGTGTCTGTGACATGTGTCTCTGTGTCTGTGACGTGTCTGTGACATGTCTCTGTGTCTGTGACATGTCTCTGTGTCTGTGACATGTGTCTCTGTGTCTGTGACATGTGTCTCTGTGTCTGTGACATGTGTCTCTGTGTCTGTGACATGTGTCTCTGTGGCATGTGTCTCTGTGTCTGTGACATGTGTCTCTGTGTCTGTGACGTGTCTGTGACATGTGTCTCTGTGTCTGTGACATGTGTCTCTGTGTCTGTGGCATGTGTGTCTGTGACATGTGTCTCTGTGTCTGTGACGTGTCTGTGACATGTGTCTCTGTGACATGTGTCTGTGACATGTGTCTCTGTGGCATGTGTCTCTGTGTCTGTGACGTGTCTGTGACATGTGTCTCTGTGTCTGTGACATGTGTCTGTGACATGTGTCTCTGTGGCATGTGTCTCTGTGTCTGTGACATGTGTCTGTGGCATGTGTCTCTGTGTCTGTGACATGTGTCTCTGTGTCTGTGACATGTGTCTGTGGCATGTGTCTCTGTGGCATGTGTCTGTGTCTGTGACATGTGTCTCTGTGTCTGTGACATGTGTCTGTGACATGTGTCTCTGTGTCTGTGACATGTGTCTCTGTGTCTGTGACATGTGTCTCTGTGTCTGTGACATGTGTCTCTGTGTCTGTGACATGTGTCTCTGTGGCATGTGTCTCTGTGTCTGTGACATGTGTCTCTGTGTCTGTGACATGTGTCTGTGACATGTGTCTCTGTGGCATGTGTCTCTGTGTCTGTGACATGTGTCTCTGTCTGTGACATGTGTCTCTGTGTCTGTGACATGTGTCTCTGTGGCATGTGTCTCTGTGTCTGTGACATGTGTCTCTGTGTCTGTGACATGTGTCTCTGTGACATGTGTCTCTGTGTCTGTGACATGTGTCTCTGTGTCTGTGACATGTGTGTCTGTGGCATGTGTCTCTGTGTCATGTGTCTCTGTGTCATGTGTCTCTGTGTCTGTGGCATGTGTCTCTGTGTCTGTGGCTTTCGTCTCTGTGTCTGTGGCTTGTGTCTCTGTGTCTGTGTGTGCGGCCTGTGCATGTGTTTGGAATTTATTAGTGTGTTGTGTGTGTGCATGGATTGTGTGTGTGTGTGTGGCTTGTGTCTGCGTGTGTGGCTTGTGTCTCTGTGTGTGTGCCCTGTGTATGTGTCTGTGTGTGGCATTTGTCTGTGTGTTGCTTTTGTGTCTGTGTGTGCTTGGCTTGTGTGTTTTGATTGTGTGTGTGGATTGTGTGTGGCTTGTGTCTGTATGTGTAGCTTGTGGCTGTGTGTGGCTTGTGTGTGTGTGGCTTGTGTCTCTGTGTGTGTGGCTTGTGTCTCTGTGTGTGTGGCTTGTGTCTCTGTGTGTGTGGCTTGTGTCTCTGTGTGTGTGGCTTGTGTCTCTGTACGTGTGGCTTCCGTCTCTGTGTGTGGCTTGTGTCTGTGGCCTGTGCATGTGTCTGTGTGTGGCATTTGTCTGTGTGTTACTTGTGTGTCTGTGTGTGTGGCTTGTGTCTGTATGTGTAGCTTGTGTCTGTATGTGTAGTTTGTGGCTGTGTGTGGCTTGTGTCTCTGTGTGTGTGGCTTGTGTCTCTGTGTGTGTGGCTTGTGTCTCTGTGTGTGTGGCTTGTGTCTCTGTGTGTGTGGCTTGTGTCTCTGTACGTGTGGCTTCCGTCTCTGTGTGTGGCTTGTGTCTGTGGCCTGTGCATGTGTCTGTGTGTGGCATTTGTCTGTGTGTTACTTGTGTGTCTGTGTGTGTGGCTTGACTCTGTGTGGCTTGTGTGTGTACCGTACACTGTCTGTGCACAGCACAGAGTTGAGGACATGGTGCTACACTGTCTCCCGCCGCCTTAAAATCGGTCTGTTTCTCATCCAGGAGAGTCGGATGAGTGACATCCGTTTTTTGGTCCGTTTGGCAACTGCTGTGCGAGTGTCCGACATTTCTCTCAGATTCTCAGATCACATCCGTGTGCAATCAATCTGTTCTTTCCTCAGCAGCTATTAGTGTATAATCATTGGTCCGTACCCTAATACTAAAATCCATATAGTAATCCTACTGGTATGGGGAGGATTTATGGCTCAGTACACACTCCATACTTCTTGTTATTAACCAGTTAATGCTCTCTTGTCCACCACACTGCAGTGTCAAAAGAGGACAACAGCGAGACAGACAGCAACATGGCATCAGAGATCCCATGATCTCGACATAGAAGATCCTCAGATCCCGGTAGTGTGACATAATATTAAGAATAAAGGTTTTTTGCATTTATATTGCATTATGAACTCCACAGCACGGCGGCGAAAAATTGCTTCGGGCCCTCCTTGACTCCTGCTTGTTGCCATACACTGGGGTTGTGCAGAGGTGGCAATTGCACCCCTTCTCTTTGTGTTTTAGTATAGTAGTTATATTCTTGTATATAGGGGCAGACTATGTATACTTCCTGATTATCAACAACCAAAGTGGCGGCAAATTTTTTCGACCGGCTCTGGCGCCACAAACAGTGGCTACGCCGCTGGCTGTGCTGCACACCCGCGGCACTATTCTGGCACTGAGTTCCAGGTGGGGGGGGGGCCCTGAAAAATTTCTTGCACCAGGGCCCACTACAGTCTGGGTCCGCCCCTGCTATGAATAATTTGCACAGTCTGTTCTTTAGCCCATTTATCATGCAGGAGGGGAGCGCAGCTCTGCAGGCTGACGCCCCATTACAGCGTCTCTTTATCTGATTGTAGTAAATGTGTTTATATCTGCGACTGGAGAAAGACGAGTAAATGAAATGAATAAATCCCACAACAGCATCAAAGTCATCTACAACTGCGTTTCCAGAGCACTCACATCCAGCCTATATTACTGGAGAGACACTCAGACCTCACATCCAGCCTATATTACTGGAGAGACACTCAGACCTCACATCCAGCCTATATTACTGGGAGAGACACACAGAGCTCACATCCAGCCTATATTATTAGGAGAGACACACAGACCTCACATCCAGCCTATATTACTGGAGAGACACACAGAGCTCACATCCAGCCTATATTACTGGGACAGACACACAGACCTCACATCCAGCCTATATTACTGGAGAGACGCACAGAGCTCACATCCAGCCTATATTACTGGGGAGACACACAGACCTCACATCCAGCCTATATTACTGGGAGAGACACACAGACCTCATATCCAGCCTATATTACTGGAGAGACACACAGACCTCACATCCAGCCTATATTACTGGGAGACACACAGACCTCACATCCAGCCTATATTACTGGAGACACACAGACCTCACATCCAGCCTATATTACTGGAGAGACACACATACTTCACATCCAACCTATATTACTGGGAACACACAGACCTCACATCCAGCCTATATTACTGGGAGAGACACTCAGACCTCACATCCAGCCTATATTACTGGAGAAACACACAGACCTCACATCCAGCCTATATTACTGGGAGACACACAGACCTCACATCCAGCCTATATTACTGGGAGAGACACTCAGACCACACATCCAGCCTATATTACTGGAGAGACACACAGACCTCACATCCAGCCTATATTACTGGGGGAGATACACAGAGCTCACATCCAGCCTATATTACTGGAGAGATACACAGACCTCACTCACATCCAGCCTATATTACTGGAGAGACACACAGACCTCACATCCAGCCTATATTACTGGGAGAGACACACAGACCTCACATCCAGCCTATATTACTGGAGAATCACACAGACCTCACATCCAGCCAATATTACTGGGAGAGACACACAGACCTCACATCCAGCCAATATTACTGGAGAGACACACAGACCTCACATCCAGCCTATATTACTGGGAGACACACAGAGCTCACATCCAGCCTATATTACTGGAGAGACACACAGAGCTCACATCCAGCCAATATTACTGGGGAGACACACAGACCTCACATCCAGCCTATATTACTGGGAGAGACACACAGAGCTCACATCCACCCTATATTACTTGGAGAGACACACAGACCTCACATCCAGCCAATATTACTGGAGAGACACACAGACCTCACATCCAGCCAATATTACTGGAAGAGACACACACACCTCACATCCAGCCTATATTACTGGAGAGACACACAGACCTCACATCCAGCCTATATTACTGGAGAGACACACAGACCTCACATCCAGCCTATATTACTGGGAGAGACACACAGACCACATATCCAGCCTGTATTACTGGAGAGACAAACAGACTTCACATCCAGCCTATATTACTAGGAGAAACACTCCCATAAGAGAAACATATGAAACTTACATCTGCCTAAAGAATGCATATCAGGGAGTTTGACCATGAATGAAGCATTGAAATGCAGACATCATGATGCGTCCCCCTGTGCGTGGGCCGAATTGCACTCCCCGCAGCCCGCCGTGTAGCGGGTATCCATGGAACACAGCGGGTTGCTAGTGTCTATTCTGTAGTAACATCTCACTGGTGATGAAGACACGGCTCGTACATAGTCTGGTCTATTCTGTAGTAACATCTCACTGGTGATGAAGACACGGCTCGTACATAGTCTGGTCTGTAGTAACATATGGAAGTGACACCTGGACGATAAAGGAACAAGACAAGAATCAGCACCTTCATAATGTGGAGCTGGAGAAGGATGTTATCAATATCATGGATGGCAAGAGGAACAAACACATCAATTCTGGAACAAACCAAGCCAGACATGTCACTGGAAGGAAGAATCACCAAGCTATGACTGTCTACACATCATACGAAGAGAGCAATCACTGGAGAAGACATCATAGTCAGAATAGAAGGAACAAGGTGAAGAAGAAGACCAGGGACCACCTCAGTCTTAAAGTTGGGGGTTATTGACAAACTGATATACCTTTCTTAAACTGGGTATGAACTTTTTTGGATATGATTTACTAATGTATACCTAGGTGTCACCATGAGTTAATTCTTCCCCTAAGGGTAGGGTCAGAATTGTGTCATGCATGCGCTATTTTCATGTGCAAATCTTGAAATACGCATGCGTTAACGCCCCCATAGGCTCCAGTGCAAAAAGCGCGATGCAAAAGTGCAATTCTTTTGGCGCTATGAGTTTTTGTCAGCGCACCTTAAAATGCGGTCTGCAGTGTTTTTTTTGGTGCTTTTGCAAAAACGCATGCTTTTTTTTTAGCATGGGAGTCTATGAGAAACACATGCGTTAATGCATTGCACATATACTGCATGTACCATGCATTTAAGCATGCGATAAAAATGAAAGTACATGCCATGAAAATGGCGAGGGGTACAAAAGGATTCTTTAATGTATCCCTCCAACGGATGCAAGCTCCCAAGTGTGTCCCTAGCTTTAGCTGAACACCTTACCAGACATCACCATGTCTTAAAACTGTGACTATATGTTGTATACTTTAACAAGGACTTTTGGGTTGCCAAAAAGTGTCAGTTACGGTGTCTCATTAACCCTGATTATACAGTGCTAATTTGACAAATTATTGTTACCCTTCTGTGTATTTACTGTCCCTAAGAACACAGGTGTATCTGTGGTCCGAACGTACTGTTTTTAAATTGGGTTCCTGATCCTGTTTATGTATCAATAAAGATCTCTTTTTTGCATATGAAAAATTGGTTGTGCCCTTGTATATGGCAGTTCTTTTCTCTTCTTGTTTTCTAGAAGGGTAAATGGGTCAATGATTAGAATCCTGGTGGTCTAGAGTGGTGAATGGGCTAATAATTAGAATCCTGGTGGTCTAGAGTGGTGAATGGGTTAATGATTAGAATCCTGGTGGTCTAGAGTGGTGAATGGGTCAATGATTAGAATCCTGGTGGTCTAGAGTGGTGAATGGGTCAATGATTAGAATCCTGGTGGTCTAGAGTGGTGAATGGGCTAATGATTAGAATCCTTGTGGTCTAGAGGGTAAATGGTTAATGATTAGAATCCTGCTGACCTAGAGTGGTGAATGGGTTACTGATTAGAATCCTGGTGGTCTAGAGGGGTAAAAGGGATAATGATTAGAATCCTGGTTATCTAGAATGGGTTAATGATTAGAATCCTGGTTATCTAGAATGGGTTAATGATTAGAATCCTGGTGGTCTAGAGTGGTAAATGGGCTCATGATTAGAATCCTGGTGGTCCAGAGTGGTGAATGGGCTCATGATTAGAATCCTGGTGGTCTAGAGTGGTAAATGGGTTAATGATTAGAATCCTGGTTGTCTAGAGTGGTGAATGGGCTCATGATTAGAATCCTGGTGGTCTAGAATGGGTTAATGAATAGAATCATGGTTATCTAGAATGGGCTCATGATTAGAATCATGGTGGACCAGAGTGGTAAATGGGCTAATGATTAGAATCCTGCTGACCTAGAGTGGTGAATGGGTTACTGATTAGAATCCTGGTGGTCTAGAGTGGTGAATGGGATAATGATTAGAATCCTGGTTATCTAGAATGGGTTAATGATTAGAATCCTGGTGGTCTAGAGTGGTAAATGGGTTAATGATTAGAATCCTGGTGGTCTAGAGTGGTGAATGGGCTCATGATTAGAATCCTGGTGGTCTAGAATGGGTTAATAAATAGAATCATGGTTATCTAGAATGGGCTCATGATTAGAATCCTGGTGGTTTAGAGTGGTAAATGGGTTAATATCAACATTTTTACTTGACTAAAGCAGTAAAGGAATTAATGAACTTGAGTTTTGTTCTAGGATTGTGGACAAGAATCATAAAGATATGAATAACACCGTCTTTGATTGTCTGTCACAGTGAAAGGGTTAATGCCATCAAGACATTGGAGTACAAGTTCGAGAGTTTCAGACCCTATGATCCAGCATATTGAGGAAAATGATAGGGTAGAAAAGGCATTACTGATAAGGTCCCTGAGGTCTTGGGCAGTAAAGGTGTCTACATCCCTGGTGGTCTGTGGGAGAGATGAAGAATAATAGTTTACCCTAATGTTCTCACAAGTACAATATCAGGTCAGTGGGAGAGTGTGGTGTCAATACTTTATAGAATAGGCCGGCTTCACACCACGATTTCGGAGTTTCTGAGTGTATCCGTGTCAATTTGGATACACTCGGATATTCATGGATGCCACAATACGGATGGCAATGGATCTGATTTGTTAACGGATCCGAGTTACATAGACTCCCATGTTATTTGAGACGGAACGGTACGGATCCGTCCGATTTTTGTCATGGACACCAAAGTCGCAGCAGGCTGTGATTGTGCCTTCGTGATGAAATCGGGCTGCTACGGTTGGAGCGAAACTCGGATGCCATTAGGGACACATCCGAGCCGATCCGTGCCCCATAGCAATACATGGGAGGCAAAATCGGATCCGAGTGTATCCGCTTTGACACGGATACACTCGGAAACTCTGAAATCGTGGTGTGAAGCCGGCCATATACTTAGAATGTGCACAATTCGACTGATTAGTATTGTCAAATTAGCAGGCAGCATAATACACAGAAGGAGGATAATTAGAAAATATCCTCCTGAGCATAATTACCGCACCCCTATCCTCCATTTCTTTGAAGAAAAACATATCATCGATCCGTTTAAGGCAATTGGAGTAAATACTGGTGGCAACTGCATGGATTTCAATATAAGAGACTATCCCTGTTATATCAGCAAGACTCTGTGCCACAGAATTGTAGTATAACTTGCAAGCGGAGTGTCACAGTATAGTAGTGTAACCACCAAGCTGGATGTCACAGTATAGTAGTGTAACCACCAAGCCCAGTGTCACAGTGTAGTAGTGTAACCAACAAGCCCAGTGTCACAGTATAGCAGTGTAACTTCCAACTGGAGTGTCACAGTGTAGTAGTGTAACCGTCAAGTGGAATGTCATAGTATAGTTATGTATCCACCAAGCTCAGTGTCACAGTATAGTAGTGTAACCAACAAGCCCAGTGTCACAGTATAGCAGTGTAACTTCCAACTGGAGTGTCACAGTGTAGTAGTGTAACCGTCAAGTGGAATGTCATAGTATAGTTATGTATCCACCAAGCTCAGTGTCACAGTATAGTAGTGTAACCAACAAGCCCAGTGTCACAGTATAGCAGTGTAACTTCCAACTGGAGTGTCACAGTGTAGTAGTGTAACCGTCAAGTGGAATGTCATAGAATAGTTATGTATCCACCAAGCTCAGTGTCACAGTATAGTAGTGTAACCAACAAGCCCAGTGTCACAGTATAGCAGTGTAACCAACATGCTCAGTGTCACAGTATAGCAGTGTAACTTCGAACTGGAGTGTCACAGTATTGTAGTGTAACCAACAAGCCCAGTGTCACAATATAGCAGTGTAACTTCCAACTAGAGTGTCACAGTGTAGTAGTGTAACCATCAAGTGGAATGTCATGGTATAGTTATGTATCCACCAAGCTCAGTGTCATAGTATAGTAGTGTAACCACCAAGCTGGATGTCACAGTATAGTAGTGTTACCACCGAGCTCAGTGTCACAGTATAGTTGTGTAACCACCAAGCTGAATGTCACAGTATAGTAGTGTAACCACCAAGCCCAGTGTCACAGTATAGTAGTGTAACCACCAAGCCCAGTGTCATAGTATAGTAGTGTAACCACCAAGCTGGATGTCACAGTATAGTAGTGTTACCACCAAGCCCAGTGTCACAGTATAGTAGTGTAACCAGCAAGCCAAGTGTCACAGTATAGTAGTGTAACCATCAAGTCCAATGTCACAGTATAGTAGTGAAACTACCAAGCCCAGTGTCGCAGTATAGTAGTGTAACCAGCAAGCCCAGTGTCACAGTATAGTAGTGTAACCACCAAGCCCAGTGTCACATTATAGTAGTGTAACCACCAAGCCCAGTGTCACAGTATAGTTGTGTAACCACCAAGCTGAATGTCACAGTATAGTAGTATAAACACCAAGATGCGTGTCATAGTATAGTAGTATAACCACTAAGCTGAGTGTCACAGTATAATAGTATAACCACCAAGCGACGTGGCAGACTATAGTAGTGTAACCACCAAGCTGAGTGTCACAGTATAATAGTATAAAAATTGGCCAGTATATCCTGGCTCACTGACTCATTCGGTGCTCAGAAGAAAAAGTCGCAATGTATATAAGATAACTTCAGCACTCGAGAAAAAATGAGTGGTTGAAACTGTTATGATGCAAGCAAATATCTTTTTATTTTTATCAGTCCAAAAACAATAACCACCAAGTGGAGTGTCTCAGTATAATAGTATAACCACCAAGTGGAGTGTCTCAGTATAATAGTATAACCACCAAGTGGAGTGTCTCAGTATAATAGTATAACCACCAAGTGGAGTGTCTCAGTATAATAGTATAACCACCAAGTGGAGTGTCTCAGTATAATAGTATAACCACCAAGTGGAGTGTCTCAGTATAATAGTATAACCACCAAGTGGAGTGTCTCAGTATAATAGTATAACCACCAAGTGGAGTGTCTCAGTATAATAGTATAACCACCAAGTGGAGTGTCTCAGTATAGTTTTGGTAACCACCAATCTGAATGTTACAACTGTAATTTCAACTCCTGAGGAAATGTACAGTGTGAGCACGAAACGCGTAGAGTTTTAAGCAGAATAAAGTATTGGTTGGGATTCATGTTTTCCGTGGACTTATTCACTTGATGATAAATTTGAACAGCGCGATCTTTAAAGCGGGGCTTCTCCTGTGATTTACTTCCATTGGTTACCTGTGGATTGCTGCAGTTCTTTGGATACTACTCCTATGCTATATGGTTGTTGTGTTCCACACAACCGAACCAGGTGAGTGGTTCCATATTAAATATACACATCCTGATATTTGGATAAGACCCTATATGGGCTTTCTCTCTCCCTATTTTTACAGTAGAGCAGGGTAACTGCTAAACTCAATGTCAGTAATGTAACTTTCAAGCTCAGGGCCACAGTACTGTAAAATAACCAACAAGCTCATTGTCTCAGTGTAGCAGTGTAACCACCAAGCTCAGCATCAAAGTATAGTACTGTAGTTTAAAAGCCAACCTTAGTGTAACAGAACTGGAATGCAACTTTCAATCACAATACCACAGTATGTTTTTGTAACCACCATGTTCAGCGCCACAGAACTGTAGTGTAACTTTAAAGCTTAGCGCCACAGAACTGTAATCCAACTTTGAAGCTCAGTTCCACAATATTGTAGAGTAACTACCAAAGCCAAGCTCATGCTCACTGAACTGTAATGCCACAGTATATAAGTGTAACCACCAGGTTCATTGCCATAGAACTGATCTGTAGTGTAACTTTCAAGTTAAGTGCCACAATACAATGGAGTAACCACCAAGCTCAATGCTACAGTATAGTAAATTTAACTGCAACGCTCAGTGCCTTGGTATAATAGTGTAACCATCAAGGTCAAAATCAGTTCCATAGTATAATGTAACCGTAACTGCCCAGCTCAGTGCCATAGTATAATGTAACCGTCAAGCTCAGTGCCATAGTATTAAAATCTAACCATAACTGCCAAGCTCCATGCCATACTATAATATTGTAATCGTTAATCTCAGTGCCATAGTATAACAATGTAGCCATCAAGCTCAGTGACATAGTAAAACAATGTAACCACCAAGCTCAGTGCCATGGTATTAAAATTTAACCGTAACTGCCAAGCTCAGCGCCATAGTATAATATTGAAATCGTTAAGCTCAGTGCCATAATATAGTAATATAACTACAAAGCTCAGTGCCATAATATAGCAATATAACTACAAAGCTCAGTGCCATAATATAGCAATATAACTACAAAGCTCAGTGCCTTTGTATTGTTGTACAACAGTCAATGCCTCATTGTAAGGTGCAACTACCAAGAACGTTACGATCCTTGTTTAACCATGAGGCTTCTTGCAGGAGTTGGGACTGAAATCTATGGTCTCACAATGTATTTTCTGGCTCGTTATCTCAAGATCTCTTGGGTCCCTGAACCAATCTCAGGAATAGGGCTCTGAAATGCCACCCTGCCATTCATTGTCTTTGAGTTAGCACTTGGCTTTCTCTGGCAGCCCCGTAGACAATGAATGGACCAGTGGCCCTAATGCTGCAGCCACTTCTCTATTTTGTTGTCACATTTCAGATCCCAGTTCTCAGGGTTGGTGGTGCCCCACTCATGAAGAATGTAAATGGTAATATGGTGGACGTAGAAACCACCAAAGCGAAAAATTTGAGCCCAAATCCTGCCTGGAGTCAGGTCATTAAAGTGTAAATGTCATTTCAGTGAAGAAAAAAAAAAAACAACACTGCTCTGGTTGCTAATGATGGGTCACATAGCAGCTAAGATAATGCTTTTTTGTGCCATATTACTTATTTTCTCACATTTTTCTGTGCTCTTTTTAAAACTGCATTTTATGGTGGCTGTGTGGGTATGACCAGCAGCCGACAGCAAAGAAAGGTCAAGAGAGACCCTTAGCTGTGTGGGGAGCCAGCAGATAAGGGGTTAACAGAGATCGTGACTGGAGCCAGATGACAGATAAGAAGCTTAGGCCAAGGAAAGAGGAGTTTGCAGTGATCCTGACAGTCTGACATTGCTCAGTTCTGTGCTGTAATCTGATACTTTGTTTCCTCACCAGCTGCAGTCAGAAGCTCTAGACCACGCCCCCCTTTCCCTTATATGGTGCCATGCACCATATTCAGGGTGAAGATGGATCTGACTGATAACGAACATAGGTCTGTTTCACACACAGAGTAGTGGGGACACCTTGTGGAAGATTTATGAATGGTTTTTGACCAGAATTTTCTAATGAAGTATATTTGAAAGTTTATTATAATCACTTGCTCTACATTATTATTAAATAAAAAATTAAACAGCAGTTACACTTTAAAATAATGTAGAGTTCTTCTACATGGGACGTATAGTCACAGTAATTGTGTGATGAATTATGCAGATTTTGCTATGGATTTCCATGACAAAGGCTAAAATCCAAAATGAAAATCTGCACCTTGTCATATTGTCAAATCCATGGCGCTTCTCAGTTCATAGTTGAGATTTCATCAGTGCTTCGGCACAATACTTTCCTAGCAGAGAAGATCGGGAGAGAAGATCCACTAGGAGTGTTATGCAACAAGTTTTTAACATTATTTTTTTTAAGAATTTTTATTTGGAGGGTTAATGATTTTTCATATTAAAGTAAGAGCCAATTTCTAGAGATAGCTCCTAATTAAATCTTAAAATTAATTTAAGCAAACATGAAATTTCCTCGTAAACACTTAGTGTTCCGGCTGACAGAGTGTCTTGTACACATTACCCAGCACATCGTCGATATACCTCCCTGCCTGTCTGAGTGTATCAGCTCCGTGGTTGCTCTGCCCCGGGTCACATTACAGCGGAGACATAATCCTGTCTTGTCTCATCGAGGTTTCTGCCTCTCATTGTCCTGTTCTCGTGTCGAGCAAGCTGCCTGCCTACAAGACACGGCGATACTTCCAACAAACAGTATGGGATACTTTGCTCCGTGCAAAATTAAATATGTGGCTGACATCCAAGCTGCTCTTAGACGACAGAACATCTTTATTCACGGATAAATGGGTCTGTGTAATCCCATAAAATGTGGAAGCATGATTTCCTTATAAATAGCCCTCACTTTGGCTTGTATTCTAGGCGCTGGCCACCGGGGGCACTGTTGTGATAAAATGTTTTTTTTTGGGGAACCAATCAGCAGGGCCTTACAAGGACTGGGACACTGAATACAATCATATATTTACTTGAATGATTGCATGTTTAATTGCGGAGAAAAGTATAATAAAATTCCTTGAAAACAGGGCAGCAGATGATTGATGTGTGCAGCACTGCACCACTATTTAGGGTTTGTGGGCATGCCTTTCAGCTGTAAGCCAAACCCTCCTCCTTCCCTCTCATCTCTACTTTCAGTTTCTAGCTCCTGCGCACTGTCACTATACTTTAGCCACAGGGTGCCTGACAAAACTGAAAGTAGAGAGAGGGGAGGGTTTGGCTTATAAAAAACAACCCCAAATAATGACGCAGTGCTGCACACATCATTCATCTGCTGCCCTGTTTGCCAGGAGTTTTATGACACTTTTCTCTGCAATCAAGCATGGAATAATTCAAGTAAAGCTATGATTGCATTCAGCATTCCAGTGCCTTACTGTCTTTACTTTACAGCCCTATATCCTGCTGGTTGGTTCCCTTTAAACAGTGTGTTACAGAAAGGCATAGACATAAAATGGCACATCTAGAAATTACAGATGATAATTTTTATGATTTTTGGCTGATTTTGACTCTAGGTTGTTTGAAATGAGATATTGATGACCTGACTTGAGACACCCCAGCTCCTTCTCCAATCAGGGTATCCCTTACTCCGCGACCACTGGATATACACAATATAGTAGTGGTCATTCTCAGGTACTGCAGCTCAGCTCACATTGAAATAACTAGGTGCTCAGCTGCAATACCAAAAATGACCACTATAATGGGGGTGGTGCTCAAGCAGAAATCCATAAAGAAGAGTTGAGGAATTAGAACCACACCTACTTGGAGTCCCAGAGTCAGGAAAGCAGCAGCATTTACACCAGGGTGGAAATAAAAGGTCAGGTCCTCTTTAAAGGGGTTGTCCACCTCTGGGGACTTTTTTATTTTTTTACTTAAATGTGTGTATTTGGGTCTAAATATCCTTTTTGCAATTAGGTTTTATTAAAAATGTTGCTGCTTTTTTAATGAGGCCAAAAAATGCAAAACATAACGTTTTTTGTACATGTTAAAAAAATGCATCTGACTGGATCCGGTATGATCCGGCATCAATTATAATGGAAGTCAATGGGCGGATCTGGATCTACTGGATCATGCTGGATCTGGTTGAACCAGATCCGGTACGCCTACTGAGCAAGCGAGTTTCACTAGAAGTTAGCTAGATATAAACAACAAATGCAGTGGAATAAATACAGCCTTTATTGGGTCATGGAATGTGTGACAGCAACATTTAGGTCTGGATAGACCTTTTTCAAGCCCATTACCCATTACCATAACCTTACCAGATTGGTAATGGCCAGGAATCATAGACACTCAATGAGAACATTAACAATTTGAGCGTAATGACAAGCTGTCAATCATCAGCTGTCATTAACCCCTTTTATCATCCCGATGCCACAGCACCAGGGCATCAGGAAGAGCCGGGTATAGCGCCAGGAATTGTGCTAATTGGGCTGCTATTCTGTAGCCTCTGGGCCTCATCACACTTAGAATAGCAGCCCCTTGGTGTTACCTTGGCCGGCAATCAAAAATAGCACGAAGCCCACACATTTTTGTTTTAATTATTTATTTAAGTACCGTATATACTCGTGTATAAGCCGAGTTTTTCAGCACAAAAAATGTGCTGAAAAGTCCCCCCTCGGCTTATACACGGGTCATATACGGTACTTAGTGGTATACAGCCCCCCCCCGTTGTATACAGGGCCCCCCCCTTGCTTGTGGCAACCTGTAAAAGAAGATATCAGTATACTTATCGTGTCGCCGCCGCCGCCGCTCTGTCACCGTCACCGCGCTATTCCGGGTCTTCATGTTTCCTTCACCGACGCACAGGAAATGACGTCATTGTCTGTGCGCCGGAGAAGGAAGCTTGAAGACCCTGAATAGCGCGGTGACGGTGACAGAGCGGCGGCGGCGGCGACACGATAAGTATAATGATATCTTCTTTTACAGGTTGCCACAAGCAAGGGGGGGCCCTGTATACAATGGGGGGGGGGCTGTATACCACTAGGTACCGCTGTATACAGCTGGGGCTGTATATCCCTCTGGGGCTGCTGTATACCCCTCTGGGGCTGCTGTATACCCCTCTGGGGCTGCTGTATACCTCTGGGGCTGCTGTATACCCCTCTGGGGCTGCTGTATACCTCTATGGGGCTGCTGTATACCTCTATGGGGCTGCTGTATACCTCTGGGGCTGCTCTATACCTCTGGGGCTGCTGTATACCTCTGGGGCTGCTGTATACCTCTGGGGCTGCTATACCCCTCTGGGGCTGCTGTATACACCCCTGGGGCTGCTGTATACCTATGGGCTGCTGTATACCTCTGGGGCTGCTGTATACCCCTCTGGGGCTGCTGTATACCCCTCTGGGGCTGCTGTATACCCCTCTGGGGCTGCTGTATACCTATGGGGCTGCTATATACCTATGGGGCTGCTGTATACCTCTGGGGCTGCTGTATACCCCTCTGGGGCTGCTGTATACCCCTCTGGGGCTGCTGTATACCTATGGGGCTGCTATATACCTATGGGGCTGCTGTATACCTCTGGGGCTGCTGTATACCCCTCTGGGGCTGCTGTATACACCCCTGGGGCTGCTGTATACCTCTGGGGCTGCTGTATACCCCTCTGGGGCTGCTGTATACCCCTCTGGGGCTGCTGTATACACCCCTGGGGCTGCTGTATACCTATGGGGCTGCTGTATACCTATGGGGCTGCTGTATACCTCTGGGGCTGCTGTATACCCCTCTGGGGCTGCTGTATACCTATGGGGCTGCTATATACCTATGGGGCTGCTGTATACCTCTGGGGCTGCTGTATACAGCTCTGGGGCTGCTGTATACCGCTCTGGGGCTGCTGTATACCGCTCTGGGGCTGCTGTATATACCACTGGGGAGGCTGCTGTATACTACCACTGTGGAGGCTGCTGTATACTACCACTGGGGAGGCTGCTGTATACCATTGAGGGGGCCTGTATACCACACTGCTGGGGGCTGTATACCTGTGCTGGGGTCCACCCTCGGCTTATACACGAGTCAATAGGTTTTCCCAGGTTTTGGGGGCAAAAGTAGGGGGGTCGGCTTATACACGGGTCGGCTTATACACGAGTATATACGGTAATTAAAAAAAAAAAGAACAAAAAGAACTTCCTTGTATTTTTGATTGCCAGCCAAGGTAAAGCCTTGCAGCTGGAGGTGGCAGCCCGCAGCTGTCTGCTTTATTTGTGCTGAGAATGAAAAATATGGAGGACTCTTACTCAATTTTTTTTCCTATTATTTATTTTACACATTATGATGGCACTAATGTGTATGGCAACCAAGCACAGACACCATACAAATTGTGGAATTGCAGTCTGAGTGCAACAGCCAATCACAGACACTGTCACAGAGAGTGAGCATCTATGATAGGCCGTTACAGTTCTGTGCAGTGAATATTCATGAAGCTTAACGAGCGACTCCGGAAGCAAGCAGTGGGTGACTGGTAAGATCGATCTATTATCTATCTTGGAGGATCCTCAAAAGGATCCGGAAAAAAAACAGATGATACCAGATGGTTCGGTCCGGTTCTTTATTAGATTCGGAGAAAAACTGATACGTTACCATCCGGTACCATGCAGTAAAGGGCAAAATCCGGATCCTTTCAGAATGCAGAATGCTAGATTGCAACACACACTGGTGTGAAACCAGCCTGCGAGTTATAAAGGCTACATCAGAATGCGCTCACTGATGGATTCTCATTTAACTCCTTTTGCAGCCAGCAATAGACAACTCAACACAGAGGCTATAAAAAGGCAAATAGTGCAACATTTTTTAATGAAACCCAACTGTAAAACTAATTTTTAGCTAAAATAATATACACGTAAGTAAAATGAAAAGAATCTACAAGGTGGACAACCCATTTAGGGGTGTGGCCTATAAAGGGGCCATGGTAAGTATCAATATTTTGGGCCATCGGAAGTATTAGACGACGTGGTTATATATTCAAGCTTTGCTCTGCGCCCTTCCTTTACTGTCACTTGCAATGTGGAGTCCCTACCAATATAATTTACTAGCTATAGAGCCCGGCGTTGCGTGCGCGCAATGCCCATATATGGTCTTAATGCTCATGTATGGAAATATCGACCATATATGGTGCCTATATATGGTCTTAATGCTCATGTATGGTAATATCGACCATATATGGTGCCTATATATGGTCTTAATGCTCATGTATGGTAATATTGGCCATATATGGTTATGTATGTATGTGTGTGTGTGTATGTGTAATAGCTCCACCCCTTCCAGGTAGCCCCACCCTTCATAGTACCACCCCCTAACATAACCCCACCACTCATAGCTCCACCCCTACATATAGCCCCTCCTGGTAGCCCCATCCCCTTCATTGCTTCGTCCCTATGTGTAGCCTTGCCCTTTCATATCTCCACCCCTTCAAATAGTCCTGTGGGTGTGGCTATGTGGAGATGCAGGCTGTGGAGTGGGTGTGGCCATGTGGAGTGGGCGGGTCTATATCACATACACACATACATACTCTCAGCGTTATATATTAGATTCTAGGTCTAATCAGTAGGTATTGTCCACCACTGGGATAATTACTATATTTTTTTATGGAAATGCATATTTTTGGGGCTAAAAATATATATTTTTTATTCTTGTTAATTAAATTTTTGGCTTTTACAGGTTCTTTATTCTAACTTTAATGTGATCTGTGGTCTAATATCAGATAAGAGCTCAAAAAAAGACAGGTAAGAGTAAGAAACTCTCCCAAAGGAGCAAGCTCACTGACAGGTTCTCAGTTAACTCATTCTGCAGCCAGAAATAGGCAGTGCAACACATACAAAACCTTTTAATTACACCGAATTACAAATGATTTTTAGTCAAATAAATCATGCATCCCTACTTTAGGAGTCACACAACAGAAGTGTCTTTCGGGACGGCATGCGGGTAATTTTCTGATGTTTATTCCGCAGTGAATCCTGGACATGGCAGACATCAGTGTAGTTTCACATCGTTTTACACTGACACAACATGACAGCGGGATACAATGATACTAAATTATCCAGCAGTAGAAATACTTCTAAGAATCTCGCTCCCTGATGAAAACTTGACGTCAATTATTCATCAAGAGCGTCCAGAAACCATGAATGAAAGCGGCGGAAGTAACAGCTGGAGCTGAATACAGTCGTACACCGCAGGGAACGGAAACACTAAGTGTGAACTGGTGTAAATACGGCCATCAAAATTTCATGGCTTTATACCACGACACATTAAGCAGCAAGCTGTTCCTTTATATGAATGCCCTAAAAGAAGCATTTCAAAGGACTTATTGTATGTTCCGGAACCAATATCCTCAGTAATAGACTTAAAGGGAACCTGTCGCTTGGAATAAACAATTATTTTTTCCCCTTGGTGTAAATGTCGATGTACTCCTGAATCCGGCGATGTCTTTCTTTTGTTCCTGCTCCTCTCCATTCCTGAGATATAAGCCCATCTTACTTGTATGTAAATTTAGTCTGTGAGCTAAGTAGGCATTTACTTATAGACCACGCCCCTTAACTAACAAGACTAGATTTCTATGCAGGGAAGAAGGGCCCATATCTCAGGAAAGGAGAGGTGCAGAAACAAGAGAAAAATATCACCGGATTCAGGAGAACAGCGACATTTACATCAGGGGGAAAAAATTATTATTAATTCCGACTGACAGGTCCCCTTTAAGTTTATCACTCGGAATATTAGTTCCAGAACAAACGATAAATCCTTTCAAATGCTCCTTTCAGGGCATGTATATAAAGTAACAGCGTTATTCAAATCAGTTAAACACAAGGGGAAGGTTCTTTTTAAAGAGATTGTATAGGATTATAATAACACTAGATGGCAGCCCGATTCTAAAGAATCGGGTAGTCTAGAATCCATGTATAGTTTATTTACTAATAGTTAGGGTAGTGCGGTGAAATTAATTGTGTGTATACAGGTGGCTCTGTGGGTAGCAGAGTATATGGTGGCTGACTGGGTAGCACTGCGCACGCTGAGATTAGTCAGCGCAGCGGCGTGGGCAGAGTGGTCAGCGCAGCGGCGTGGGCAGAGTGATCAGCGCAGCGGCGTGGGCAGAGTGGTCAGCGCATAAACACACATACACACACACTCCGCTATACTTACCACCGACCCTGCGTCTTCTCCGGCGCCTGGATCCTGAGTCAACATGTGGCCAACCCGGGACGGCTGGAGGGGGCAGGGGACGGCTGGAGGGGGCAGGGGACGGCTGGAGAGGGCAGGGGACGGCTGGAGGCTGGAGGCGGCAGAGGACGGCTGGAGGCTGGAGAGGGCAGAGGACGGCTGCAGAGGGCAGAGGACGGCTGGAGGGGGCAGAGGACGGCTGGAGGGGGCAGAGAGGACGGCTGGAGGGGCAGAGGACGGCTGGAGGGGCAGAGGACGGCTGGAGGGGGCAGAGGACGGCTGGAGGCGGCAGAGGACGGCTGGAGGCGGCAGAGGACGGCTGGAGGGGCAGAGGACGGCTGGAGGGGCAGAGGACGGCTGGAGAGGGCAGAGGACGGCTGGAGGCAGGGAGGGCAGAGGACGGCTGGAGGGAGGGCAGAGGACGCTGGAGAGGGCAGAGGACGGCTGGAGGCTGGAGAGGGCAGAGGACGGCTGGAGGCTGGAGAGGGCAGAGGACGGCTGGAGGCTGGAGAGGGCAGAGGACGGCTGGAGGCTGGAGAGGGCAGAGGACGGCTGGAGAGGGCAGAGGACGGCTGGAGGCTGGAGAGGGCAGAGGACGGCTGGAGGCTGGAGAGGGCAGAGGACGGCTGGAGGCTGGAGAGGGCAGAGGACAGCTGGAGGCTGGAGAGGGCAGAGGACGGCTGGAGAGGGCAGAGGACGGCTGGAGGGGGCAGAGGACGGCTGGAGGGGGCAGAGGACGGCTGGAGGCGGCAGAGGAAGGCTGGAGGCGGCAGAGGACGGCTGGAGGCTGGAGAGGGCAGAGGACGGCTGGAGGCTGGAGAGGGCAGAGGACGGCTGGAGGCTGGAGAGGGCAGAGGATGGCTGGAGGCTGGAGAGGGTAGAGGACGGCTGGAGGCTGGAGAGGGCAGAGGACGGCTGGAGGCTGGAGAGGGCAGAGGACGGCTGGAGGCTGGAGAGGGCAGAGGACGGCTGGAGAGGGCAGAGGACGGCTGGAGGGGGCAGAGGACGGCTGGAGGGGGCAGAGGACGGCTGGAGGCGGCAGAGGAAGGCTGGAGGCGGCAGAGGACGGCTGGAGGCTGGAGAGGGCAGAGGACGGCTGGAGGCTGGAGAGGGCAGAGGACGGCTGGAGGCTGGAGAGGGCAGAGGACGGCTGGAGGCTGGAGAGGGCAGAGGACGGCTGGAGGCTGGAGAGGGCAGAGGACGGCTGGAGGCTGGAGAGGGCAGAGGACGGCTGGAGGCTGGAGGGGTCAGAGGGAGGCACACAGGCTGGAGGGGTCAGAGGGAGGCACACAGGCTGGAGGGGTCAGAGGGAGGCACACAGGCTGGAGGGGTCAGAGGGAGGCACACAGGCTGGAGGGGTCAGAGGGAGGCACACAGGCTGGAGGGGTCAGAGGGAGGCACACAGGCTGGAGGACAGAGCAGCGTGTGGGGCTGCAGACTCACCACGGGCCGGGAATCAGGTGTACTGTAGGAGGAGAGGAGGGGCAGGCAGAGCTGCAGGAGAGGAAGTCCCACCCTCCCTCCTCTCTCCTCTCTAGGCGCGCGGCATGTGTGGAGGGCAGAGGGTGGAGGGGAGTGGCTGGAGGGCACACGGAACTTCCGAGATCGGAACGTTCCTGTGCCGTTGTCTGTAGCCGCGTGCAGTGCACTGGATGACGTCACCAGCCCTGGGCGAAGACCATCACGGAAGTAGGCGTGGCCTTTTCCGGATGTGGCCTTCGGGTTTTATATATAAGATATAATATAATATAATATAATATAATATAATATAATATAATATAATATAAGATAAGATATAAGATGGCTGCTTTGTTTTAGAGAAATTCTTTTTCCTATCCATAAGTTGTGTCTGGTCTCTATGTAAGCCGAGAACTGAGGAATTCGTATCAGGATACAACTGGTCACAGATCCAAAATGAAATCAGACAAGTGGCGGACCTTGAGCCCAGAGGGCTCTGGTGCAGCCATGGTGAGGAGCGGAGCGGGGGAATGGGGGATCAGCGAGGAACGGGGAGGGGCGGCGGCTCTCCTACCTGCGCTGAGCAGCGCCGAATGCATGCATTCCTGGGAGCCGGGGAGGCAGTGGGGCAGAGGGGAGGAGGGGCGGGATCAGGCAAGGGAGGCAGGACCCTCCTCTCCTCTGACTTCGGGGGCGGCTGGGGGCCCCGCTGCGGGCTTGAGGGGCTCCCTAGCCGGTCGGGGCCCTGGTGCAGCTGAACCAGCTGCACCACGGTAGGTCCGCCACTGGATCAGACATTTGCAATGAACTTGGGTAATTTTACTAAAGGGCGTCCAACAAAACAACAAGGGAAACCACCAATGCAATAGGACAGACACCTTGTTAGAACTGACCGAGAACACCGTGCTGCCCCACGACATAGACCAAAACGTTAATGAAGGTACGCAGCAAGTTTACCTATGATATGCCCTGTCTAGTACTGGAGCGCACAAACTGCAGTGTAAATTACTGGGTATGTGAAACGGCCTCTTTGTGGGACAGGACAATAGTTCACAAACTTATGTACAGCTCTATACCGTCCTACCTGAACCCACACACAGCTGAAGGTAGCCCAGATGACAAACGCGTTCACTGACTACAATCTGTGTTAGTTAAAGGTTTAATTCCCTCAAAATGGCTGCAGCCTAATTAACCTGGTTTGGCGCCAAACACTACCTTTGTGTGCACACTTCCTGCCAAAGATGTCCACAGCGGGGCCTGAACTCAGGACTTGTTTGGAAAGATTCCTTGTCTTTTCCACTCGCCCAGATCTTGGGGGGTAAGCTGGGAGCCTCAACTCATTACTCGGTTTACATCTATGGATGAATGTAGCAAAAAGTGTGGATCTTAGAATCTGTACTGACTCAGATGACACCTGAAGGTAGCTAACAGGAAAGTGCTGCATTTATACTGCATGTATACAGAGCCTATCCAGTGTTAAGGGGATTGTTAGAAACACAGAATTAGTTATCTATGTTTGGGATGGGTATTCAATATCTGATTGGTAGGGTCAGACCCTCGGCACTGCCACCAATCATCTGTTTATGGAGCCCGTGCCACTCATCAAGTGTTGCTGATTCTTTCATTTCCCCAGAATGAGGACAGTTCTAGAGAATTTGGGACACTTGGCATGTATGGTAATGACTGCGCTGGGTATCGCAACATTGTCTCATTGAAGTGAATGGAGCAATGATGCAAAGTTCAACACAAGCGCAACTATGGAGACAGTGGAGAAGGGGTAGAGCAAAAGTCATTGACCCAGGGGACGTAACTACAATAGGTGCAGGGGTTGCAATCGCACCTGGGCTGTGGAGCCTAATGGACCCCAAAAGTCCCTTTGGCCTATAGAAAAAGACGAATGCTATGAAAGATTTACAATAATGGGGTGTCACGACTGTCTCCCATACTTGAGAGACTGGTGATACATCTGGGATCTGAGGTTTACATTGTTTTGTGAAACCCATGGTTTTTAATCTGTTTGCTTTCTGTTGGCACAGCTAGGGTTCATGATTCTATCTTTGTTGATCAGTTCTTTCTCAGGTGCTGCCGGTTTTTGACCATATCCATTCCCTTTTAATAGTCACATGACCCATGTGTTGCCGGTAATATATTCATTCTTTACTAACCACCATGGATAAAGGAAGCTTGATGTATCTGCTGAAGCCCTGTTACTTCCCGGCGTTTGGCTGCAGCCTTGAAATTGGTGTAACCTTTATTCTCTATGTTCCTCTGTCTGTCTACCTTCCCTTGTGTTGCACTATGTTAGAGCTGAAGTCTCGTGCAATCACTGGCCTTCGCTCTAACCAAGGTGAGTGGAGTGACAGATCAGGGACTAAGCACGTGATGGTGACGGGGGAAGGACCCACTTAGGGATGTTAGGGAAGCTGAGGGGCCAGACAGAGGTTAGTGTCTATGTTCCCCTCTCTACCTTCCCTTGTGTTGCACTATGTTAGGGGTGAAGACTCATGCACTCACTGGCCTTCACACTGCCAGGGTGAGTGGAGTGACAGATCAGGGACTAGGCACGTGATGGTGGAAGGGGAAGGACCCACTTAGGGATGTTGGGGAGTTCAGGGGCTAGACACAGTTAAGTGTCTATGTTCCCCTATCTACCTTCCCTTGTGTTGCACTATGTTAGGGGTGAAGTCTCATGCACTCACTGGCCTTCACAATGCCAGGGTGAGTGGAGTGACAGATCAGGGACTAGGCACGTGATGGTGGAAGGGGAAAGGACCCACTTAGGGATGTTAGGGAAGCTCAGGAGCCAGACAGAGGTTAGTGTCTATGTTCCCTTCTCTACCTTCCCTTGTGTTGCACTATGTTAGGGGTGAAGTCTCATGCACTCACTGGCCTGTGCACTGCCAGGGTGAGTGGAGGGACAGATTAGGGATGGCGGCGGGGGGAAAGGACCCATTTAGGGATGTTAGGGGAGCTCAGGGGCTAGACACAGGTTAGAGTCCATGTTCCCCTGTCTACCTTCCCTTGTGTTGCACTATGTTAGGTGTGAAGTCTCATGCACTCACTAGCCTCTGCACTGCCAGGGTGAGTGAAGGGATAGATTAGGGATGGTGGCGGGGGAAAGGACCCACTTAGGGATGTTAGGGGAACTCAGGCACTTCCAATTTTCAATCGATTTATGGTGGAGTCAAAACTTGGCGTAAATATTGCAGCATTTCCGTTTCATTTTGTGACTTTAGTACAGTTTAAACTTGTGCAACATTTCAAAAGTTTGTACTAATTTACACTAGCAATTTTTCAGCAGACATATTATGCGAATATATGCAAATGATAGTATGATTATGTGTCACATGACCCTATCTATAAGCCGGTTTCACCCTATACAGAGATGACCCGATGGCAGCGGAGTCCCGCGGAGCAGACTCTGACCAGAAGTTTTACCCAGTAAAGTGCAGGCAACGGCATGGAACTTTCTCACCGGGAGACAGATTAATCTTCTTGGCCCAGATACCGCACAGCGTCAGCAATTAGATGTAAGCGACATTGTAATATCCGGCCCCAGGACACCACGTTACCTCCACACACCGCCGCTTATTTATAGAACAGGTTACCAATATCGGCCAAAAAGTGGTCACATGACCTCACGAAAACTCCGAATGATTCCTTAACTAAAAATATTATAGAGACCTGTGCACAGAAATGCTACTTCAGGTATAGTATGTGGGCAGGGGAGTAAGCAAGGGTATACGGTCATTACAGCCGGGGATCACAGAATATAAGAGTATACAGACATTACAGCTGGGGATCACAGAATATAAGAGTATACGGACATTACAGCTGGGGATCACAGAATATAAGAATATACAGACATTACTGCCGGGGATCACAGAATATAAGAGTATACAGACATTACAGCCGGGGATCACAGAATATAAGAGTATACAGACATTACAGCCGGGGATCACAGAATATAAGAGTATACAGTCATTACAGCCGGGATCACAAAATATAAGAGTATACAGACATTACAGACTGGGATCACAGAATATAAGAGTATTCAGACATTACAGCCGGGATCACAGAATATAAGAATATACAGACATTACAGCCGGGGATCACAGAATATAAGAGTATACAGACATTACAGCCGGGGATCACAGAATATAAGAGCATACAGACATTACAGCCAGGGATCACAGAATATAAGAGTATACAGACATTACAGCTGGGGATCACATAATATAAGAGTATACAGACATTACAGCCGGGGATCACAGAATATAAGAGTATACAGACATTACAGCCGGGGATCACAGAATATAAGAGGATTCAGACATTACATCCAGGGATCAAAGAATATGAGAGTATATAGACATTACAGCTGGGGATCACAGAATAGAAGAGTATACAGACATTGCAGCCAGGGATCACAGAATATAAGAGTATACAGACATTACAGCCAGGGATCACAGAATATAAGAGTATACAGACATTACAGCCGGGGATCACAGAATATAAGAGTATACAGACATTACATTATAGCTGGGGATCACAGAATATAAGAGTATACAGACATTACAGCCGGGGATTACACAATATAAGAGTATACAAACATTACAGCCGGAGATCACAGAATATAAGAGTATACAGACATTACAGCCAGAGATCACAGAATATAAGAGTATAAAGACATCACAGCCGGGGATCACAGAATATAAGAGTATACTCTTATATTCTGTGATCCCCAGCTGTAATGTCTGTATACTCTTATATTCTGTGATCCCCAGCTATAATGTAATGTCTGTATACAGAATATAAGAGTATACAGACATTACAGCTGGGGATCACAGAATATAAGAGTATATAGATATTACAGCCGGGGATCACAGAATATGAGTATACAGACATCACAGCCGGGGATCACAGAATATAAGAGTATACTCTTATATTCTGTGATCCCCAGCTGTAATGTCTGTATACTCTTATATTCTGTGATCCCCGGCTGTAAGGTCTGTATACTCATATTCTGTGATCCCCGGCTGTAATATCTGTATACTCTTATATTCTGTGATCCCCAGCTGTAATGTCTGTATACTCTTATATTCTGTGATCCCCCGACTGTAATGTCTGTATACACTTATATTCTGTGATCCCCGGCTGTAATGTCTGTATACTCTTATATTCTGTGATCCCCGGCTGTAATGTCTGTATACTCATATTCTGAGATCCCCGGCTGTAATATCTATATACTCTTATATTCTGTGATCCCCAGCTGTAATGTCTGTATACTCTTATATTCTGTGATCCCCGACTGTAATGTCTGTATACTCTTATATTCTGTGATCCCCGGCTGTAATGTCTATATACTCTTATATTCTGTGATCCCCGGCTGTAATGTCTGTATACTCTTATATTCTGTGATCCCCGGCTGTAATGTCTGTATACTCTTATATTCTGTGATCCCCGGCTGTAATGTCTGTATACTCTTATATTCTATGACCCCGGCTGTAATGTCTGTATAATCTTATATTCTGTGATTCCTGGCTGTAATGTCTTTATACTCTTATATTCTGTGATCCCCGGCTGTAATGTCTGTATACTCTTATATTCTGTGATCTCCGGCTGTAATGTCTGTATACTCTTATATTCTGTGATCCCCGGCTGTAATGTCTGTATACTCTTATATTCTGTGATCTCCGGCTGTAATGTCTATATACTCTTATATTCTGTGATCCCCGGCTGTAATGTCTGTATACTCTTATATTCTGTGATCCTCGGCTGTAATGTCTGTATACTCATATTCTGTGATCCCCGGCTGTAATGTCTGTATACTCATATTCTGTGATCCCCGGCTGTAATGTCTGTATACTCTTATATTCTGTGATCCCCGGCTGTAATGTCTGTATACTCTTATATTCTGTGATCTCCGGCTGTAATGTCTATATACTCTTATATTCTGTGATCCCTGGCTGTAATGTCTGTATACTCTTATATTCTGTGATCCTCAGCTGTAATGTCTGTATACTCATATTCTGTGATCCCCGGCTGTAATGTCTGTATACTCATATTCTGTGATCCCCGGCTGTAATGTCTGTATACTCATATTCTGTGATCCCCGGCTGTAATGTCTGTATACTTCATGTGAGCCTGAGTTCTTCTATATCAGGTTCCTAACCTAATGCCTCTATATGTGATTAAAGTGTGGATGTGTGTGTAATTAGGAACCTGTCTACAATAAGATGGAGGACATACCACGGCTATGGGACATGGAATTCATGAAAATGAAGTGTAACATCCGTAGCTTTTCTGAACTCTGGCACATGCACTTTTTACATCTTCTGGGCATGTGCAGTGAAGCAGGGTGTAATTTCCCTAGGTACTTCCAAACATAATTATTATTTATTATGCATTGCTTATATAGCGCCATCATATTACACAGCGCTTTACTGAGATTAACATCACTGTGACCATTGGGGCTCGCCATTTATATTCCCCATCATTGTAACTTTGGAGCTCACATGCATGCCTATCCTGGCTCTTTTTCTCTTCCCCCCCATAAAGGAAACAGAAGACAACTACGTTAGATATTTTCTGTTATTTCTCCTTTGCTATAACTGGTTTGCTTATTTGTACGGCACTTTATTTTTACCTTTTACTATTTTTATTATTGTAAATTCTGAATTTTTTGGATTAAAGCTGACAACTTTAATATGATCAATCCTCTTATGCTCTAAATAATCCATAACCTTACAGAGAGGGTGTGACCAGTGGCGTAACTTGAAGCTCATGGGCCCCGATGTGAGAGCTCCAATGTGGCCCTTATTTAATAGCATTAGTCCTTTTCTATAGGCCCCCTAATCTCCAGGGCCCGGGTGCGATCGCGACCCCTGCACCTGTTGCAGTTACGCCCCTGGGTGTGACACTGTTGATTGTCAGACATTAGTATGTTTCAGGGACTCATCACCAACTTTACGGCAACAGGGGCCAAAATTACGCATCAACAATGCATGCGCGGGATCTCGTAAAGGTTTAGAATGATTTGACATATTCTGCTCCTTAACCCCTTCACGACCCATGACCAAGGAGGACGTCATGGGCCGGTTACCTGGGTTTGATATGAGCTCCGGCGCGGAGCTCACATCATTTCCCGACATCTCAGCTGATTTCATAAGCTGAGATGTCGGACTTCCGGCACCGATCGGATCCAAGATCCAATCGGTGCTGTTAATCCTTTGGATTAAGCTGTCAATCACTGAACGCTCCCCACCTGCATCGGAGATCCCGCGATGCTCACGTGATAGCCCAGGGGTCCTGACTTGACCCCGGAAGCTGTCACGGAGCACTTCCGGTGCGCGGTTGGCAGGCGCTGCCAACAACTCACCGCCCGCACTTCTGCTAGATACCGATGAGCTGCAGCTCATTGGTATGTATCAGAAGTGATTGGATGCTGCAGCAGGGTACGTCCCTATGGGGCTGTGTAAAAGTAAGCATGAATTGAAAAATAAAGTTTTTAAATACATTTAAAATTCAAATCTATTTTAAAACATTTAAAATATACACATATTTAGTATCGCCGCGTTCAGAATCGTCCGATCTATCAAGATATAAAATCAATTAACGAGATCCGTAAACTGCGTAACGCAAAAAAAAGGTCCAAACGCCAAAATGACATTTTTTTGGGTGCCGCAACCTTGCTATAAAATGCAATAACAGGCGATCAAAACATCACATCTATTAAAAAATGGTATCATTGGAAACATCAGCTCAAAACGCAAAAAATAAGCCGCCACACAGCCCCAGATCCCGAAAAGTGAGGATACTACGGGGCGCAGAACATAGCGCAAAAAGTGTGATTTTTTTTTTAAACTTCTTACATTTCAACCACTGAGATACCAGTAAAGGTATACATGTTTGGTATCTATGAACTCATACCGACCCGAGGCATCACACTGTGACGTCAGTTTTACCACATAGTGAACATGCCGACTAAAAAACCCAAAAAACAAACGTGTAATTGCCCTTTTTTTGCAATTTCACTGCACTTGGATTTTTTTTCCCATTTCCCTGTACAATATATGGTAAAATACTTGATTGCATCTCGTCCCGCAAAAAACAAGCCTTCATATGTCTATATTGATGGACAAATAAAAAAAAGTTATGGTTCTTGGAAGCAGGGGAGCAAAAAATGAAAATGAAAAACGAAAAATTCCCGGGTGGTGAAGGGGTTAAGAGTAGAGCAATCATTTGCTAATTTGAGAAATCCATACTTGCCATAAATCAATATATCTATCTATATTACCTGGTGTAGATGTTGCTGTTCTCCTGAATCTGGCGATATTTTTCTTTCGTTACTACTCTGCTACATTCCCCCTTTCTCCTGTATATAAACCTAGTCTTTTCAGCCAAGTGGGTTTGTGTCATGGGTTCTCTTACTTAGAAGACTTGTGACTGGTTTAGGACCTCTTTCTCATTCCTATATTGTGTTTCTTTCCTTTGGCAGTGTATGAGTTAATGTCAGTTTCAGTTGCTGCAATGCTCCTTAGTTCTCTTCCAGGTATGGCTACTTTGTGATCACTCTCATCTCCTTTACATGGTTACCTTAGGTGAAGGAGCTACTCTGGAGAAGCTGATTGTTGCCAAGCCGTCTGCTCCCTTGGAGTGAGGCAGCAGGCGTGAAGCTGGTTTTGTCATCCTCCTGTCTGTCTCCCCTTCCCCATTTGTTGTTTTTAATGCAGCAGCTGGGACTAGAGCTCCCACCAGCCATTTCCCTAATGAGTGCTAACATCAGGGCCAGCGAGGGACTAGGTATCCTGATCAAAGAACCCGTATAGGGATGGTAGGGAGATCAGGGCACAGCCGCAGGTGAGTGCAGGAGGTCACCTCTCCCCCATTCCCTACGAGCAGGCCCTCCATTGTATTTGTGTACCCTCTGTGTTTCCTCAGTAGTTGGGTGTAGTGCGCCCGACACCGTAGATCTGTGTGCCAATGTCACGCACCGTGTCCGGACGCTCCATAGTGACAGCATGGCCCTCTATTCTTCTCAGTGAGTGTCTTCGTCAGACCACACCCAGTTGGCTAACAAAATCTAGATTTGTACAGAAAGAAGACGTTGCAAGCTCTTTGGAATGAAGAGGTGCAGGAACAATTAAAAACATTGCCCAACTCAGAAGAACAGCGACATTTACATTCTAATAAAACACTGGGAAACCCTTTGGTATCTGTAGTTAGTGAGATAACATCCGGTCCTGTTGGATTCTTTGTAGAAGTTGTGGATTTATTGTCAATCACAAACAGCTAATCAACGTTTCGGTCAATCACGGACCTTCATCAGAATGATGATGCTTAGTATTTGCACAAAAATATATTTTTTTCTCCATTTTTGCACAAATATGTTATGCAATGCATGTAAAAATAATGTAAAATAATATAATGATATATAAAAATAAATAAATAATACATATACTAATGAACATGTACATGATCCCGCAGTGCCAGCAGTGAAGAGGTTACATTAAAATTAGAAAAGGCTTTTAAAACTAAAGTTAAAATGTCCTGAGAACCCAAGAGAGGTTCAATATAAGGCCAGAAGTCAATAATAGCTTATAACACTTTTACAGCCACAGGAAAAGTAGCGACTGCAACCATTACAGGGGTCAGGGGAAAACGCCACCATTTATGTATTAAAGTGTCCCCCCGGGCTCGACTCTACTGCTGGTGCTGACACCGGACACGGACAGACGCTACTGCAATGGGGGTGATATAGGCAAGGTGACCATACGGTGTCCAAAGAGTTATGTCCATGGGTGTCCTGCATCTACTCATAACTACTATAATACAGCCCCTATGTACAAGAATATAACTACTATAATACTGCTCATATATACAAGAATATAACTACTATAATACTGCCCCTATATACAAGAATATAACTACTATAATACTGCCCCTATATACAAGAATATAACTACTATAATACTGCCCCTATGTACAAGAATATAACTACTATAATACTGCCCCTATATACAAGAATATAACTACTATAATACTGCCCCTATGTACAAGAATATAACTACTATAATACTGCTCCTATATACAAGAATATAACTACTATAATACTGCTCCTATATACAAGAATATAACTACTATAATACTGCTCCTATGTACAAGAATATAACTACTAAAATACTGCCCCTATGTACAAGAATATAACTACTATAATACTGCCCCTATGTACAAGAATATAACTACTATAATACTGCCCCTATGTACAAGAATATAACTACTATAATACTGCTCCTATGTACAAGAATATAACTACTATAATACTGCCCCTATATACAAGAATATAACTACTATAATACTGCCCCTATATACAATAATATAACTACTATAATACTGCTCCTATATACAAGAATATAACTACTATAATACTGCCTCTATGTACAAGAATATAACTACTATAATACTGCCCCTATGTACAAGAATATAACTACTATAATACTGCTCCTATATACAAAAATATAACTACTATAATACTGCTCCTATGTACAAGAATATAATTACTATAATACTGCCTCTATATACAAGAATATAACTACTATAATACTGCTCCTATGTACAAGAATATAACTACTATAATACTGCCCCTATGTACAAGAATATAACTACTATAATACTGCCCCTATGTACAAGAATATAACTACTATAATACTGCCCTATGTACAAGAATATAACTACTATAATACTGCCCCTATATACAAGAATATAACTACTATAATACTGCTCCTATATACAAGAATATAACTACTATAATACTGCCCCTATATACAAGAATATAACTACTATAATACTGCTCCTATATACAAGAATATAACTACTATAATACTGCCCCTATATACAAGAATATAACTACTATAATACTGCCCCTATATACAATAATATAACTACTATAATACTGCCCCTAGATACAAGAATATAACTACTATAATACTGCTCCTATATACAAGAATATAACTAATATAATACTGCCTCTATGTACAAGAATATAACTACTATAATACTGCTCCTATATACAAGAATATAACTACTATAATACTGCCCCTATATACAAGAATATAACTACTATAATACTGCCCCTATATACAATAATATAACTACTATAATACTGCCCCTAGATACAAGAATCTAACTACTATAATACTGCCCCTAGATACAAGAATATAACTATTATAATACTGCCCCTAGATACAAGAATATAACTACTATAATACTGCCCCTAGATACAAGAATATAACTACTATAATACTGCCCCTAGATACAAGAATATAACTACTATAATACTGCCCCTATGTACAAGAATATAACTACTATAATACTGCTCCTATATACAAGAATATAACTACTATAATACTGCTCCTATATACAAGAATATAACTACTATAATACTGCCCCTATATACAAGAATATAATTACTATAATACTGCCCTCTATATACAAGAATATAACTACTATAATACTGCTCCTATGTACAAGAATATAACTACTATAATACTGCTCCTATATACAAGAATATAACTACTATAATACTGCCCCTATATACAAGAATATAATTACTATAATACTGCCCTCTATATACAAGAATATAACTACTATAATACTGCCCCTATGTACAAGAATATAACTACTATAATACTGCCCTCTATATACAAGAATATAACTACTATAATACTGCTCCTATGTACAAGAATATAACCACTATAATACTGCTCCTACATACAAGAATATAACTACTATAATACTGCCCCTATGTAGAAGAATATAACTACTATAATACTGCTCCTATATACAAGAATATAACTACTATAATACTGCTCCTATGTACAAGAATATAACTACTATAATACTGCTCCTATATACAAGAATATAACTACTATAATACTGCTCCTATGTACAAGAATATAACTACTATAATACTGCCCCTATGTACAAGAATATAACTACTATAATACTGCCCCTATGTACAAGAATATAACTACTATAATACTGCCCCTATATACAAGAATATAACTACTATAATACTGCTCCTATGTACAAGAATATAACTACTATAATACTGCTCCTATATACAAGAATATAACTACTATAATACTGCCCCTATGTACAAGAATATAACTACTATAATACTGCCCCTATATACAAGAATATAACTACTATAATACTGCTCCTATATACAAGAATATAACTACTATAATACTGCTCCTATATACAAGAATATAACTACTATAATACTGCTCCTATGTACAAGAATATAACTACTATAATACTGCCCCTATATACAAGAATATAACTACTATAGTACTGCTCCTATGTACAAGAATATAACTACTATAATACTGCTCCTATGTACAAGAATATAACTACTATAATACTGCCCCTATATACAAGAATATAACTACTATAATACTGCCCCTATATACAAGAATATAACTATAATACTGCCCCTATATACAAGAATATAACTACTATAATACTGCTCCTATGTACAAGAATATACAGTTAGGGCCAGAAATATTTGGACAGTGACACAAGTTTTGTTATTTTAGCTGTTTACAAAAACATGTTCAGAAATACAATTATATATATAATATGGGCTGAAAGTGCACACTCCCAGCTGCAATATGAGAGTTTCCACATCCAAATCGGAGAAAGGGTTTAGGAATCATAGCTCTGTAATGCATAGCCTCCTCTTTTTCAAGGGACCAAAAGTAATTGGACAATGGACTCTAAGGGCTGCATTTAACTCTGAAGGCGTCTCCCTCGTTAACCTGTAATCAATGAAGTAGTTAAAAGGTCAGGGGTGGATTCCAGGTGTGTGGTTTTGCATTTGGAAGCTGTTGCTGTGACCAGACAACATGCGGTCAAAGGAACTCTCAATTGAGGTGAAGCAGAACATCCTGAGGCTGAAAAAAAAGAAAAAATCCATCAGAGAGATAGCAGACATGCTTGGAGTTGCAAAATCAACAGTTGGGTACATTCTGAGAAAAAAGGAATTGACTGGTGAGTTTGGGAACTCTAAAAGGCCTGGGCGTCCACAGATGACAACAGTGGTGGATGATTGCCGCATTCTTTATTTGGTGAAGAAGAACCCGTTCACAACATCAACTGAAGTCCAGAACACTCTCAGTGGAGTAGGTGTATCTGTCTCTAAGTCAACAGTAAAGAGAAGACTCCATGACAGTAAATACAAAGGGTTCACATCTAGATGCAAACCATTCATCAATTCCAAAAATAGACAGGCCAGAGTTACATTTGCTGAAAAACACCTCAAGAAGCCAGCTCAGTTCTGGAAAAGTATTCTATGGACAGATGAGACAAAGATCAACCTGTACCAGAATGATGGGAAGAAAAAAGTTTGGAGAAGAAAGGGAACGGCACATGATCCAAGGCACACCACATCCTCTGTAAAACATGGTGGAGGCAACGTGATGGCATGGGCATGCATGGCTTTCAATGGCACTGGGTCACTTGTGTTTATTCATGACATAACAGCAGACAAGAGTAGCCGGATGAATTCTGAAGTGTACCGGGATATACTTTCAGCCCAGATTCAGCCAAATGCTGCAAAGTTGATTGGACGGCGCTTCATAGTACAGATGGACAATGACCCCAAGCATACAGCCAAAGCTACCCAGGAGTTCATGAGTGCAAAAAAGTGGAACCTTCTGCAATGGCCAAGTCAATCACCAGATCTTAACCCAATTGAGCATGCATTTCACTTGCTGAAATCCAGACTTAAGACGGAAAGACCCACAAACAAGCAAGACCTGAAGGCTGCGGCTGTAAAGGCCTGGCAAAGCATTAAGAAGGAGGAAACCCAGCGTTTGGTGATGTCCATGGGTTCCAGACTTAAGGCAGTGATTGCCTCCAAAGGATTCGCAACAAAATATTGAAAATAACAATAATTTGTTTGGGTTATGTTTATTTGTCCAATTACTTTTGACCTCCTAAAATATGGAGTGTTTGTAAAGAAATGTGTACAATTCCTACAATTTCTATCAGATATTTTTGTTCAACCCTTCAAATTAAACGTTACAATCTGCACTTGAATTCTGTTGTAGAGGTTTCATTTCAAATCCAATGTGGTGGCATGCAGAGCCCAACTCGCCAAAATTGTGTCACTGTCCAAATATTTCTGGCCCTAACTGTAACTACTATAATACTGCTCCTATGTACAAGAATATCTATTATAACATGGGCTACTGTAAGAGGTTTGGTAACACACTACAAAATGTTCCTCTATATCCCATTATACCTTCCTCCACATTTAGCTCCATTAGTCCAAGAGACAAAACAGACAAGAAGAGAAAGTGAAGAATCAAGAGCTGATATAACATACATATCCTCCTGCTACAGTGTATCAGATAACCTGTGCTGGTACTACAACTCCCAGCATGTCCTGACTTTGTAGTCATTCCTGGATTGTATTACAGACTTCAGCCCTTAATTGTATTGTATGCACTTCCCCATGGATGCCCATCACCCTCTGTGCCCATCACCCTCTGTACCCATCACCCTCTGCGCCCATTACCCTCTGTGCCCATCACCCTCTGCGCCCATCACCCTCTGCGCCCATCACCCTCTGTGCCCATCACCCTCTGTGCCCATCACCCTCTGCGCCCATCACCCTCTGCGCCCATCACCCTCTGTGCCCATCACCCTCTTTGCCCCCCATCACCCTCTGTGCCCATCACCCTCTGTGCCCAGCTGTGTATTACCACAAGTGTCATTATAGAGAAGCTGACATTGCAGAAAGAAATGCAACAGAGGAAATTAGCAATCATAATCACATCTCCACCTTCATAAATCCTACAGGTTATCCACATTCCTGGCACCACAAGTCCCAGAATGTCTTATAACAGACAAACAGACCCATTAATTGCTAAATGCTACTTCTGTACCCACCCTACTTCTGGGATCTCCTTCTACCCTTGCCCAGGCTATGCAGATATACCTGTACAGTCCAACCTCCCTCCATTCTACACATAACCCCTGGACATGCCCCTGCCACCCTCTGTGCCCCTATATACATTACCCTGGACATGCCCCTGCCACCCTCTGTGCCCCTATATACATTACCCCTGGACATGCCCCTGCCACCCTCTGTGCCCCTATATACATAACCCCTGGACATGCCCCTACCACCCTCTGTGCCACTATATACATTACCCCTGGATATGCTCCTACCACCCTCTGTGTCACTATATACATAACCCCTGGAGATGCCCCTACCACCCTCTGTGCCACCATATACATAACTCCTGAACATGCCACTACCACCCTCTGTGCCCCTATATACATTACCCCTGGACATGCCCTTTCCACCCTCTATGCCCCTATATACATTACCCCTGGACATGCCCCTGCCACCCTCTGTGCCACTACATACATAACCCTGGCCCTGGACATGCCCCTGCCACCCTCTGTGCCACCATATACATAACCCCTGGACATGCTCCTTCCACCTTCTGTGCCCCTATATACTAAACCCCTGGACATGCCCCTTCCACCCTCTGTGCCCCTATATACATTACCCCTGGACATGCCACTGCCACCCTCTGTGCCCCCATATGCATAACCCCTGGACATGCTCCTTCCACCTTCTGTGCCCCTATATACATAATCCCTGGACATGCCCCTGCCACCCTCTGTGCCCCTTTATACATAATCCCTGGACATGCCCCTTCCGCCCTCTGTGCCCCTAAATACATTACCCCTGGATATGCCCAACCCGCTATGTGTGCCCCCATATACATAACCCCTGGACATGCCCCTGCCACCCTCTGTGCCCCTATATATACATTACCCCTGAACATGCCCCTGCCACCCTCTGTGCCCCTATATACATTACCCCTGGACATGCCCTACCACCCTCTGTGCCCCTATATACATTACCCCTGGACATGCCCCTACCATCCTCTATGTCCCTATATACATAACCCTGGAGATGCCCCTGCCACCCTCTGTGCCCCTATATACATAACTCCTGGACATGCCCCTGCCACCCTCTATGTCCCTATATACATAACCCCTGGACATGCCCCTGCCACCCTCTGTGCCCCTATATACATAACCCCTGGACATGCCTCTGCCACACTCTGTGCCCCTATATACATAACCCCTGGACATGCCTCTGCCACCCTCTATTCCCCCATATATATAACCACTGGACATGTCCCTGCCACCTTCTGTGCCCCTATATACATTACCCCTGGACATGCCCCTACCACCCTCTGTGCCCCTATATACATAACCCCTGGACATGCCTCTGCCACACTCTGTGCCCCTATATACATAACCCTGGACATGACCCTACCACCCTCTGTGCCCCTATATATACAACTCCTGGATATGCTCCTACCACCCTCTGTGCCCCTATATACATAACCCCTGGACATGCCTCTGCCACCCTCTATTCCCCCATATATATAACCACTGGACATGTCCCTGCCACCCTCTGTGCCCCTATATACATTACCCCTGGACATGCCCCTACCACCCTCTGTGCCCCTATATACATAACCCCTGGACATGCCTCTGCCACACTCTGTGCCCCTATATACATAACCCCTGGACATGCCCCTACCACCCTCTGTGCCCCTATATACATAACTCCTGGATATGCTCCTACCACCCTCTGTGCCCCTATATACATGACCTCTGGACATGCACCTATCACCTTCTGAGCCCCCATATACATAACCCCTGGACATGTCCCTGCCACCCTCTGTGCCCCTATATACATAACCCCTGGACATGACCCTGCCACCCTCTGTGCCCTATATACATAACCCCTGGACATGCCCCTGCCACCCTCTGTGCCCCTATATACATAACTTCCTGGACATGCCCCTGCCACCCTCTGTGCCCCTATATACATAACCCCTGGACATGCCCTGCCACCCTCTGTGCCCCTATATACATAACCCCTGGACATGTCCCTGCCACCCTCTGTCCCCCTATATACATAACCCTGGACATGACCCTGCCACCCTCTGTGCCCCATATACATAACCCTGGACATGCCCTGCCATCCTCTGTGCCCCTATATACATAACCCTGGACATGCCCCTATCACCCTCTGTGCCCTATATACATAACCCTGGACATGCCTCTGCCACACTCTGTGCCCCTATATACATAACCCTGGACATGACCCTACCACCCTCTGTGCCCCTATATATATAACTCCTGGATATGCTCCTACCACCCTCTGTGCCCCTATATACATAACCCTGGACATGCCTCTGCCACCCTCTATTCCCCCATATATAATAACCACTGGACATGTCCCTGCCACCCTCTGTGCCCCTATATACATTACCCCTGGACATGCCCCTACCACCCTCTGTGCCCCTATATACATAACCCCTGGACATGCCTCTGCCACACTCTGTGCCCCTATATACATAACCCCTGGACATGCCCCTACCACCCTCTGTGCCCCTATATACATAACTCCTGGATATGCTCCTACCACCCTCTGTGCCCTATATACATGACCTCTGGACATGCACCTATCACCTTCTGAGCCCCATATTACATACCCCTGGACATGTCCCTGCCACCCTCTGTGCCCCTATATACATAACCCTGGACATGACCCTGCCACCCTCTGTGCCCCCATATACATAACCCCTGGACATGTCCCTGCCACCCTCTGTCCCCCTATATACATAACCCCTGGACATGACCCTGCCACCCTCTGTGCCCCCATATACATAACCCCTGGACATGCCCTGCCATCCTCTGTGCCCCTATATACATAACCCTGGACATGCCCCTATCACCCTCTGTGGCCCTATATACATAACCCTGGACATGCCCCTGCCACCCTCTGTGCCCCTATATACATAACCCCTGGACATGCCCCTACCACCCTCTGTGCCCCTATATACATAACCCCTGGACATGCCCCTACCACCCTCTGTGACCCTATATACATAACCCTGGAGATGCCCCTGCCACCCTCTGTGCCCCTATATACATAACTCCTGGACATGCCCCTGCCACCCTCTGTGCCCCTATATACATAACCCCTGGACATGCCCCTGCCACCCTCTGTGCCCCTATATACATAACCCTGGACATGCCCTGCCACCCTCTGTGCCCCTATATACATAACTCCTGGACATGCCCCTGCCACCTCTGTGCCCCTATATACATAACTCCTGGACATGCCCCTGCCACCCTCTGTGCCCCTTTATACATAACTCCTGGACATGCCCTGCCACCCTCTGTGCCCCTATATACATAACTCCTGGACATGCCCTGCCACCCTCTGTGCCCCTATATACATAACTCCTGGACATGCCCTGCCACCCTCTGTGCCCCTATATACATAACTCCTGGACATGCCCCTGCCACCCTCTGTGCCACTATATACATAACCCTGGACATGCCCCTACCACCCTCTGTGCCCTATATACATAACTCCTGGACATGCCCCTGCCACCCACTGTGCCCCTATATACATAACTCCTGGACATGCCCCTGCCACCCTCTGTGCCCCTATATACATAACTCCTGGACATGCCCCTGCCACCCTCTGTGCCACTATATACATAACTCCTGGATATGCCCCTACCACCCTCTGTGCCCTATATACATGACCTCTGGACATGCCCCTGCCACCCTCTATGTCCCTATATACATAACCCCTGGACATGCCCCTACCACCCTCTGTGCCCCTATATACATTAACCCTGGACATGCCCCTGCCACCCTCTATGTCCCTATATACATAACCCCTGGACATGCCCCTGCCACCCTCTGTGCCCCTATATACATAACCCCTGGACATGCCTCTGCCACACTCTGTGCCCTATATACATAACCCCTGGACATGCCCCTGCCACCCTCTGTGCCCTATATACATAACCCCTGGACATGCCTCTGCCACCCTCTATTCCCCCATATATATAACCACTGGACATGTCCCTGCCACCTTCTGTGCCCCTATATACATTACCCCTGGACATGCCCTACCACCCTCTGTGCCCCTATATACATAACCCTGGACATGCCTCTGCCACACTCTGTGCCCCTATATACATAACCCCTGGACATGACCCTACCACCCTCTGTGCCCCTATATATATAACTCCTGGATATGCTCCTACCACCCTCTGTGCCCCTATATACATAACCCCTGGACATGCCTCTGCCACCCTCTATTCCCCCATATATATAACCACTGGACATGTCCCTGCCACCCTCTGTGCCCTATATACATTACCCTGGACATGCCCCTACCACCCTCTGTGCCCCTATATACATAACCCCTGGACATGCCTCTGCCACACTCTGTGCCCCTATATACATAACCCTGGACATGTCCCTACCACCCTCTGTGCCCCTATATACATAACTCCTGGATATGCTCCTACCACCTTCTGTGCCCCTATATACATAACCCCTGGACATGCCCCTGCCACCCTCTGTGCCCCTATATACATAACCCCTGGACATGCCCCTACCACCCTCTGTGCCCTATATACATAACCCCTGGACATGCCCCTACCACCCTCTGTGACCCTATATACATAACCCCTGGAGATGCCCCTGCCACCCTCTGTGCCCCTATATACATAACTCCTGGACATGCCCCTGCCACCCTCTGTGCCCCTATATACATAACCCCTGGACATGCCCCTGCCACCCTCTGTGCCCTATATACATAACCCCTGGACATGCCCCTGCCACCCTCTGTGCCCCTATATACATAACTCCTGGACATGCCCCTGCCACCCTCTGTGCCCCTATATACATAACTCCTGGACATGCCCCTGCCACCCTCTGTGCCCCTTTATACATAACTCCTGGACATGCCCTGCCACCTCTGTGCCCTATATACATAACTCTGGACATGCCCCTGCCACCCTCTGTGCCCCTTTATACATAACTCCTGGACATGCCCCTGCCACCCTCTGTGCCCCTATATACATAACTCCTGGACATGCCCCTGCCACCCTCTGTGCCACTATATACATAACCCCTGGACATGACCCTACCACCCTCTGTGCCCCTATATACATAACTCCTGGTATGCCCCTACCACCCTCTGTGCCCCTATATACATAACTCCTGGACATGCCCCTGCCACCCTCTGTGCCCCTATATACATAACTCCTGGACATGCCCCTGCCACCCTCTGTGCCCCTATATACATAACTCCTGGACATGCCCCTGCCACCCTCTGTGCCACTATATACATAACTCCTGGATATGCCCCTACCACCCTCTGTGCCCCTATATACATGACCTCTGGACATGCCCCTGCCACCCTCTATGTCCCTATATACATAACCCCTGGACATGACCCTACCACCCTCTGTGCCCCTATATACATAACTCCTGGATATGCCCCTACCACCCTCTGTGCCCCTATATACATTACCCTGGACATGCCCCTGCCACCCTCTATGTCCCTATATACATAACCCCTGGACATGCCCCTGCCACCCTCTGTGCCCCTATATACATAACCCCTGGACATGCCTCTGCCACACTCTGTGCCCCTATATACATAACCCCTGGACATGCCCCTGCCACCCTCTGTGCCCCTATATACATAACCCCTGGACATGCCTCTGCCACCCTCTATTCCCCCATATATATAACCACTGGACATGTCCCTGCCACCTTCTGTGCCCCTATATACATTACCCCTGGACCCTGCCCTACCACCCTCTGTGCCCCTATATACATAACCCTGGACATGCCTCTGCCACACTCTGTGCCCCTATATACATAACCCCTGGACATGACCCTACCACCCTCTGTGCCCCTATATATATAACTCCTGGATATGCTCCTACCACCCTCTGTGCCCCTATATACATAACCCCTGGACATGCCTCTGCCACCCTCTATTCCCCCATATATATAACCACTGGACATGTCCCTGCCACCCTCTGTGCCCCTATATACATTACCCCTGGACATGCCCCTACCACCCTCTGTGCCCCTATATACATAACCCCTGGACATGCCTCTGCCACACTCTGTGCCCCTATATACATAACCCCTGGACATGCCCCTACCACCCTCTGTGCCCCTATATACATAACTCCTGGATATGCTCCTACCACCCTCTGTGCCCTATATACATGACCTCTGGACATGCACCTATCACCTTCTGAGCCCCCATATACATAAACCCTGGACATGCCCCTTCTACCCTCTGTGCTCCTATATACATAACCCTGGACATGACCCTGCACCCTCTGTGCCCCCATATACATAACCCCTGGACATGTCCCTGCCACCCTCTGTCCCCTATATACATAACCCCTGGACATGACCCTGCCACCCTCTGTGCCCCCATATACATAACCCTGGACATGCCCTGCCATCCTCTGTGCCCCTATATACATAACCTGGACATGCCCCTATCACCCTCTGTGGCCCTATATACATAACCCCTGGACATGCCCCTACCACCCTCTGTGCCCTATATACATAACCCCTGGACATGCCCCTGCCACCCTCTGTGCCCCTATATACATAACCCCTGGACATTGCCCCTACCACCCTCTGTGCCCCTATATACATAACCCCTGGACATGCCCCTACCACCCTCTGTGACCCTATATACATAACCCTGGAGATGCCCCTGCCACCCTCTGTGCCCCTATATACATAACTCCTGGACATGCCCCTACCACCCTCTGTGCCCCTATATACATAACCCCTGGACATGCCCCTGCCACCCTCTGTGCCCCTATATACATAACCCCTGGACATGCCCTGCCACCCTCTGTGCCCCTATATACATAACTCCTGGACATGCCCCTGCCACCCTCTGTGCCCTATATACATAACTCCTGGACATGCCCCTGCCACCCTCTGTGCCCCTATATACATAACTCCTGGACATGCCCCTGCCACCCTCTGTGCCCCTATATACATAACTCCTGGACATGCCCCTACCACCCTCTGTGCCCTATATACATAACTCCTGGATATGCCCCTACCACCCTCTGTGCCCCTATATACATAACTCCTGGACATGCCCCTGCCACCTCTGTGCCCCTATATACATAACTCCTGGACATGCCCCTGCCACCCTCTGTGCCACTATATACATAACCCCTGGACATGACCCTACCACCCTCTGTGCCCCTATATACATAACTCCTGGATATGCCCCTACCACCCTCTGTGCCCCTATATACATAACTCCTGGACATGCCCCTGCCACCCTCTGTGCCCCTATATACATAACCCCTGGACATGCCCCTGCCACCCCCTGTGCCCTATATACATAACCCCTGGACATGCCCCTGCCACCCTCTGTGCCCCTATATACATAACTCCTGGACATGCCCCTGCCACCCTCTGTGCCCCTATATACATAACTCCTGGACATGCCCCTGCCACCCTCTGTGCCCCTATATACATAACTCCTGGACATGCCCCTGCCACCCTCTGTGCCCCTATATACATAACTCCTGGACATGCCCCTACCACCCTCTGTGCCCCTATATACATAACTCCTGGATATGCCCCTACCACCCTCTGTGCCCCTATATACATAACTCCTGGACATGCCCCTGCCACCCTCTGTGCCCCTATATACATAACTCCTGGACATGCCCCTGCCACCCTCTGTGCCACTATATACATAACCCCTGGACATGACCCTACCACCCTCTGTGCCCCTATATACATAACTCCTGGATATGCCCCTACCACCCTCTGTGCCCCTATATACATAACTCCTGGACATGCCCCTGCCACCCTCTGTGCCCCTATATACATAACCCCTGGACATGCCCCTGCCACCCCCTGTGCCCCTATATACATAACCCCTGGACATGCACCTATCACCTTCTGTGCCCCTATATACATAACTCCTGGACATGCCCCTGCCACCCTCTGTGCCCCTATATACATAACTCCTGGACATGCCCCTACCACCCTCTGTGCCCCTATATACATAACCCCTGGACATGCCCATACCACCCTCTGTGCCCCTATATACATTACCCCTGGACATGCCCCTACCACCCTCTGTGCCCCTATATACATAACCCCTGGACATGCCCCTACCACCCTGTGTGCCCCTATATACATAACCCCTGGACATGCCCCTGCCACCCTCTGTGCCCCATGCCCATTACTTACATGCCAAATAGCAAAGAAGATGAGAGCAGCGCACAGGACCAGAGACAACATGTAGCAGAAGGCAGCGAAAGTAAATGCCATTGTGCCCCCAGATGAGAAGAATCATGGAAAAGGCTCAGTCCCTGCAGCCAGGACTCCAGGACAGTGACCTCCAGCCTCCAGGACCCTGCACAGGGCATCAGTGTCCTCCAGCCTCCAGGACCCTGCACAGGGAATCAGTGACCTCCAGCCTCCAGGACCCTGCACAGGGAATCAGTGACCTCCAGCCTCCAGGACCCTGCACAGGGAATCAGTGTCCTCCAGCCTCCAGGACCCTGCACAGGGAATCAGTGACCTCCAGCCTCCAGGACCCTGCACAGGGCATCAGTGACCTCCAGTAATGCAATCCTCAGAGAGATGAGTGCTGCCCTACACATGGGCATAGAGCTGCCTAATGTCTGGCCATACTGTGCCAGGCTGCAGCCTCTGCCATGCTTCCCCCCAGCACACACAGGACACTTGTGGAGAGCAAGAAATGTGCTGCCAGGGGAGGAGGAATAAGGAAAACTGAAGGAGGTGCTGCCAGGCAACTTACTCCATGTGCTGCTGATGTGTGTGATCTCAGGGGCAGGAGAAATGCCCAGAAAATGCCACCAATGCCCAGAATAAGAGCTGGAGCCACTGGGCAAGAAGCATCAGAAAGCCTGATACATTGTAACAAAGAATGGAATGTAGAGGTGATGTTTACAAATATCATTAATACAATGTAACATACTGGATACAGCACTATGTATAGGGGCTCAGGAGAAAAGGGGCTGCTGGGGTGTATGTCACTACTGGAGCGTCTCAATGAATTAGAATATCATCAAAAAGTGAATTTATTTCATTCTTTCAATACATAAAGTGAAATGTATATATTATATAGAGTCATTACATACAGAGGGCATATATGATTACCTATCCTGGTATATATGCTCTTCCATCCTGGTATATATACCCCCATCCTGGTATATATGATCCCCCATCCTGGTATATATGATCCCCCATCCTGGTATATATACCCCCATCCTGGTATATATGATCCCCCATCCAGGTATATATACCCCCAACCTTCCCCGGCTCCCACATTGCGCGGCAGCCTCCTCTGTAGCCGATGCAATGTCCAGCAGCAGACATTGGCCTGTCCGCTGTGGTGATCCATGATGTCACTGCCATTGCCCCCAGTCACGGGTGTGCTGATGTCAGTTGTTGATTGGCCGGCAGTGTGTATTGTGGTGCAGGGACCCAATGAGTCTCTGCACCACAATACCTTTCAACTGGATGTAAGTCCTTGGCTGCACCTCCAACTGAAGCAGAATCTGGGGTCAGTGGCTCCCTTACACCCACGAGCATGGTTGCGACCTTTATGCCCCTGAAATGCTACATGTATATATTAATACAATAGCTTATGTCAGCTGAGCTAGAACTGCAAAGACTGGCACAGCTAGAGGCAGATACAAAGGTTCATGCCAGCTGGTCTGTGACCGCTGAGACTGGCACAGTTCGGCAACATGTGAGCATTTACACTGAAGGACCTGCATCATCAACCCCCCGCTGCTCTGCGACAGATTTACTGATCGGTGGTTTAATGTCCTTTATAGATCAGCCGATCGCGTCCCCATGTGCTCAGAACAATCAGTGATAGATCAGTATAGGATCGTTCTGTGCACAATGGATGACATCGTACTCGGCAGATCACTCCAAGCTACACGGTCATTTCACATAACGAGTCGCATTTTACTCCTTGTTCCTGCTATTAGCATCTTGTTCACACTGCACGATTATAGGGAACGTGTATAGGGGACGCGTGTTCCTGGGAGCAGTGCCGCTCCCCATAGGAGGATGGGATGGATTACACGGCAAGTGACTGACACATGCACAATATGGAGACATGTACTGGGACATACAAACCATCCAGAAAAGCGGCTCCCAAATATTTACTATAATGTAAAATAACAAAGTGACGATAGCGCTCCCCTTCCCTGGGTCCAGTGGAGCTCCTCGCTGTACCCAGGCTACAGAGGAGACATCATACCCCACGATCACCGCAACCAACACAGGAGATACCATACACCGAGCACCGCAACCAACACAGGAGACATCATACACCGAGCACCGCAACCAACACAGGAGACATCATACCCCACGATCACCGCAACCAACACAGGAGATACCATACACCGAGCACCGCAACCAACATAGGAGACATCATACCCCACGATCACCGCAACCAACACAGAAGACATCATACACCGAGCACCGCAACCAACACAGGAGACATCATACACCGAGCACCGCACCCAACACAGGAGACATCATACACCGACCACCGCAACCAACACAGGAGACAACATACACCGACCACCGCAACCAACACAGGAGACATCATACACCGACCACCGCAACCAACACAGGAGACATCATACACCGAGCACCGCAACCAACACAGGAGACAACATACACCGACCACCGCAACCAACACAGGAGACATCATACACCGACCACCGCAACCAACACAGGAGACATCATACACCGACCACCGCAACCAACACAGGAGACATCATACACCGACCACCGCAACCAACACAGGAGACATCATACACCGACCACCGCAACCAACACAGGAGACATCATACACCGAGCACCGCAACCAACACAGGAGACATCATACACCGACCACCGCAACCAACACAGGAGACATCATACACCGACCACCGCAACCAACATAGGAGACATCATACACCGACCACCGCAACCAACACAAGAGACATCATACCCCATGATCACCGCAACCAACATAGGAGACATCATACACTGAGCACCCCAACCAACACAGGAGACATCATACCCCATGATCACCGCAACCAACACAGGAGACATCATACACCGACCACCGCAACCAACACAGGAGACAACATACACCGAGCACCGCAACCAACACAGGAGGCATCATACCCCACGATCACCGCAACCAACATAGGAGACATCATACACCGACCACCGCAACCAACACAGGAGACAACATACACCGAGCACCGCAACCAACACAGAAGACATCATACACCGAGCACCACAACCAACACAGGAGACATCATACCCCATGATCACCGCAACCAACATAGGAGACAACATACACCGAGCACCACAACCAACACAGGAGACAACATACGCCGAGCACCGCAACCAACACAGGAGACATCATACCCCACGATCACCGCAACCAACACAGGAGACATCATACACCAAGCACCGCAACCAACACAGGAGACATCATAACACCAGACACGGACACACACCCAACCAACAACAGGAGACATCATACACCGAGCACCGCAACCAACACAGGAGACATCATACACCGAGCACCGCAACCAACACAGGAGACATCATACACCGAGCACCGCAACCAACACAGGAGACATCATACACCGACCACCGCAACCAACACAGGAGACATCATACACCGACACCGCAACCAACACAGGAGACATCATACAACCGCAAACCAGAGAATTTCACACACCGCAACCAACACAGGAGACAAACATACACGACCAGCAACCGAACCGAGACACATACACGAGAGCACAACAAACATCAACCGACCACCGCAACCAACACAGGAGACACATACACCGACACCGCAACCAACACAGGAGACATCATACACCGACCACCGCAACCAACACAGGAGACATCATACACCACCACCGCAACACACGGACATCATCCGCCACCGAACCAACACAGGAGACATCATACACCGAGCACCGCAACCAACACAGGAGACAATCATACACAGCCGAACCAACACGAGACCATAACGAGCACCGCAACCGACACAGGAGACATCATACACCGAGCACCGCAACCAACACAGGAGACATCATACACCACGACCACCGCAACCAACACAGGAGACATCATACACCGAGCACCGCAACCAACACAGGAGACATCATACACCACCACCGACAACCTCATCCAACCAACCAACACAGGAGACATCATACACCGACCACCGCAACCAACACAGGAGACATCATACACCGAGCACCGCAACCAACACAGGAGACATCATACCCCGACCACCGCAACCAACACAGGAGACATCATACACCGAGCACCGCAACCAACACAGGAGACATCATACACCGACCACCGCAACCAACACAGGAGACATCATACCCATGATCACCGCAACCAACACAGGAGACATCATACACTGAGCACCCCAACCAACATAGGAGACATCATACACTGAGCACCCCAACCAACATAGGAGACATCATACACCGACCACCGCAACCAACACAGGAGACATCATACACTGAGCACCGCAACCAACACAGGAGACATCATACACCGAGCACCGCAACCAACACAGGAGACATCATACACCGACCACCGCAACCAACATAGGAGACATCATACACCGACCACCGCAACCAACACAGGAGACATCATACCCCATGATCACCGCAACCAACATAGGAGACATCATACACTGAGCACCCAACCAACAAGGAGACATCATACACCGAGCACCACAACCAACACAGGAGACATCATACCCATGATCACCGCAACCAACATAGGAGACATCATACACCGACCACCGCAACCAACACAGGAGACAACATACACCGAGCACCGCAACCAACACAGGAGACATCATACACCGAGCACCACAACCAACACAGGAGACATCATACCCATGATCACCGCAACCAACATAGGAGACATCATACACCGACCACCGCAACCAACACAGGAGACAACATACACCGAGCACCCAACCAACACAGGAGACAACATACACCGAGCACCGCAACCAACACAGGAGACATCATACCCCACGATCACCGCAACCAACACAGGAGACATCATACACCAAGCACCGCAACCAACACAGGAGACATCATACACCGACCACCGCAACCAACACAGGAGACATCATACACCGAGCACCGCAACCAACACAGGAGACATCATACACCGACCACCGCAACCAACACAGGAGACATCATACACCGAGCACCGCAACCAACACAGGAGACATCATACACCGACCACCGCAACCAACACAGGAGACATCATACACCGACCACCGCAACCAACACAGGAGACAACATACACCGAGCACCGCAACCAACACAGGAGACATCATACACGAGCACCGCAACCGACACAGGAGACATCATACACCGAGCACCGCAACCAACACAGGAGACATCATACCCCACGACCACCGCAACCAACACAGGAGACATCATACACCGAGCACCGCAACCAACACAGGAGACATCATACACCGACCACCGCAACCAACACAGGAGACATCATACACCGACCACCGCAACCAACACAGGAGACATCATACACCGACCACCGCAACCAACACAGGAGACATCATACACCGAGCACCCAACCAACATAGGAGACATCATACACCGAGCACCCAACCAACACAGGAGACATCATACACCGACACCGCAACCAACACAGGAGACATCATACACCGAGCACCGCAACCAACACAGGAGACATCATACACCGAGCACCACAACCAACACAGGAGACATCATACACCGAGCACCGCAACCAACACAGGAGACATCATACACCGAGCACCGCAACCAACACAGGAGACATCATACACCGACCACCGCAACCAACATAGGAGACATCATACACCGAGCACCGCAACCAACACAGGAGACATCATACACCGAGCACCGCAACCAACACAGGAGACATCATACACCGAGCACCGCAACCAACACAGGAGACATCATACACCGAGCACCACAACCAACACAGGAGACATCATACACCGACCACCGCAACCAACACAGGAGACATCATACACCGAGCACCGCAACCAACACAGGAGACATCATACACCGAGCACCGCAACCAACACAGGAGACATCATACACCGAGCACCGCAACCAACACAGGAGACATCATACACCGACCACCGCAACCAACACAAAGATGGAGCAGGATGGAGCCGCTGCTGGAGCTGAGAATGAGGTGATCTTTATGACTTTGTTATTTTACATGAAAGAAAATGTTTCACCAATTTTCTAGAAGTGGAAAACATCAATTATTAAACTCAGGTTTTTCCTTCAGCTCCATTTCCCCGTGTATAAAATGTCACCCTCATTGCAAATACATTTCCATTTCCTCCGGTGTATAACCTCCTGCCCCTGGTGTATACCCTTCAGCTTTGTGGGAACAGTTTGGGGATGACCCTTCCCTGTCCCCCATGACTGGGCCCAGGGCACAAGCTCTATACAGACATGGTGGGGGTATCTAGCTGTATCATGAAAGCCTAGTGAGGTAATCTATAATCAAAAGCATGAGCTTAATTTAATGACATGTACTATGGGGAGAAGTACCTTAAAGGGAACCTGTCGCGTGCAAAAACACTATAAACCTGCAGATATGGGGTTAATCTGCACATTAACATGCCTGACGCCTGCACTTAGCCCTGCTGCCAGGAGGAACTGAACTTTATTCTTCTTGGAATTTCAGGCCCCTCACTGGCAAAATACCCCCCCCAAGACTCCACCCCAGCTCCACCTCTACCCCTTGAACCTTCCACATTTTCACCGCACACTGTTGGAAAAACTCCACTTCTGCACCATGTCCTCACAGTTCCCATCAAACCCCAGATCACATACAAACATAGCTATCAGATTTTGTTTGGCCAAAAGATTTTTTTAAGTCCTACCCTACTTTAACTTTTTTTTCACACCATGATCAGAGTGCACATTACCATCACATAGTGACCGAATAATACCACATACAAGGAGAAATACCGCCACACCTTGGTCAGAGCATACATTACCACATAGCAAACTGAGAGGGGAAAGACCAGGCTAGTAATGCTTACGAAGGACTTCAATCAGCCAGCTGTCAGTAGGTGGACAAGACTGGCGGTGCATGCCAAGCAGCAAACATGGTAGATTATGAAAAGGAAGCCGCACTCACCAGTCTTCAGATACGTGTCAAACGGACGTTTATTCCAATTAAGGGTACATAGTGCAGGGAGGGAGGGGGTGCAGATGAGGACGACGGCGCACCGTTTCGTGCTTGTGGGCACTGCTGCGGGTCCTGTGCTCAGGTTGAGTGCACAGCCCTGTGCTCAGGTGCGCACTGGTGAGTGCAGCTTCCTTTTCATAATCATACATTACCACATAGTGACTGAATAATACCACAGACAAGGAGAAATAAAACCACACCATGATCAGAGTGTGCATTATCACATAGTGACCGAATAATATCACATACAAGGAGAAATACCGTCACACCATGATCAGAGTGCACATTACCACCACATAGTGACCGAATAATACTGAATACAAGGGAGAAATACTGCTACACCATGATCAGAGTGCACATTACCACCACATAGTGACCGAATAATACTGAATACAAGGGAGAAATACTGCTACACCATGATCAGAGTGCACATTACCACCACATAGTGACCGAATAATACTGAATACAAGGGAGAAATACTGCTACACCATGGTCAGAGTGCACATTATCACATAGTGACCACATAAAACCACATACAAGGATAAATATTGCTACACCATGATCAGAGTGCACATTACCACCACATAGTGACTGAATAATACCACATACCTGGAGAAGTACCTGGTCCTGATAGTATATATGTTCCCAATCTTTGTACTAGATATGTTCTCCATCCTGGTAGTATATATGTTCCCATCCTCCTATAATATGTGTCCCCATTCTGGTTGTATATATGTCCCACCATCCTGGTAATATATATGTCCCCATCCTGATTATGTTTATGTCCCCAATCCTGGTCGTATATATGTTCCCCATTCTGGTAGTTTAGATGTCCCCATCCTGCTATTATATATGTCCCCCAAAGTTCTATTATATATGTCTCCCATTGTGGTAGTATATATGTCCCCATCTTGATATATATCCCCCATCCTGCTATTATAATGTCTCCCATCCTAGTAATCTCCCATTGTGCTGCAGACAGTAATAAAAAAAAAAGTGATCATGCTCACCTTCCTTCCCTCGGCTCCCCCAGGCCCATGTCATCCATAGATGCTCTCCTTGCTGCATCACCGCTTTTCCTCATTGCCGCAGTGTCTTGAGGTCGCAGATGATGATCTCATCACACTGTTGCAGTCGCCAAGATATAGCATCACTGCCGGCTGGCACCACCACATGGCTAATTTGCATGTGATGTGCCTGAAGAATATCACATGCAAATTAGACATGTGGACTGGCAGTGCACGGGCCCCCCAGATGTCCAGGGCACCAGCACTTGCCCAAGGACACTGGGTGCTGACACTGGCCTCGGGCCGGGAGTCTGTGCTGTCGGTGTCCGTGGGCGCCTCCCCCTGATAGCTGCCAGTCACCGGGCCCCTCATGGGAGTCAGCCCAGTAAGGCCCTGATGGCTGCCCTGCTTGGCAGTGTTCTTCTTCCAGCCTCGGGGATGGCGCCGGAGCATTATGAGTCACCAATCAGTGTCCACTGGAAGCTGAATAATGATAGGAGGAATAAAGTTCACTTCCTGCCGGCAGCGGGGCTCAAAGTGCAGGCGCCGGGCAGGTTTAAAACACTATTAACCTGCAGATTAACCCCATAAATACAGGTTATTAGTGTTTTTTTTACATGACAGGTGCCCTGTACAATTGTTAGGTTTTGTATCTCACACATTTGTCCTGTAAACCTGATACATAATATCGATAGTTTCTTGTTGGGGTAATTGGCCGGTGACACACACAGCGCCACAGCTCCTGCTTTCCTTTGTAGATTTATGCAGTAACCTGCAGACACCACTAGGGGACCCTGGCTGCTTAGGCTATGTGCACACGCTGCAGATTTGATGTGTCTTTTGGTGCAGATTTGCATGCCTATCCTAATGCCAGCAAAGTCTATGAGAACTCTGTAGCATTGTGCACATGTTGCTTAGTTTTACCTTGCAAATTTGGTACAGAAAAAAAATCTTTAACATGTCAATTCGTGGTGCAGATTTCCTGTGTTTTTCAGCCATTAACTTAAGAAAAACGCATGGCACAAATCTGCACTAAAATCACATTGCATTTTTGGTGCATTTTTCTGCCCGAGGATACAGATTTGCTGCAGATTTGGTGAAGAAATTTGTGCACCAAATCTGCAGTGTTCGCGCACATAGCCTTATAGGTATATACTATCAATAAAAGTGGTGTAAATCAGTCTGCAGTGAGCTCCCCCAATGGTGACTATATAAATCTATATGTAGTGAGCTCCCCTAGTGGTGACTGTATATATCTGTATGTAGTGTGCTCCCTCTAGTGGTGACTGTATAAATCTGTATGTAGTGAGCTCCCCCTAGTGGTGACTGTATAAATCTGTATGTAGTGAGCTCCCTCTAGTGGTGACTGTATAAATCTATATGTAGTGAGCTCCCTCTAGTAGTGACTGTATAAATCTATATGTAGTGAGCTCTCTCTAGTGGTGACTGTATAAATCTATATGTAGTGTGCTCCCTCTAGTGGTGACTGTATAAATCTATATGTAGTGAGCTCCCAATAGTGGTGACTGTATAAATCTGTATGTAGTGAGCTCCCCCTAGTGTTGACTTTATAAATCTGTATGTAGTGTGCTCCCTCTAGTGGTGACTATATAAATCTGTAGTGAGCTCCCCCTAGTGGTGACTGTATAAATCTGTATGTAGTGAGCTCCCCCTAGTGTTGACTGTATAAATCTGTAGTGAGCTCTCCCTACAACATTTATTTATTAATTTATATAGCGCTATTAATTCCATAGCGCTTTACATACATCAGTAATGCTGTCTCTCTTGGAGCTCACAATCTAAATATCCTATCAGTATGTCTTTACAATGTGGGAGGAAACCGGAGTGCCCGGAGGAAACCCACGCAAACACAGGGAGAACATACAAACTCCTTGCAGATGTTGTCCTTAGTGTCCTTGGTGGGAATTTTTTAGTGGTGACTGTATAAATCTGTAGTGAGCTCCCTCTAGTGGTGGCTGTATAAATCTGTACTAGAGCTCTCCCTAGTGGTGACTGTAAAAATGTGTATGTAGTGAGCTGCCTCTAGTGATGGCTGTATAAATCTGTATGTAGTGAGCTCCACCTAGTGGTGACTGTATAAATCTCTATATAGTGAGCTCCACCTAGTGTTGACTGTATAAATCTGTATGTAGTGAGCTTCTCCTAGTGGTGGCTTTATAAATCTGTATGTACTGAGCTCCCTCTAGTGGTGACTGTATAAATCTGTATATAGTGAGCTCCCCCTAGTGGTGGCTGTATAATTCTGTATGTATTGAGCTCCCCCTAGTAGTGGCTGTATTAATCTGTATGTAGTGAGCTCCCCCTAGTGGTGGCTGTATTAATCTGTATGTAGTGAGCTCCCCCTAGTGGTGGCTGTATTAATCTGTATGTAGTGAGCTCCCCCTAGTGGTGGCTGTATTAATCTGTATGTAGTGAGCTCCCTCTAGTGGTGGCTGCTGGTAACCTCAATTTTATCACAACATACTACAATACTTGTACCTGAACTGGAGCCCGTCCACTACAGTTACCAACACAGAAAGTTTCCAAACTTTATATAACTTTGTGCCCCTCTGTTTTCCCCCTTATTGTTTGGATTTGACACTACAGTTCTGTTCTTTTGTCCACTTTACCTTTATCCTTTGATCATATCAGGCCCAAGTCTGTTGGGTAATATCACCCATAACAACAAAAACCCTGCGGACAGATGGGAATTGTGAGGTTTTTTTATGTTTTTTTCTGGCAATTTTCATTGGGCGCATATCCTGCAAATTTGGAATTTTCATCAAACTGCGGCATCCTCATTTTCCCATAATCTTCCCTATTTACCTATATCCAACCTATTGCACCAATCCACCAGACCTCCGCTATAACCAGACTGATGGTCCCTGGTCCCCCATGTGAATAGAGCAGAGCTGGATACATAATAGCTATTGATTTGGGATAATGCTCCTTTTCACATGTAAAGCGCCATGGAATAAATGGCACTATAATGTATAATAATAATAGTAATAATAACACTAATAAGAACTAGTATTTATAAAATGTGTATGTCGCCATCTGCTGGTGTCATGTAATATTACACCTGTTTAGTATATAGCAGAGGTGGAGATGACCCAGGTTATAATGGAGCATAACATATCTATGGCAAGACGCAGGTCTACCTTATATTAATCACCCAGTATAATATTACAAGTGTATACTCGGAGACTTGAGGGAAGGTAATGGCAGAATCTGATCGGCATAAAGTGAAATAAATATGATTATTTTCCAGCTATTTATAATCTCTGCAGCAACTAAGGCCTTTCACGTCCTTTACAGATATGCCGAGTAATTCTATATTACAAATTACCGTAACTATTATAATACTGCCCCTATGTACAAGAATATAACTACTATAATACTGCCCCTATATACAAGAATATAACTACTATAATACTGCCCCTATGTACAAGAATATAACTACTATAATACTACTGCCCCTATGTACAAGAATATAACTAATATAATACTGCTCCTATGTACAAGAATATAACTACTATAATACTGCCCCTATGTACAAGAATATAACTACTATAATACTGCCCCTATGTACAAGAATATAACTACTATAATACTGCCCCTATATACAAGAATATAACTACTATAATACTGCTCCTATATACAAAAATATAACTATTATAATACTGCCCCTATATACAAGAATATAACTACTATAATACTGCTCCTATATACAAGAATATAACTACTATAATACTGCCCCTATATACAAGAATATAACTACTATAATACTGCTCCTATATACAAGAATATAACTACTATAATACTGCTCCTATGTACAAGAATATAACTACTATAATACTGCTCCTAGTACAAGAATATAACTACTATAATACTGCCCCTATGTACAAGAATATAACTATTATAATACTGCTCCTATGTACAAGAATATAACTACTATAATACTGCTCCTATGTACAAGAATATAACTAATATAATACTGCCCCTATGTACAAGAATATAACTACTATAATGCTGCTCCAATGTACAAGAATATAACTACTATAATACTGCTCCTATATACAAGAATATAACTATTATAATACTGCCCCTATATACAAGACTATAAACTACTATAATACTGCCCCTATGCACAAGAATATAACTACTATAATACTGCCCCTATATACAAGAATATAACTACTATAATACTGCTCCTATGTACAAGAATATGACTACTATAATACTGCCCCTATGCACAAGAATAGAAACTACTATAATACTGCCCCTATGTACAAGAATATAACTACTATAATACTGCTCCTATGTACAAGAATATAACTACTATATACTGCCCCTATATACAAGAATATAACTACTATAATACTGCTCCTATGTACAAGAATATAACTACTATAATACTGCCCCTATGTACAAGAATATAACTACTATAATACTGCCCCTATGTACAAGAATATAACTACTATAATACTGCTCCCTATATACAAGAATATAACTACTATAATACTGCCTCTATATACAAGAATATAACTACTATAATACTGTCCCTATATACAAGAATATAACTACTATAATACTGCCCCTATATACAAGAATATAACTACTATAATCCTGCTCATATATACAAGAATATAACTACTATAATACTGCCCCAATTGTAAAGGTAATATTAATAACAATATTAATAACAAGTTGCTGCTCCTGACCAAATCAATATAGACCAAGCGCCGGCATTGAAAAGTAGTAGACACCAGACACAGTGAGTCAGATGTACACCCTTCCTTGGTCAGCCCCAAGCTCCCAGTGCCTGTTTATTATAAGACATTTGGTTTTTTACTCAAAAGGGGCTCGGTCAGCCCTACTCAGATGTATTCATTGGTCCATGGTCAATAAGGGGCTCGGTCAGCCCTACTCAGATGTATTCATTGGTCCATGGTCAATAAGGGGCTCGGTCAGTCCATGGGCGGATCCATGAGGTCATCAAGGGGTGTGGTCTTGATCGAGTATGTTATTCTGTGATTGGTTCGTCTTCCCTGACCTCCAGCTTCGGTGATTGGTCAGACTTCTTTGGACTCCATCTTGCTCTCAGCACATGGTGTGATGTGGCAGGAAATGGCAGCCATGTTTAAATCACAACTTATACAATGTAAAATAATACACTCTATATATCATTTCTCCCATGCCCTTATGTCTTAGGCTTAATGAAGTATTTTGATCTTAAGGCTCTCCTTAACACTATGTACAAGAATATAACTACTATAATACTGCCCCTATGTACAAGAATATAACTACTATAATACTGCTCCTATATACAAGAATATAACTACTATAATACTGCTCCTATGTACAAGAATATAACTACTATAATACTGCCCCTATGTACAAGAATATAACTACTATAATACTGCTCCTATATACAAGAATATAACTACTATAATACTGCTCCTATATACAAGAATATAACTACTATAATACTGCCCCTATGTACAAGAATATAACTACTATAATACTGCTCCTATATACAAGAATATAACTACTATAATACTGCTCCTATGTACAAGAATATAAATTACTATAATACTGCTCCTATATACAAGAATATAACTACTATAATACTGCTCCTATATACAAGAATATAACTACTATAATACTGCCCCTATATACAAGAATATAACTACTATAATACTGCCCCTATGTACAAGAATATAACTACTATAATACTGCCCCTATATACAAGAATATAACTACTATAATACTGCCCCTATATACAAGAATATAACTACTATAATACTGCCCCTATGTACAAGAATATAACTACTATAATACTGCCTCTATATACAAGAATATAACTACTATAATACTGTCCCTATATACAAGAATATAACTACTATAATACTGCCCCTATATACAAGAATATAACTACTATAATCCTGCTCATATATACAAGAATATAACTACTATAATACTGCCCCTATGTACAAGAATATAACTACTATAATACTGATCCTATGTACAAGAATATAACTACTATAATACTGCTCCCTATATACAAGAATATAACTACTATAATACTGCTCCTATATACAAGAATATAACTACTATAATACTGCCCCTATGTACAAGAATATAACTACTATAATACTGCTCCTATATACAAGAATATAACTACTATAATACTGCCCCTATGTACAAGAATATAAACTACTATAATACTGCTCCTATATACAAGAATATAACTACTATAATACTGCTCCTATATACAAGAATATAACTACTATAATACTGCCCCTATATACAAGAATATAAAATACTATAATACTGCCCCTATGTACAAGAATATAACTACTATAATACTGCCTCTATATACAAGAATATAACTACTATAATACTGTCCCTATATACAAGAATATAACTACTATAATACTGCCCCTATATACAAGAATATAACTACTATAATCCTGCTCATATATACAAGAATATAACTACTATAATACTGCCCCTATGTACAAGAATATAACTACTATAATACTGATCCTATGTACAAGAATATAACTACTATAATACTGCTCCCTATATACAAGAATATAACTACTATAATACTGCTCCTATATACAAGAATATAACTACTATAATACTGCCCCTATGTACAAGAATATAACTACTATAATACTGCTCCTATGTACAAGAATATAACTACTATAATACTGCCTCTGTACAAGAATATAACTACTATAATAATGCCCCTATATACAAGAATATAACTACTATAATACTGCTCCTATGTACAAGAATATAACTACTATAATACTGCTCCTATATACAAGAATATAACTACTATAATACTGCCCCTATGTACAAGAATATAACTACTATAATACTGCCCCTATGTACAAGAATATAACTACTATAATACTGCCTCTATATACAAGAATATAACTACTATAATAATGCCCCTATATACAAGAATATAACTACTATAATACTGCTCCTATGTACAAGAATATAACTACTATAATACTGCTCCTATATACAAGAATATAACTACTATAATACTGCCCTATGTACAAGAATATAACTACTATAATACTGCCCCTATGTACAAGAATATAACTACTATAATACTGCCTCTGTACAAGAATATAACTACTATAATAATGCCCCTATATACAAGAATATAACTACTATAATACTGCTCCTATGTACAAGAATATAACTACTATAATACTGCTCCTATGTACAAGAATATAACTACTATAATACTGCCCCCTATGTACAAGAATATAACTACTATAATACTGCCCCTATGTACAAGAATATAACTACTATAATACTGCCCCTATGTACAAGAATATAACTACTATAATACTGCTCCTATGTACAAGAATATAACTACTATAATACTGCCCACTATATACAAGAATATAACTACTATAATACTGCCTCTATATACAAGAATATAACTACTATAATACTGCCCCCTATATACAAGAATATAACTACTATAATACAACTCTATGTACAAGAATATAACTACTATAATACAACCCGTATGTACAATATGGCGCCGATCACGTGATCGGCCCCAGTGCATTATGGGCTTGATCACGTGATCGGCCCGGCTCCGCACATGCGCAATGCGCTTATTGAAGCCGGGCCGATCACGTGATCGACCCCATAATGCACTGGGGCCGCCCATAATGCACTAGGGCCGATCACGTGACCGGCCCCATAATGCACTGCGCCGGATGTGACGTCCGGCCGGTGCATACAATGTCACAGAGGGCGGGAGATTCCAAATGTGGGGGCAGAATGAAAAAGAATAATGCCACCCAGCGGGGCATGCTCTACAGTGCTGAATGGAGCGTGGGCCCGCCTTCCCAGTCCCCCAACCTCGGGGACTGCTGTAAGTTTAAACTTATTTTTCAGATGTTTAATATGGCCACTTTAGATGAGAAAGGGATAGATAGGGAGCAGCTAGGAAGGTGTAGGGACAGCTAGTGATAGTGTCAGGACTTAGATTCAGGTGACAGGTTCCCTTTAAGCCACTTTGTAACCAGTTTGCCAGTATGCTTCGGGTCATGTCCATTTGGAAGATCCATTTCTGCCCAAGCTTTACCTTCCTGGCTGATGCTTTGAGATGTTGCTTCAGTATTGCCACATAATCTTCTTTCCTCATGATATTTTGTGAAGTTTACCAGTCCCTCCTGCAGCAAAGCAACCCCACAACATGATTCTGCCACCCTCGTGTTTCACAGTTGGGATGGTGTTCTTAGGCTTCCAAGCGTCTCCCTTTTCCCCCAAATGTAATGATGGTCATTATGGTCAAACAGTTCAATTTTAGTTTCGTCAGACCACAGGACATGTCTCCAAATGTGGGTCTTTGTTTCTTTGTGCATTTGCAAAAAATGTATCTGACTTTTTTGTTTCTTTTGGAGTAATGGCTTCTTCCTGGCAGAGCGGCCTTTCAGCCCATGTTGATACAGTATCATCTCACTGTGGATAATGACACAATCTTACCAGCTTCCACCATCATCTTCACAAGGTCTGCTGCTCTTGTTCTTGGGTTGATGTGCACATGTTGGACCAAAGCACGTTCATTCCCAGGACCCAGAACCCGTCTCCATCCTGAGCGGTATGATGGCTAGAAATTTCCATCTTGTTTGTACTTGTATATAATTGTTTGTACAGATGAACGAGGCACCTTCAGGCATCTGAAAAGTGCACCCAATAATGAACCAGACTTGTGCAAGTCCACAATTCTCTTCCTGATATCTTGGCTGATTTCATTGGACTTTCCCATGATGCTACACAAAGAAGCAGTTCAGTTTTTTTCAGGTGTGCATTAAAATACATCCACAGGTGTGTCTGTAATTATACCCGATGTTGCAAATGGTCATTCTCAAGTGACGGGGAGCTGTAACACCATCAGCGAATGCTTTGATGTCAGCTGTATACAGCGGTGTACTTGTCATTGTCATCCTGCCTCTGATGATAATGAGTCTGCTGAAAACTCTTTCTGAAAAGACGGACGTATGAGTCTAAAAATGCTCCTGTGGCCAATGTGCAAATTATAAGATGACTCATTTTGTCTTTAACGAGACTCCTGATAGGAGTAATAATTAAACATTGATAAATGTTTTTAAAAAATAGGTAACACAAAAACCTTGATTTCAACAATAGATTGTTTTTTCCTTTAATACAAAGCTGGGTGTTTGGTGCTGTGTATCAGGAGCGGCTATGAAGATATAACAAGTCATTACTCAGCACAGAAGTAAATTTGTTGTTGCAATTTCCATCTGGTTTAGGGTTTTTTTGTATTTTTTTTGTTATTTAACCCAGATTGTGCCGCCATACAGCAGTGACTTCTACTGTGTGGGAAGGACAGAAGCAGGCATAGTGTAAGATCACAAGCAGCTCCGACAAGCAGCGCCGCAGCCGCCCCTTCCCCATCGTCTGCACCATGAACAGGAATCACATGTTCTAGACCCGAACTGAAGACGATTAGAAGGAGGCGAAGAAAAGAAAGGAAATCTTCTGTGACCTCACCGCAATAAGACGTACAGAGGAAAATAGCTGCTGGGTCTGATACCAGGATACAGGGTGCAGAGCAATGATAAGAGAATGGCAGCCCGAGAAAGGAAACCATTCAGCAAAGGACTGATAATATCCCCCCAGGGGTCCAATCTGCAATCACCCGAGCAGCTGGAGGCGGCAGAACGCTCAATATTACTGTGCCCGAAGGTTGTACAGGAACCTCCAAAGTGTATTCTTCTCATAATTTGACAGCTCAGGAAGGGAGTTCACTAAATATAGGTTTATAAAGTCACCACTAGGGGGAGCTCACTAATATAGATTTATAAGTCACCACTAGGGGGAGTTCACTAAATATAGTTTATAAAGTCACCACTAGGGGAGCTCACTACATACAGATTTATACAGCCACCACTAGAGGGATCACTAATATAATTATAAGTCACCACTAGGGGAGCTCACTAAATATCAGATTTAAAGTCACCACTAGGGGAGCTCACTAATACAGATTTTACAGCCACCACTAGGGGGAGCTCACTACATAAGATTTATACAGCCACCACTAGGGGGAGCTCACTACATACAGATTTATACAGCCACCACTAGAGGGAGCTCACTAATATAGATTTATAAATTCACCTCTAGAGGGAGCTCACTACATACGATTTATACACTTACCACTAGGGGAGCTCACTAATACAGTTATATAGTCCCCATAGGGGAGCTCACTACATACAGATTTATACAGCCACCACTAGGGGAGCTCACTAAATACAGATTTATACACTACCACTAGGGGAGCTCACTACATATAGATTTATAACCACCACTAGGGGAGCTCACTACATACAGATTATACAGCCACCACTAGGGGGAGCTCACTAATACAGATTTATACAGCCCAACTAGAGGGAGCTCACTACATACAGATTATACTGCCACCACTAGGGGAGCTCACTACATACAGATTTATACTGCCACCACTAGAGGAGCTCGATATCGTAAGAGTTATACAGTCACCACTAGGAAACTCACTATATACAGATTTATACAGTCACCACTACGGGGAGCTCACTACATACAGATTATACAGCCACACTAGAGTGAGCTCACTACATACAGATGTATACAGTCACCATGAGAGGGAGCTCACTATATACAAATTTATACAGTAACCACTGGAGGAGTTCACAATATACAGATTTATATGTTCACCACTAGAAGGAGCTTGATATGTAGAGAGTTATACAGTCACCAGTAGGAAAACTCACTACTACATACAGATGTATACAGTCAATACTAGGAGAGCTCACTAAATACAAATTTACACAGGCATCACTTGGGGGAGTTCTCTATATACAGATTTATACAGCCACCACTAGAGGGAGCTCACTACATACAGGTTTATACAGTCACCACTAGGAGGAGCTCACTACATACAGATTTATACAGCCACCACCACAGGGAGCTCACTACATACAGATCTATACAGTCACCACTACAGGGAGCTTCAAAACAAATGAGGTGGATCCAGCGTACATTCTGCTTACTTAATGTGTTTATTGACACATAAATAAAAACATCACAACCCCGTGGGGTTAGCAGTAAGTGAAACTACAGGGAGCTCACTACATACAGATTACACAGCCACTTCTAGGGGGAGCTCCCTACATACAGATTTTATATAGCCATCACTAGGGGAGCTCACTACATACAGATTTATACAGTCACTGCTAGAGGGAGTTCACTACATACAGATTTATACAGTAACCACTGGGGGAGTTCACTATATACAGATTTATATATTTACCACTAGTGGGAGCTCAATATATAGATCGTTATACAGTCACCACCTGGAAAACTCAATACACAGAGATTTATACAGGGGAGCTCACTAAATACAAATATACACAGGTATCACTCGGGGTAGCTCACTACATACAGATTATACAGCCACCACTAGGGGGAGCTCACTACATACAGATTTATACAGTCACTGCTAGAGGGAGCTCACTATATACAGATTTATACAGCCACCACTAGAGGGAGCTCACTATATACAGATTTATTCAGCCATCACTAGAGGGAGCTCACTACATACAGATTTATACAGTCACCACTACATTGAGCTCACCATATACAGATTTATATAGCCACCACTAGGGGGAGGTCACTATATACAGATTTATACAGTGACTGCTGGACGGAGCTCACTATATACAGATTTATAAAGTCACCACTATGGGGAGCTCACTACATACAGATTATACAGCCACCACTAGAGGGAACTTACTACATACAGATTTATACAGTAACCACTGGGGGAGTTCACTATATACAGATTTATGCATTCAACACTAGAGGGAGTTCACTACATACAGATTTATACAGTCACCACTAGAGGGAGCTCACTACATACAGATTTATACAGTCACCACTAGAGGGAGCTTCCTACATACAGATATATATAGCCACCACTAGGAGGAGCTCAATACATACATATTTATACAGCCACCCCTAGTGGGAGCTCACTAAATACAGATTTATACAGTCACCACTAGAGAGAGCTCACTACATACAGATTTATACAGTCACCACTAGAGGGAGCTTCCTACATACAGATATATATAGTCACCACTAGGAGGAGCTCAATACATACATATTTATACAGCCACCCCTAGTGGGAGCTCACTAAATACAGATTTATACAGTCACCACTAGAGGGAGCTCACTAAAAACAGATTTTTACAATCACCACTAGAGGGAGCTCACTACATAAAGATTTATACAGCCACCACTAGTGGGAACTCACTACATACAGATTTATACAGTCACCACTAGAGGGAGCTTCCTACATACAGATATATATAGCCACCACTAGGAGGAGCTCAATACATACATATTTATACAGCCACCCCTAGTGGGAGCTCACTAAATACAGATTTATACAGTCACCACTAGAGGGAGCTCACTAAAAACAGATTTTTACAATCACCACTAGAGGGAGCTCACTACATAAAGATTTATACAGCCACCACTAGGGGGAACTCACTACATACAGATTTATACAGCCACCACTAGGGGAAGCTCACTACATATGGATTTATACAGCCACCACTAGAGGGAACTCACTACATACAGATGTATAAAGCCACCACTAGGGGGAGCTCACTGCATACAGATTTATACAGCCACCACTAGGGGAGCTCACTACATACAGAGTTTTACAGACATCACTAGGGATCTTAAGGGGAGCTAACCATAGTACATATTATTCATCTAGCCCCCACCCCCCTTGCCTTCTAAGTGTACCTACTCTGTTGCACAGCCATCAGACTCCGTTACATCACGATGAGACACCTGACATGTTACACTCTGCTACATTGATGATCTATGCTACTTTGCTATAGACAGTTGACCGATCTATCCAGCACTGCTGCTTCACTGGGCTCTACTACAGTTACGAGTTCTTTGCTCTGCTGTTAATCCGACTTGTCTTGATCGGTCTCTCTCCGGTGAGTGTCCGGTTCCTTGTGGTCTATTACTTTACTGTCTAGTTGCTCAGCCTTTATTATAGCCCTCCTGCCACTTCGCTGTCCCATCGTCATTTGTCCGTGCTGCTATCGCTCCTCCAAACTGAGGACTCCAAGAATCCACCGGCTGAGACCTAACCGTGCACATGACGGGTTCCCCTATGTAGTCAGAATTAACCCTTTGAATTCTGTAGATGTGAGTGTTGTCCTCCTTATAACAGCGGTGAACAGCAGCCGCTGAGGCCTTTAATATTTCAGGATAGAGGATGACACTATGTTCCCGGCTGCTCCCAGGGGGCTCGGACGTCGCGGGTTTTTAGCACCTGCTGCTCCGGGAATGTTTTATGGCAGAATTATTATTTAATGTGATAAAAGCATTTCTTGCAGGAATGAGCCCCGGATCCCGGCTGAAAACGTGTTAATATTACAAAGAACAGGATCGAGGATGACGACTGTAGGAGAAACATGAAAAAACTAGCAGAATCGGCTCTACATGGCGGTAATATGGGATGTCTAAAGATTCTTTATAAGTCTATGTCAGGGGTGGGGGGCCATTTTTCTCCCGGGGACCATTTGGAAATTTCTATATTCAGGGGGCCGCACAAAATCATCAACTAGAAAATCTCCCTTCTATATTTGGTTAATAATTAATGAACTTACCGCTACGGTGAAGGCTGGAGCAGCTTCTCTTTGGTGCGGCTGTGATGTTTGGTGATATTGATTTTCTTGCCTCTTACAGCTGCTCTCCCGGGTTTTCGTCAACCTGGACTACAGTCAATGCTTTGTGGTAAGTTTTGTAAAGCATATACATCACATAGGAGACGTTGGGACTGCTGTATATACATGACATAGGAGACACTGAGACTGCTGTATATACATCACATAGGAGACACTGAGACTGCTGTATATACATCAAATAAGAGACGCTGGGACTGCTGTATATACATCACATTGGAGACCAAGAAACTGCTGTGTATACATTGCATAGAAGTTGCTGGACTGCTGTATATACATCACATAGGAGACACTGAGACTGCTGTATATACATCACATAGCAGACGCTGAGACTGCTGTATATACATCATATAGGAGACACTGAGACTGCTGTATATACATCACATAGGAAACGCTGAGACTGCAGTATATTCATTACATAGGAGATGCTGAGACTGCTGTATATACACCACATAGGAGATGCTGGGACAGCTGTATATACATCACATAGAAGATGCTGGGACAGCTGTATATACATCACATAGAAGATGCTGGGACTGCTGTATATACATCACATAGGAGACGCTGAGACTGCTGTATATACATCACATAGGAGCCGCTGGGACTGCTGTATATACATTACATAGAAGACGATGAGACTGCTGTATATACACCACATAGGAGATGCTGAGACTGCTGTATATACATCTCGTAGGAGATGCTGGAACTGTTGAATATACATCATATAGCAGATACTGGGACTGCTGAATATACATCATATAGGAGATGCTGACACTGTTGTATATACTGTACATTTCTGGAGACACTGGGGCATATACATCACAGGAGACAATGGGGCATATACATCACTGTGGAGAGCTGGGAGGAATATACATCACTGGGGAGGATGGGGGGCATATACATCACATGAGTGGCTGGGGTATATACTTCACAGGAGATGCTGGGGGCATATACATCATAGGAGATTCTAGGACAAATACATCACTGGGGAGGGCTGGGAGGAATATACATCACTGGGGAGGCTGGGGTGCATAGACATTACTGGGGAGGGCTGGGAGGAATTTACATCATTGGGGAGGCTGGGGTGCATAGACATCACTGGGGAGGGCTGGGAGGAATATACATCACTGGGGAGGCTGGGGTGCATAGACATCACTGGGGAGGGCTGGGAGGAATATACATCACTGGGGAGACTGGGGTGCATAGACATCACTGGGGAGGGCTGGGAGGAATATACATCACTGGGGAGGCTGGGGTGCATAGACATTACTGGGGAGGGCTGGGAGGAATTTACATCATTGGGGAGGCTGGGGTGCATAGACATCACTGGGGAGGGCTGGGAGGAATATACATCACTGAGGAGGCTGGGGTGCATAGACATCACTGGGGAGGGCTGGGAGGAATATACATCATTGGGGAGGCTGGGGTGCATAGACATCACTGGGGAGGGCTGGGAGGAATATACATCACTGGGGAGGCTGGGGTGCATAGACATCACTGGGGAGGGCTGGGAGGAATATACATCACTGGGGAGGCTGGGGTGCATAGACATCACTGGGGAGGGCTGGGAGGAATATACATCATTGGGGAGGCTGGGGTGCATAGACATTACTGGGAGCATTAAGGATCGGCAGCCTGCAAGTCACATCTACCATCCGAGCACTGCGGTCCCCAGGGAATTAGTCCTGGGGCTGCAGGAAAGGTCATCTGACCCCTCATCTGAGTGGAGACGGCAAATGCCCCCCACCACTATACTAACTTTTCAAACTTTTTACATATACAATATGTCATGATATTACATAGGTCACTTAGGGGTTACTGATAGTATTTTTGGTAATATGGATAATGGTCCATATTTATTTATTGTGTTATATATGTGTGTTATATTAATTTATTTATTGTATACTAATCCTGGTGGTCTAGAGCACTAAATGGTTTAAATGTCATAACCCTAGTGCTCTAGCAGTGACTTTATGCCAATAGGGGGTCTGCAACTATCCAAATAGTTCAAACATTAGTGACATCACATGACCCCACCCATGAGGAACAATCAGGGGTGTAATGATCATGGTCATAGAGTTTGCAACTGTAACTGGTCCTGGCAAGAGGGGGCCCCACCAACACCAGCGACTCTTTCAGCTGGACGCACATTCATGTTTTGTGGCACAGGTTCCCTACACCACAATACACACCGCCAGCCAATCAAAGGCCAGCAGCTGACCAGGTGGAACATAGCAGGCAGACCAAAGTCAGCGGCGGGCCTCTACACTCTCTACAGAAGAGGACGCTCGTGATGTCAGAGCACGGGAAGGTGAGAAAAAAGTTTTGTTTTTGTTTTTAAATGTGTTAGAGAACAGAGAGAAAGGGGGACATTATTACAGGAAGGCTCCAGGAGCAGGAACATTATACCAGGAAGGGGCCAGGATAGGGACATTATACCAGGAAGGGGCCAGGATAGGGACATTATACCAGGAAGGGGCCAGGATAGGGACATTATACCAGGAAGGGGCCAGGATAGGGACATTATACCAGGAAGGGGCCAGGATAGGGACATTATACCAGGAAGGGGCCAGGATAGGGACATTATACCAGGAAGGGGCCAGGATAGGGACATTATTACAGGAAGGGGCCAGGATAGGGACATTATTACAGGAAGGCTCCAGGAGCAGGAACATTATACCAGGAAAGGGCCAGGATAGGGACATTATACCAGGAAGGGGCCAGGATAGGGACATTATACCAGGAAGGGGCCAGGTTAGGGACATTATACCAGGAAGGGGCCAGGATAGGGACATTATTACAGGAAGGGGCCAGGATAGGGACATTATACCAGGAAGGGGCCAGGATAGGGACATTATTACAGGAAGGGGCCAGGATAGGGACATTATTACAGGAAGGGGCCAGGATAGGGACATTATACCAGGAAGGGGCCAGGATAGGGACATTATTACAGGAAGGCCCCAGGAGCAGGAACATTATACCAGGAAGGGGCCAGGATAGGGACATTATTACAGGAAGGCCCAGGAGCAGGAACATTATACCAGGAAGGGGCCAGGATAGGGACATTATTACAGGAAGGCCCCAGGAGCAGGAACATTATACCAGGAAGGGGCCAGGATAGGGACATTATTACAGGAAGGGGACAGGATAGGGACATTATTACAGGAAGGGGCCAGGATAGGGACATTATTACAGGAAGGGGCCAGGATAGGGACATTATACCAGGAAGGGGCCAGGATAGGGACATTATTACAGGAAGGCCCCAGGAGCAGGAACATTATACCAGGAAGGGGCCAGGATAGGGACATTATTACAGGAAGGCCCCAGGAGCAGGAACATTATACCAGGAAGGGGCCAGGATAGGGACATTATACCAGAATGGAGAACATTATGCCAGGAAGAGGCCAAGGTAGGGATATTAATAGAGGAAGGGGCTCAAGATGGGGGATTATAGCAGGAGGAGTCCAAGGGGGTTGCACACTTTTACTGGAAGGGGACTGAATGTGGACATCGTACCAGGATGGGGGGCCATTATATCAGGAATTATAGCAGGAAGGAGCCCAGGATGATGGACATCATTACTGAATAAAGTCCAGGATGCTGACATATATACAGGAAGGGGTCCAGAATGGGTGACAGCAGTACAGGATGGGGGACAATATTACATTATGGGATGGAGGGGCTACAGGTATGTTTTATAGGCTTTGGAACGCTTCAAGGGTCCATATATCTGACTAACATGCGGGGGGGGGGGGGGGGGGGAAGAGGGGGGTAGGCCCAAATTTAGCACCAGACCTATGCTGATGTATGTAAAGCTCTGTGGAATTAATAGTGCTATATAAGTGAATACATATGCATATCAGACTCTAGTTACGCCACTTGGAACAACATACAGGAGCGTCTCAATGAATTAGAATATCATCAAAAAGTTCATTTATTTCAGTAATTCAATACATAAAGTTAAACCATATATTATACTAGATGGTGGCCCAATTCTAACGCATCGGGTATTCTAGAATACCTTGTAAACAGGAGTGAAGTGCGTCACACTAAACTGACAGCCTTGTCAATAGGAGTGAACTGCATCACACTATGATGCAGCATTCAAACGCGCGCGCCAAGCTTCGCTACTTCTCTGATTGGTCGCCGTAGCCGCAGCGACCAATCAGCGAAGCGGCGCGGCTTGGCGGGAAATATGAATCCCGTGCCGATGATTTGTTGCTGCTGAGAGTGGCAACCAATCAGCAGCGCGGGATTCATATTTCCCGCCAAGCCACGCCGCTTCGCTGATTGGTCGCTGCGGTGACCAATCAGAGAAGTAGCATGGCTTGGCGCGCACTTTGAATTCCACGGCTCTCATTCGCCGCTACGGCGACCAATGAGAGACGCGGCGCGCGGCTTGGTGTACGGTTTGAATGCCGCGTATCTGATTGGTCAGCTTGTTCAGCGCCGACCAATCAGAGAAGCAGCGTGTGCCTTGGCGCCATATTTAAAATACACTGAGAGGCGCTCAGTGTATTTTAAATCTGGCACCAAGGCATGCGCCGCTTCTCTGAAAGCGCCGACCAATCAGATTGAACGCTGCCACGCGAGATACCTCAGGCAATGAGCGCTGACCATCCTGAGCCTTCTGTTTCATGAATAGAATGCAAGAGTTGACAGTGAGGACTGACACAGGCACCCACACTGCAGCACTCAATCTGATTGGTCGGCGCGTTCAGCGCCGACCAATCAGAGAAGTGGTGCTCAGTGTATTTTAAATATGGCGCCATGGCGCACCGCTTCTCTGATTGGTCGGCGCTTTCAGCGCCAACCAATCAGAGAAGTGGCGAGCGCCTTGGTGTTATATTTAGAATACACTGAGCGCCGCACAGTCTATTTTAAATATGGCGACATGATGCGCGCCGCTTCTCGATTGGTCGGCGCTAAGCGGGGCGATAAATCAGATTGAGCTTTGCGCACGACCGCGGCGACAAATGAGAACGCGGCTTGGCGCGCGGTTTAAATGCCACGCCACTGATTGGTCACATTCAAAACCGCGCGCCAAGCTGAGCCGCTTCACTGATTGGTCGCCGCGGCCGTGGTGACCAATCAGGGACGTAGCACGGCCTGGCGGGAATTTAATCCCGCTCGGGATACTACCGCAGTGAGCAGCGGTCATCTCCTGGCTGGCTCGCCGCGACTTCTGTGTGGCAGGTAGCCGCGGTCAGCTACTGCTGCACAGAGTCAGCGGCTCACCAGCCGGGAGATGACGGCATCCGGTCATCTCCCGGCTGGCTCGCCGCGGACCTGCACGTGCAGCTCTTTTGCATAAGCGGCGCTCATTGGCCGCTACGGCTGCCGGCGACCAATGAGCGCTGGCGTGCAATTTTGGCACAGACGGAAGTGGCCGCTAGACAATTATATAGTAGATAGAGTCATTACACACACAGGGATCTATTTCATGTGTTTATTTATGTTAATGTTAATGATTAATGAAAACCCAAAGGTCATTATCTCAGAAAATTAAGACAGGGAGGATGAAGGGTTAAACACTGCGCTGCTGTATTCCACCAGACATCAAAGGGTGAATATAACATTGATTTATTAGTCAATGCGTTTCATTGCTCCTTCACACACGGTAATGATGTTTGGGCCGCACAGATAAAGTAAACTTTTTGTCGGAGGATGCGCGAGACGTAGCGACGTAACGTGAAGCTCATGGGCCCCGCTGCTAAAGCTCCCATTATTGCAAGAATTTAGTAGCATTTGTCTTTTGGGGCCCCTAGGCTCCAGGGCCCCGGTGTGATTGCAGCCCCTGAACCTGTTGCAGTTACGCCCCTGGTGAGACGTCATTTTTCCTTGTTTATTTCAGCAGCAGAGAAAGGACCTGCTCCATTATAATGGGATTAGTCACCCAGGCTTGTCTGCTTGATTATGCTGCCACCTAGTGCTGGACTGTGGTGTGTACACAGTATGTCATGTTTTTACAATATTTGTTATGAAGCATGTCATGTATTTGCTATTGTGGCGCCCCTGCGACCAGGGCGGCCACAGGGTGAACTGCAGCCAGACGAGGTAAAACATCCACACACCGACACACTCCAACCCTAAGCCACTGACTCTATGTAGGGAAGGGTTGCGGGAGTTTAGAGAATTGTGGGTGGATAGAGAGGTAGAACCCGGACAAGTGGGTGGAGGAACAGTATTACAAACACTGGAACACTAGGTTGGAGAAGTTGATTCCCAGGAGGAGAGGTTCCCTGGAGGCAGCAGTTCCCTGGAGCAGGATACCCAGGAGAGGACTCGCTCTAGAGAGAAAGGTGAGGGACGATGCGCCACAAGCCGATACACCCCACAGCTGAACACTGACAACAGTGGGAGAACAACGGGCCCGGCAGCCGTCACTAATATAGCTGACCGGAGGACCCAGAGCCGACAACCAGGGAGGCAGAAGGAGCCTGGTGAACCCAAATCACACCTGGGTCACTGAACGACCAGAGAGCCGGCTCTGTAGAGGTGACAGGGGAGACTTCACGACCCTAATCACGAGACAACCCGGCGTGGTACGGGGGACTCTATGACCCGTGACCTACTACCGCCACGGAGTAGGAACACAGCCATTGTACTAGGGCTAGTGACCCCAAGGCAGAGGGAATCATCACTAAAGAGCACGTGATGGCCAGACCGAACCCGTAAGCGAGGACAGAGAGAGACAAGCAGGGCCTGAAAGGTTCATTGAGGGAAGCGACGCAGAGGAACCGTCTGAGCTGCGGTAGAACCCGGGTCTCCAGTAAAGTGTAAGAACTTTAACTGTGAACTGAGCTGTAACTTGCTTTTAAGAACAATGGAAAATAAGTATCCGGTCAGCTCAAAAGTGCCTGAGATTGTTTATTGCTAAACAGCAGCAGAACCCCCACCTGTGGAGCCGCCTTGCTGTCCCTGCGTGCTGGCTGGAGAAGCTGCAAGAGAAGAGCTGGTGCAGCATCAAGAGTACGCAGCCCTCGCTACACCTGCCCCGGGAACACCCAGCCCTACCCGTGGAGGGCTTACCATCAACGCTGCCCCTCATCACCATCCCCAGCAGGAACACGGCAGCGGTGGTCACCCTGGCCACATACTACGGGTGGCGTCACGAAAAACTCTTTCACCTCCCTTGTAACTACCCTTTTTTATTGCCGCATCTGGGACAATGGGACTGGGTAACGGCACCTTGACACCCCAGAGACGGTAGAGCCGGTCCTGAGTACCCCGATCCCTGTGGGTGCGTCACTATACTGGCGATGGTCTCCAGGGTTATGTGGCCCTTTGGCGACACAACAGTATTCTATCCCAGCGGGGCCCTCTTCACTTTCCATTTCTCCTCCTCTACTCTCAAGAGCGTTCTGTTGTGTGTAGAAGACATTATATTAGCTGGTCTCTACCCACTAGCTCAGAGACAACTGAAAATTATACTTCAATCCCGAAGAAAGGAAAGCTGGTGAAAGACTTTGTTAAATGTTCAGAAATGGGGTTATTCTTCCTACACAAAACAGATTATTCATATCAGTCCCCTGAAATGGCAGATATCAGTGGCGTAAGTTGCTCCAACTCCTCCAATGTAACTAAACTCCAGAGCTGCTATTGTCACGACTCCTCAGCTTTTTCTAGACACAGGCTCCTTCCAAAATGGTCAGCATAGAAATGGATTCTACAACAGGTGTCAGATGATAAGACAAGTGACTACTCATAGCGGAGAGGAGTGTCCACAAAGGCTACACCTGAGGATTAATGCCACAAGAAATAACCAGGAAGAAAAATAGTCTTTAACTACTGCAGTGCCAAAAGAAAGCAGATACATTTAAACATCAGTAGAAAGATCAATAAGGCGTCGTGACTTTCTAGTTCCAGACTTGACAGAGGTCTCCATAGGGTGAGACAGAACCGTGGCATAGCAGTCCTGACGAGACACAGTCAAGATTTGTGGCAAACTGTACACCCGTGGTGGGAAATTGGGCCAAGTTTTTGACGCTGCATATTTTTGGTGCATCGATAAATCAGCGTCTTACAGTTCCAGTGAAGTGGATGTGATTTGTATTACTCTCCGGCCCACCGCACTGCTCTTCACGCTTTCTAAACTGACTTGCGGTGCATTTTTAAATCCGCAGCAGGTCAACTTCTCTTTTGTGCAGACTTCTCCTTCAGTTGAGGTTCTAGGTACTATCCGCTTCCCCATGTGCCTCTTCCTTCCTCATGGCTACTAGCAGGCAGGCAACCACGGACTCTTGAGACCCCGGACCCACATCGGTTCTTATAGCCGTATGACAGTCAATGTGCCTCAGTTAGTCCCACAGTGTGACTACTAAGCTTGCAACACAGCAGTCTCCAAATCGCTGCCAGGCATGAAGTCTTGACAGCATGAGATTCTGTCTCTCTTCCAAAGCTTGTGTCCTGCACATCCTGCAGGCTGTTAGCAGACCCACACACTCATCCACTGCTCAACTCTCTGTCTCCCAGCTTCTTCTGAATTCTAACTCCTAGTGCCATCCCTCTCTCCTACATCTCACTGCAGCTAACCCCTACCCCAGTCAGTGTTTACCAGTCCACTGACTAGGGAAGTGTTTGTGCATGTATGGGGGGCCCATCATAGAATACCTGAATTCTCCTCAAACGTGGTATTAGTGCCGATGTAGTTAATTACCACTTTGATGACCAGACCGCAAAGGTGCCAAATTCCCCCCTAGTTAAACGCAGTACATCCTGGGCTGCAACAAAAGATACAAAGTATTAGATAAGAACATTTTTTTTCAATGAAATTGCATAACAACCATAAGTAACAATTTTAATAACAACTATCAAACATTCATTCCAGCAGAAGGGACATTTTTCTTGAACAGTAAAGTTACAAACAATAGCAACATTTTTGGCGTGGATCACAACCCCCAAACCACTTCGACGCACTCGTCCCTGGGTGCAGTCAGGGCACACAGACCATTTGATTGGTTCTTTCTGCATCGGCTGTTTTGAAAATTAGTGCAGCATTTGCCTGTTCTTAGCCACGGCTCTTCCATTTTTGGCAGTAGTGCGAGGATCGGTCTTACATTAGGGTTCAAGTCCTAGCAGTTCCTAAGTAGCTCAAGCAAGTCCTGTCGGGGTATCAAAGCGAAATAAGAATGGTTCAATTGAACTAGTTTTTGGGATTACACCCTGTTGCCTTCAATGAAAACCAGCATAAAAAGGGACAACAAGTGCAACATGATAAACACTAGGTAAATGCTTTGGTCACTGTCCTGGAGTGTAAGATAACCCTTTTGCAGCATTGTCCATTACCTATAGTGCAAGGCTGTCCAGCCAACAATTTAAAACAGATGAAACTTTCTTTAAAACTCTTACATCTATTCCTATGCTATCTTATCTTATACTAATACTTAACACTAATGCTTAATACAAAAACTACTGTATACTTATAATAGAGCTATATTAATACTAGAGGTATAATTATACTAGAGCTATAATTATGACAGGCATGTCTTACTTAAGCTATGTCAACCCTACATGACCGTACTATTCCCTTGTCTTAATACTAGATGTGGGCCCGATGCGATAGCAGCAGGAGGATAGTGACATGTGATAGGGCGGGCTCCATGGCACTGGGGGCAGTGGCCGTCTCCCACCTGTATCTCCCCCCCCCTCCCACCATGTTCTTTCCCAATGTATGTAAATAAATGTATTTTTATTTAAAAGCCTGTTTCTGTGTGTGTGGGGGGGTTAATAATAAAGTGTCAATCTGGCAATCTATTTAATTTCCTAGTACAAAACGTGTAGGGCTTTGCTGTATTTTCTCTTGCCAGCACAGGTAAACCAAGCAGCTACTGGATGCCAACCCCCACTGTCTAAATAAATAAATAACTAAAACAAAATTGGCGTGGGCTTCGCCATGTTTTCTATTGGCAGCCAAGGTAACCCAGACAGCTGGGGGCTGTAATTCTCAGTGTGGTGAGGCCCAAGCGTTCTGTGCCCTCCACGCTGAAAATTGCAGTCAGCAACAGTTCCAGAGTTGGCGCCTCCATGAGAGATGACAAAACTGGTGGTTACCCCGCTCTTCCAGCTGCCGTGTAGTGGTGGCACACTGGGTAATAAAGGGATTGATGTCAGCGTTTTTTTTGGCAGCTGATATCAAGGCGTATTGCTAATGTTAGCCGTCAGTATGACAGCGGCCATTGGCAATACTTTCAGTAAAGAGGGAAAAAAAACAGAGAAATGCTCTATTACATACAAAATAGACAGAGACACCTCGTTATCCATTTTATTAGCTCCCGCCAAGTCCCCTCCGACGTAATCCTTTAATCTTGCAGTGGGGCGGTGTGATGCGTCATGTGGCCCCATCTTTGTGTACCTGAGTGTCCAAAGATGGCATCCGCGTGTGTATGTGCGTGCATGTGTAAATATGTGCATGTGTGCAAGCGTCTGTATGCGTATGTGTGCATGTACGCACATATGTGTACTCGTGTGTGTATGCACATATGTAGGTGTGTGTGTTTGCACATGTATGTGCATGTGAAAGTATGTTTGTGCGAGTGTGTATTAGCATATATGTGTGTGTATGCACATGTGCATGTGTATATGCATGAGTATGCACATGTGTGTATCTGCCGGTATGTGTGTGAATGTATGCGCATGTATGTGGGTGTATGTGGATACGCATGTGTGTGTACGTACGTGTATATGCGCATGTATGTGTGTGTATGTGCATGTGTGTATGTACGTGTATGCATGTTTGTGTGTATGCATGTTTGTGTGTGTATGCATGTGTGTATGCGTGTGTGCATGTGTATGTATGAGTGTGCGTGTATCTGTGTGTGTTTGCATGTGCGTGTATGTGTGTTTGTATGTGCATGTTGGTGTATGTGCCTAAGTGTGTGTATGTGCGTATCTGCATATGTATGTGTGTGTGGGGACATTATACTGTGTGTATGCATATTTGTGTGTATGTGCATGCATATGCATGTTTTTGTGTATGTGCATGTGTATGTATGTGTGTGCATGTATGTGTGCATATGTGCGTATATGCGTGTGTGTATGGACATTTGTGTGCATGTGCGTGTTTGTATGTTCATGTATGTGTGTGCTTGTGGGTGTATGTGTGTGCTTGCATGTGTATATGCGTGTGTGTATGTGCATGTGTATGTGTGTGGGGACATTATACTGTGTGTATGTATGTGTCTGTGTGCAAGCGTCTGTATGCGTGTGTGCATGTACGCACATATGTGTACTCGTGTGTGTGTGTATGCACATGTGCATGTTTGTGCGTATGTGCGTGCATGTGTATGTGCATATGGGGACATTATACTGTGTGTATGTATGTGTCTGTGTATGCATGTACGTGTGCATGTTTGTGTGTATGTGTATCCATGTGTATGTGCATGTGGGGACATTATACTGTGTGTGTATGCATGTCTATGTGTGTACATGAATGTGTGTGTACTTGTATGTATGTATATGTGTGTGAGTATATGTGGTGTGTGTGGAGCTGCCTGCATACCCACCTGTGTGCATCCACAACCTCCAGGAAAGACCGTGGCTTGCAGCTTGTGATGAATAAGATGGGGTGCAACACCCTCTGCAGCCACCAGAGGCACCAGCACCCCATCTCAAGCACAGACCGCAAGCTGTAGTCTTTGCTGGCGACTGTGGCTGCACGGAGGTGGGTATGCAGGCAGAGCCGCAGCGATGTCCGACGAAGGCGGAGGGGAGATCTCGGGAGGTCCTGGCGGGGGCATCCCAGCGACGGCAGGGTGTCCCGGCGAGGGTGTGGCAGCAGTGTCGGGTGGGGATCCTGGCGGTTGTGTCCCAGCAGCGACGGGGAGTTCCTGCAGGGGTGTCATAATGGCGGCGGGGGGTCCTGGCGGGGGTATCCCGATGGTGACCCACTGGTGGTACTGTGCAAGGGGCTAGTACCACCAGCTTTTGCCATATTGGAACATCCATCACTTGGATGCTTCAATATGGCGGTTGGTGTACTTCTGGTCGACGCGGTGGGCTGTGGGATTTGGGGACATCCGGACAGAAGTGGATATCAGACAATTTAAGGCAAGTATATATTAGATAGTATGAAAGTCTACTCTAAGTCTAATAAAACAGGTAACATCTGTGAACATGATGAGTCTCTTGTGAAGGACATGATAGGCACCCTAGTACCCCTCTGTGATAAATGAGCTACTAGTGTTTGGGGACTGCACCGGTTTTGAGAACAACCAATATTGATGGTGCAGTTTGACTGGTTCACTGTGTGTGGTGCCCCGGGAGGGGATGGCATCACATTCACATGTACGGTTCCTCTTCCTCCTGGGGCAGAAGTAACTCGGGTAGGGCTGGTTGGGATTATTAGAGATCAGACTGTAATAGTTGGGGTGTGTGCCAATGGTTTGGGGGTGCGAGGCTGCACAGCAGACTCACGCAGTTCATGGCTGGATGCATAACCAGTGTCAGCTGATTGCCCACTTATGGTGCTTGTGACATGCCCATTCCAGGGTCGGGGATACTCGGGAACCGGGCAGCTGTTGTTCTTCACTCTCGGTTCTTTTCAAGGGGACACGCGGGCCGAGACCCGGTCCCGTGACCCTGGCGGTGTCATTTATTAAAGGGGTGAAGATGACAGGGATGACAGAAAAAAGGGATATTCATGACGCCACCTGCGGTATGCAGCCAGGACGGCCGCCACTGCTTCAGAACCTCTGGGGACGGTGACCAGCAGCTTGGTTGGTTTCGTTCTCGCAGGCGGTGCGCAGTCCCTAGGGCACTTGGATGGAAGAGTCAGTTCGTACCTTAGCAGATGGTCGCTAGGTCATCAGCACCCTGGTGTCTCGTGCGGCCTCTGCGGCCGGTGGTCATCGCTAAGAAAAGTCTCACACACCACAGCTGGAGTTCTGTTACTTTTACTCAGTTGTTTCAGCATGGCCGCCGGGTGCTTCCCTTGCCAACCTCCAACTCAACGTTATCTCCAGAACTGGGACAGTGCAGTCGATCCTCTGTTGGTGTTCCTTTCTCTTTTACTAGGTGTGGTGGTCCCTCAGCGCTATAAGCTCGTCTCGCCACTCCTCTCAGCGTCTCCGCACACAAAGCTCAGGTACCGACAGCCTCAGGTGCTCAGTTGTAGCCATTCCGGATACTGTTCCCTAATTCGTGCCGCCTTCTCCAAGTTGTGTCGGGTGTTCGGCCACAGCTCCCCTTAGGAGCTCGGGGACTCTGGTTCAATGGTTCGGACATACAGAATGCGGGCTGTGTTCAGGGCCGGGTCCCTGTGTCGTCCACCAGCCCCTCTGTCTCGCCAGATACAGGCATATGGGGATCTACGTCTCGTTACGTACCCAAGGGCTCCTTTCTTCCTCCACACCTGTCAATCTTTCCCTCCCGGGCGAGCATGGTCGTACTCCAGCCCACTGGAGTCGACACCACACTGCTTCTTCACTCCCGATTTCCACTCAGTTCTTATACAGTAACTATTATAATTCTGTCCCCTATGTACAAGAACATAACTGCTATAATACTGCCCCCTAGGTACAAGAATATAACTACTATAATACTGCTCCTATATACAAGAATATAACTACTATAATACTGCCCTATGTACAAGAATATAACTACTATAATACTGCTCCTGTACAAGAATATAACTACTATAATACTGCTCTATTACAAGAATATAACTACTATAATACTGCCCTATGTACAAGAATATAACTACTATAATACTGCTCCTATGTACAAGAACATAACTGCTATAATACTGCCCCTATGTACAAGAATATAACTACTATAATACTGCTCCTATATACAAGAATATAACTACTATAATACTGCTCCTATGTACAAGAATATAACTACTATAATACTTCTCCTATATACAAGAATATAACTACTATAATACTGCTATGTACAAGAATATAACTACTATAATACTGCCCTATGTACAAGAATATAACTACTATATATTTATGTACAAGAATATAACTACTATAATACTGCCCCCTATATACAAGAATATAACTACTATAATACTGACCCTATGTACAAGAATATAACTACTATAATACTGCTCCTATGTACAAGAATATAACTACTATAATACTGCGCCTATATACAAGAATATAACTACTATAATACTGCTCCTATGTACAAGAATATAACTACTATAATACTGCCCTATTACAAGAATATAACTACTATAATACTGCTCCTATTACAAGAATATAACTACTATAATACTGCCCTATTACAAGAATATAACTACTATAATACTGCTCCTATGTACAAAATATAACGCTACATAATACTGCCTATAACAGAATATAACTACTATAATACTGCTCCTATGTACAAGAATATAACTACTATAATACTGCCCTATACAAGAATAAACTACTATAATACTGCCCTATATACAAGAATATAACTACTATAATACTGCTCCTATATACAAGAATATAACTACTATAATACTGCTCCTATGTACAAGAATATAACTACTATAATACTCTGCCCTATATACAAGAATATAACTACTATAATACTGCTCCTATGTACAAGAATATAACTACTATAATACTGCTCCTATGTACAAGAATATAACTACTATAATACTTGCTCCTATATACAAGAATATAACTACTATAATACTGCCCCTATGTACAAGAATATAACTACTATAATACTGCTCCTATGTATACAAGAATATAACTACTATAATACTGCCTCCTATGTACAAGAATATAACTACTATAATACTGCCCTATGTACAAGAATATAACTACTATAATACTGCTCCCTATGTACAAGAATATAACTACTATAATACTGCTCCTATGTACAAGAATATAACTACTATAATACTGCCCTATGTACAAGAATATAACTACTATAATACTGCTCCTATTACAAGAATATAACTACTATAATACTGCTCCTATAGTACAAGAATATAACTACTATAATACTGCTCCTATGTACAAGAATATAACTACTATAATACTGCTCCTATATACAAGAATATAACTACTATAATACTGCTCTATAGTACAAGAATATAACTACTATAATACTGCTCCTATGTACAAGAATATAACTACTATAATACTGCCCTATATACAAGAATATAACTACTATAATACTGCTCTATATACAAGAATATAACTACTATAATACTGCTCCTATGTACAAGAATATAACTACTATAATACTGCTCCTATATACAAGAATATAACTACTATAATACTGCCCCTATGTACAAGAATATAATACTATAATACTGCTCCTATTACAAGAATATAACTACTATAATACTGCTCCTATATACAAGAATATAACTACTATAATACTGCCCTATGTACAAGAATATAACTACTATAATACTGCTCCTATATACAAGAATATAACTACTATAATACTGCTCCTATGTACAAGAATATAACTACTATAATACTGCTCCTATATACAAGAATATAACTACTATAATACTGCTCCTATGTACAAGAATATAACTACTATAATACTGCCCCTATTACAAGAATATAACTACTATAATACTGCCCTATGTACAAGAATATAACTACTATAATACTGCCCTATGTACAAGAATATAACTACTATAATACTGCCTCCTATGTACAAGAATATAACTACTATAATACTGCTCCTATGTACAAGAATATAACTACTATAATACTGCCTCCTATATACAAGAATATAACTACTATAATACTGCTCCTATATACAAGAATATAACTACTATAATCTGCTCCTATGTACAAGAATATAACTACTATAATACTGCCCTATATACAAGAATATAACTACTATAATACTGCTCTATATACAAGAATATAACTACTATAATACTGCTCCTATGTACAAGAATATAACTACTATAATACTGCCTCCTATATACAAGAATATAACTACTATAATACTGCTCTATTACAAGAATATAACTACTATAATACTGCTCCTATGTACAAGAATATAACTACTATAATACTGCTCCTATATACAAGAATATAACTACTATAATACTGCTCCTATGTACAAGAATATAACTACTATAATACTGCTCCTATATACAAGAATATAACTACTATAATACTGCCCTATATACAAGAATATAACTACTATAATACTGCCCCTATGTACAAGAATATAACTACTATAATACTGCTCCTATGTACAAGAATATAACTACTATAATACTGCTCCTATATACAAGAATATAACTACTATAATACTGCTCCTATACACAAGAATACAACTACTATACAGCTGAAGAATCAATATTTTGCTAGGTAGTTTTGTGATCACTGTAATTAGTATGGATATGACGGAGGCACCACCCGCCACACCCAATCCTTACAATATGGCAATCCTGCTCACCTGACTAGAGAACAATGCATGTCAGATTGAACGTTTGTAGTCTACTCCGGCATTTTTGTGCTTTCCTTACAAGGGCAAGTTATGTTGTAGACCGGCGTCTCCCCTGCAGTGTGGCACGTGTGCCATCTCCCTGTGGTTAATTCTCCACTCTTGATTCGTGTGCTGTTTACATTGGGCCGCTGGCACAACTGAGGCTGATATTATTCCTTGTGCAAGTAGTTGCGATGGATTTTATTACTTACGGGTCATATGTGAACACATTCGGGAGAAGCAAGGGACCCTTTCGTTAAATGCAGAGTAATAATAATAATAATAATAATAGTGATAAGTCAAAATAAAGCAATACATTTTTATAAGATATATATATTGCAGAACAGTGTGTCTCCATGGTAACAGACTACAAACAAGCTCTATGTAGTCTGGCTTCGCCATCATGTTACTTTTTTCTATCTACTCCCTCTCGCACTGTCTATCAGTATACAGAGAAGGCGGCAGAAGGAGAGAATTATGATAGGGGAGGCGGCCTTCAAAAATGATTAACTTGGGCATTGTAGCTGGATGCTGTATCTGTAACGTTATTGACGTCATCCAGATTTGGGTGACTTTGTGGGAGCATCATGGATTAAGTCGGAGTTGCAGGATTTTTTTTAATAATAAATTGGTGAATGAGGGACTGCCTCTTGTTTTTATTTCTTTACCTCTCTCTGTTTTATGTCTTTCAGGTTCCCTGTTGTGGACTACTTTGGATTTGGTGGACTACTTCAGATATCCATGGCTTTTTTTCTTAATAAATTGGTAAACCAGAGGAAAAGTTGGGAGGTGCTTTTAAAAAATAAAATGTGTCTTTTTGCTCTTTTTACTTAATTGGGGTGTCTGATAGTTGCATCTCTATTTCTAACACCAGGGCTTGATACTAACAGACAATTCCCAGCGGACATCAACCCCATAAACCATTACCCCGACTGCTACCCCATCAGGGCAATCGGGAAGATCTTTATCGAAACACCAGATTTGGAGCATCTGGGGCAGCTGTGGGCTGATATTTTTAGGCTGGTAAGGGTCAAATGACTATGGGCCTGCCCATCCTGATATTATCAGCCTGCAGCTGTCTGCTTTACCTTGGCTGGTTATCAATAATAGGGTGGAACCCATGCCATTTTTTTAAATTATTTATTAGGTTAAACCATGCAAAGCACCCTTTAGTGCCACATGAAAGGCACTAAAGGATGCAAGTGTACAATATGTAGGGAGGTCGGACATTACTTTGCTTTCGTCAACTGTTTCTTCTGCTTGTCTTTCAAACAACTTTATTGAGACAAAAACACATGTGGCTAATACACATTAAAAAATGCAAGGAAAGGAAAGCTGATGTGCGGGATTCATACAGAAATTCAGCTACTGAACAAATACTTACCCTAATAGGCTAAGTGCCCAATCTGCTTATTTTTTGTGCTTCGTTTGTGCACATTCAAACGCAGCACAAATAAGGGGACACACAAACACAGCTAGACACAGAGACACACAGACAGACACACTTTCTCACCCTCCCCGGTGATTCCGGGTAATTTTTTTGTGCAGCTTTGGGAGATGTCTTTATCGATCTGCCAGGACCTTTTGCACCATGTGACTCAGCCTGTCACATGGTTCAAAAGGTCCTGGCAGATCGATAAATACGTCTCTCAATGCTGCACGGAGGAAGAATTACTGGGGGTCACCGGGGATCGCTGGGAGGGTACGTATTGCATGATATCAGGCTGACCTGATTGTTCAGCTTTCATCATATATCTGAGTTAGCAATAATCTGTCCATTTTAGATCATCTTCTTTGAACTAACCAGATCTAGGACGTCTGACTGACACTTTGTAGCAAATGATTGACAAGAAGGAAGTGTGTATTGCAGATGTTTCACGTTACTTTCTCAGTGTTTCTAAATGGGCCACAGATATCCTGATCCAAATTTCTAGTCTGGAGACCTGTGGGGGGTTGTGGCGCTGCCAGCCCCGCCCAGGAGGATCCCGCTATGGTTCGTTTCATGTTATTGTAAAGTTGAATTCTGCATTTGTGTGATGTGACCACCTTGTGGCCGGTGTGTAATCCCCTGGCATCTTCGGGCTAACTAGGGTTAAATGGAATCTGTCATCTGTTTTGGGGGTTATAAATCGTACCCACCACCTTTAACATGGCGTAATTGGGGTTCCTGTAAGCACTTTATATCCCCAGACATCCACCTGCATACCTCAGAAAATTACTTTTAATCTCTCCCGCACTGTAAATTACTCGTTAAGGGTCAGATGGGGTGTGGCACACTGCATGTCAATACCATGGAAATCCCACCCCTCCTGAGTGAATGCAAGTGAATGACAGCGACGTTGTCACGTGTTGACTGCTTTAAAATCCATGAGTGCTGTGTTTAAATTGAGTATTTTTTCGCTTAGTCTGTATGCTGCAGGTGGAGAAGGGAGTCATAGCATTTGGGTGGACGTGTGTCTTAGTATTCAGATCTCCACTCTACCAGCCTTGAAATAGCTCCACTTCCCTCCACTAGGTGTCGCAGTTAGAACTCAATTCTACTTGGACCCCTTGCTGTGAAGTAGTGCCTTGCTGAGCTGACTTCCATTGTAGCTGCTGTGTGTTCCTGGTCCGTGGGTGGATTTAGGGGCTCTTAGCCTATGACTGAGCAGGAGCGAAGAATAGGGTAGCAGCCCTCACCTCCTCACCTTCAGAGGTACCCAGTAAACTAAGTGACATATCGCTGGAATCAGGGTCTCAGTACCCTACATTATGCTGCTGTCAGATTACAGAGGAAGAACCTGCTGACAGATTAAGTTTAAAGGGAACCTGTCAAACAATTTTATGTTGTCTAAATCTCAAATTATGGACGCACGATTGCAGCCAGGTATATTACTTTTTGAAACAAGAAAACATACATTGAAGATCTGAACCAGACTTGTCTGGTGCTGCCCCTGGCCGGCTTTTCCCAGTGCATGTCTCTTCTTTGGGTATACATAGGGGAGAGACCTGTCAATCACCTGCAGCAGTGCTGGGAGGAGTCGACTGTGGACCAGACCCGTCCGTCTCCGCCGCTGGCCGACCCTTCATGATTCCCTATAGAGGACGGACACCACCGATATCCTTCCCGAATGTGACCACCATAGAACACATATCTACTTTATAGCCAAAAAAAAAAGAGAAAAAAAGGGCAGCAGATTTGACTTTTTAACATCCCAATGAAAAAACGGTCCTAGAAAAAAAACAACAAAGAATGACACCTTGACATCACTGCATAGACAATGAAATAAAAAAAGTACATGCCTCTTGCAAACACCAAAAAAATATATATATACACACGAACATGGTCAAAATTGTTGGTACCCCTAATTTAATGAAAGAAAAACCATCAATGGTCCCAGAAACAACTTGAATCTGACAAAAGTATTAATAAATAAAAAATCTATGAAAATGAACATATGAAGGTCAGACATTGCTTTTCAACCCTGCTGCTGATGCACCCCAGGGCCATGGGGCAACAGTTCAAAAAGTCTTCCAAGGCACACAGAACCCGGTCATTCTTATCCTGTTCGTGATGCCGGGCCATTCTTATCCTGTTCGTGATGCCAAAAACTGATGCACCCCAGGTCCATGGGGTACTCTAAACCAGGTTTTAATGTTTCTGGGGAGTCACAGGGGTCGAGGCCAGGCTCAGTGACCCTGGGTTCAGCGTTAAAGAGTTCTTGGGGAGTATATAGGGATAGGTTGGTTTAAAGGGAGAATTGTTTGTGACGCCACCCTTGTTTGTGGCTATGGGTAGCCGCCGCTGCTGCAGAACCTCTGGGGATGATGGACGGGTAGCTGGGATGTAGTGGTTCCCCATGGGTGGAGCAGGTCCCCAGGGCAGCGGATAGAGTAATTGGTAGTCTCCGGCAGGCAGAAGTTAACCTTAGGCCTCGTTACCTTGTTCAGTGGCCTTCTCAGCCGGTTGTTCTGCAACTCTGTACCTGGGTTTACTCACAGCAAGCTTCAAGTTTCAACAGATCATACGATGTTACAAAGTCTCTCAGATAAGCTCCGGCCTGTGTAGTCTTTAATAAATAGGGCCGGCAAGTATGAGATCCTCGGTGGTGTGCCTCTCTTTACCTCTTTCTGGTCATGTTCCTCAGCGCCCCTTGAAGCACCTCTGCACGCAGAGCCCTGATCCGGCAGCCACGGGTCTTGGTGGGCGACTGGTACTTTGTTCCCGGATCCTTGTCTGGCTGCTTTCTCGGGGGATGCGCTAGGTGTGAGCAACAGCTCCTATGAAAGTTGTGGCCTCCAGTTCAACAGTTCAGGTATTGGACTCCCGTGCCGCGTTCAGGTCCGGTCCCTGTTTTTAGACCAAACCCCTCTGTCTGGTATCACCAGTCCCGGATTCGGGCACACGGTCCGCTTCAGCTCCGTAGGTGCCCCTAGGGTTCCTTCTTGCCCTGCTTCTTAGTTTCATACCGCTGTTCTGTCTCTCCTTCTCCTCACTCGACTCCACTTCTCACTTTCTGCGCTCTCCATTCTAGCTGTTCTCTGTTCCACTCCAAACTGAAAACTGTTCTAAACTAAACTGTCCTCCTTCCCACCCAGACTTCTCTACCCTATTCTCCTCCCTTGGAATGGGTCTTCCCTACAGCGGGTCCACCCACATCCCTAACTAGAGTCTACGTGTTGGGTGTTTGCTGAGGATCCCATATCTACTATCCCCAATCTCCCGACTACAGTAGAACCACACCCGTGGCTTGGGTGCAGTACCACTCGTGGCATCCAGACCGGTGGGGCGTAACCTTCCCCCTTGGTTAAAATCGCTCATCCTCGAGCGACCTGACCGGGTAACAGAATTGACATTTTTTTAATGCATACATGCATAAACAAAACATGAATTCTTTAGCTTCCCTTAGAAGGTGCGGTACTTTAACGTTGCATAATAACATTTACAATCCATAGAAAAATCATATAAAAAGCAAGTGCAAAAAGGTTTCAGTTCCAGGTTGCATGGTGTCCATAGCGTCTTTCAACCAAAAGTTCAACAAGGCACCTTACGCAGGACTGCAAAGCAAAGTGCAACTGTTCAAACCATCCATGATTGTCGTTGTACATCTGGGGATACTATTCAGCTCTATACTAAAGCAACAGGTACAGTACCTAACTATTCACAAGGCACTTTACAACAACACATTATTAGCAGCTATGCATCATGACTATTAACTATTTACATTCTGCAAGTTCATCGCAGTTCTTCACTGGAGTTCAGGTGCAAGTCGGGGAGGCTGCGATTTGTACACCCTCAGGGCATACCATCCCCTCTGTCCCAAGTGGCGTGTGTAGCTCGCCTGGGTAAATATCCCTACCCGGATGTCCCTTTGGCAAATATGATTCCACATCCCGGCGGCTTACAAAAACCGCTTCCTCGAAGCCTGGTTCTTTCATGAACCCCCACCCGTTGGATAAGTGGAAGTTGACCATCTCTCTGCGGTGGCGCTGAGTCAGGTCGGTAGCAGGGGTCTTACGGGTGCGCTCCTTCTCCCGAAGGTTCTCCTCCTCCTGGGCCACCATCTCTCTTCGCGTCATCGGCGTTCCTCTTCCTCCTTGCGCCGTCTTAGCTGCCAGTAGTCCATCATCGGATTGGTCTTGGTTCTGCTCCACACACCAGCCTCTTTCATCCGAGCTGCAGCTTTAAGTTCGGCCAGCTCCTCCTGTCGTTGTACCCAATGAATTTGCCCGACCTCGGCTTTCACAGGCTTCACCGGGGCACTCTCCTCTTCTCCCTCGCATGGTTTGCACTCCGCAACTCCCGACCCGGATAGCTGGTTTGGAGCCTGCGGAGCCTGACTGGGCACCTGTGCCAGCACATTCTTCCACCAGGCCTTGAAAGCCCAGCCCTGAGCCCGGTTGAGTTGCACGACCAGGTCTTTTAATGCAGCATTCCAGACGTCCGGGTCTACTGGAAGAGACTGATCCAGGTGCCCCTCCTCATCCATGCTGATGCCGGCTCCTTCCTTAGTCTTCCCGCCTGCCAGGTTCTGACGACCCGTTGCCGCCATCAATTCCTTTCCGCTCACAGCACAGCCAACTTGTGTCTTCTTCTGTCTACTGTCTCTTGTCTGCACCCCACCCTTCTGGTTGTCAATCATTTCTTGGTTTGGAGTCGGCACGATGTTAAGTAGGCCCCCTTGGTTTTTGGCTGTCACTCGAGCCAGGTCTGCTCCTTCGCGCCTTTTGCTGGCCCATCTCACAACAGGAGGCCTGGGCACGCCCCCGGGGCCAGCAAATGGTGTCAGTCCTTCATGGTCGCCATTTTCAAAGTCTTTTTCATGCCACAGTTCAAAAAGTCTTCCAAGGCACACAAGACCTGGTTTTACCGGGCTGTTCTTATCCTGTTCATGATGCCAAAAACTGATGCACCCCAGGTCCATGGGGTACTCTGAACCAGGTTTAAATGTTTCTGGGGAGTGACAGGGGTCGAGACCAGGCTCAGTGACCTTGGGTTCAGCGTCAAAGAGTTCTTGGGAAGTATGTAGGGATAGGTTGCTTTAAAGGGAGAATTGTTTGTGACGTCACCCGTGGTTTGTGGCTATGGGTAGCCGCCACTACTGCAGAACCTTTGGGGATGATAGACGGGCAGCTGGGATGTAGTGGCTCCCCACGGGTGGAGCGGGTCCCCAGGGCAGCGGATAGAGTAATTGGTAGTCTCCGGCAGGCAAGGGGTTAACGTTAGGCCTTACCCAGTGGCCTTCACAGCCAGTTGCCGCTCAAATAACACAGTCTCACACAGTTCTGCAACTCTGTACCCGGTTTACTCACAGCAAGCTTCAAGTTTCAACAGGTCATACGATGTTACAAAGTCTTTCAGATAAGCTCCGGCCTGTGTAGTCTTTAAAGAGGACCTGTCACCCCCCCTGGTGCTTGGCAAATTAAATACAGCACTGAATGCAGTGTGTGCTGCATTCAGGGAAGGGTTCCCCATGTCTCTAGCCCCCCTGTAAGCTTTAAAAAAGACTTTAGAAACCTTACAGTTAAGAGGTCGCCTGGGTGGGATCTGTTTAAGAGGTCCTGGCTGCTGGCACAGTCCTCCAGCCTCCTCCTTGTGTATTCCGCCCCCCTCTATGTCTCTGCGCCGCCTCTTGTTCTGCTGGCTATGCCCTCCTCCTCTCCTGCTCTGTGTCATTCAACCTGCCGCACAGAGCTTGGTCAGAGCTGCTGCAAAGCATTTGGCCTAACGCCAGTGCCAGATTCCCACCCTGTTTATGCTTAATTCACAGAGCAGGGCGGGAATCTGGCAGGAATCTGACAAAGAACAGGAGAAGAGGAGGGAAGACCCAGCAGAAGAGGAGGCGGCGAAGAGACATAGAGGGGGAGGAACACACAGGGAGGAGGCCGGCAGGGCTGTGCCAGCAGCCAGGACATATTAAGATCCCACCCAGAGGACCTCTTAACTGTAAGGTTTCTAAAGTCTTTTTTAAAGCTTACAGGGGGGCTAGAGCCACGGGGGACCCCTTCCCTGAATGCAGCAGACACGCTGCATTCAGTGCTTCATTCAGTTTGCCAAGCACCAGGGGGATGACAGGTCCTCTTTAAGAGATTGGGGCGGCAAGTATAAGATCCTCAGTGGTGTGCCTGTCTTTGCCTCTCTCTGGTCCTGTTCCTCAGCGCCCCTTTCCGCCCCTCTGCGTGCAGAGCCCTGAGCCGGCAGTCACGGGTCTTGGTGGGCGACTGGTACCTTGTCTCCGGACTTTGTCCAACTGCATTCTCGGGGGATGCGCTAGGTGTGAGCCACAGCTCCTATGAAACTCGTGGCCTCCTGTTCAACAATTTGGGTGCTGGACTCCCGTGCTGTGTTCAGGTCCGGTCCCTGTTTCTAGACCAAACCCCTCTGTCTGGTATCACCAGTCCCGAATTTGGGCACACAGTCCGCTTCAGCTCCGTAGGTGCCCCTAGGGTTCCTTACTTTCCGGTCTCGGGACGAGCCTCAGCTGCTCAAGTGCCCTGCTTCTCGGTTTCACACCGCTGTTCTGTCTTTCCTTCTCCTCCTCACTCCACTTCTCACTTTCTGCTCTCTACATTCTAGCTGTTCTCTGTTCCACTCCAAACTAAAAACTGTTCTAAACTAAGCTGTCCTTCTCCTTCCCACACACACTTCTCTACCCTATTCTCCTCCCTTGGACTGGTTTCTCCCTACAGTGGGTCCACCCACGTCCCTTACTAGGGTCTACGTGTTGGTTGTTTGCTGAGGATCCCATACCTACATATAGCCCTATATACAGACCCACTGACTGATTACAAGACTGTAGACACCTGTGATGATAATTAGTGGGCACACCTTGATATAACATGTCCCTTTTGTCACATTATTTTCAGGGGTCTCGTCATTTCTGTCCAGCCCGATTTCATAAATTTAATTTTTAAAAAACATTCTGTGGCAGCAGAAAAACGATGTCTGTCATTTGTTCATTTTCATAGATTTGTTATTTATTATTACTTTTGTCAGATTTAAGTTATTTCTAAGGCCCCTTTCACATCAGCGTTTTTTTTAAATCGCGGCAGATGCGGTGAAAAAAACGCATCTGCCGCGATTACCGCATACCGGTTGCACTTGCGGCACAGTTGCTGCAAGCCCCATGCAATGTCTATGGGGCTTGCGGCAGGTGCGGCAAGTGCGGTTTCGGCAATTGCGGCAGGTGCGGCCGAAAAAAAAACGCGGCTGACCGCGTTTTTTTTCGCGGTCGCACCAGCCGCAAGTGCCGAAACCGCACTTGCCGCACACTTACCGCAAGCCCCATAGACATTGCATGGGGCTTGCAGCAACTGTGCCGCAAGTGTCGTGGTTATGCGGTAATCGCGGCAGGTGCGTTTTCACCGCATCTGCCGCGATTTAAAAAAAACGCTGATGTGAAAGGGCCCTTAGACCATTGTGGGTTTTACTTTCATTAAACAAGGAGGACCAACAATTTTGACCATGTGAGTGTGTGTGTGTATATATATATATATATATATATATATTAATTAAGTTATGTAATATATAATAATATATAATAAGTTATATAATACTAGATGGGTGCCCGATGCACAATGCATCGGGATTCTAGCAGAGCGAGTCTCTGACTCGCAATGGCCGCTTCGCGGCCAATGCTTCGCGCTGCTAAGGCGACTCGCCATGCCCGCTGCGCGGCATAGCGAGTCGCCTTAGAACTGCTCGCAATGGCCGCTTCGCGGCCAATGCTTCGCGCCGCTAAGGCGACTCGCCATGCCCGCTGCGCGGGCATAGCGAGTCGCCTTAGAGCTGCTCGCAATGGCCGCTGCGCGGCCAATGCTTCGTTCGTATCCACATGACCACGCTGAGTCGCATGCGAGTGTGGTGCGCGAAATCCATTCGTGATTATATAGTAGATATGATAATGTATAATAAGTTATATAATATATAATAATTTTGCAGAGCGCGCCCCTTGGGGGGTAATGATGGGAACGCTTCTTGTCGCCGCTACTTGTCCCGGCATCTTGTCCTGTCTTGCCCCCACTTCTTGTCGCCCCTTCTTGTCCCCGCTTCTTGTCGCCGCTTCTTGTCCCCGTTTCTTGTCGCCGCTTCTTGTCACCGCTTCTTGATCCCGCTTCTTGTCATGGCTTCTTGTCATGGCTTCTTGTCACCGTTTCTTGTCATGGCTTCTTGTCACCACTTCTTATGGCTGCTTCTTGTCATGGCTCCTTGTCCCCGCTTGTTGTCGTGGCTTCTTTTTCCCGCTTCATGTCCCCACTTCTTGTCATGGCTTCCTGTCGCTGCTTCTTGTCCCGGCTTCTTGTCACCGCTTTTTGTCATGGCTTCTTGTTGTTGCTTCTTGTCGCCGCTTATTGTCCCGTCTTGCCCCCACTTCTTGTCGCCGCTTCTTGTCCCGGCATCTTGTCCTGTCTTGCCCCCACTTCTTGTTGCCCCTTCTTCTCCCCGCTTCTTGTCGCCGCTTCTTGTCCAACGTTTCTTGTCCCCGTTTCTTGTCGCCGCTTCTTGTCACTGCTTCTTGACCCCGCTTCTTGTCATGGCTTCTTGTCACCGCTTCTTGTCATGGCTTCTTGTCACCGTTTCTTGTGGCCACTTCTTGTGGCCACTTATGGCCGCTTCTTGTCGTGGCTTCTTGTCACCGCTTGTTGTCGTGGCTTCTTGTTCCCGCTTCATGTCCCCACTTCTTGTCATGGCTTCCTGTCGCTGCTTCTTGTCCCGGCTTCTTGTCGCTGCTTTTTGTCATGGCTTCTTGTTGTTGCTTCTTGTCAATGCTTCTTGTCGCCGCTTCTTGTTGCCGCTTCTTGACCCCGCTTCTTGTCCCAGCTTCTTATCCCCGCTTTTTGTCATGGCTTCTTGTCGCTGCTTCTTGTCCCGGCTTCTTGTCCCCTCTTCTTCTTGTCATGGCTTCTTGTTACCGCTTCTTGACCGCGATTCTTGTCCCCGCTTCTTGTCGCTGCTTCTTGTCCCGGCTTCTTATTCCGCTTTTTGTCATGACTTCTTGTCGCTGCTTCTTGTCCCCTCTTCTTGTCATGGCTTCCTGTTGTTGCTTCTTGTCGCCGCTTCTTGACCCCGCTTCTTGTCCCAGCTTCTTATCCCCGCTTTTTGTCATGGCTTCTTGTCGCTGCTTCTTGTCCACTCTTCTTGTCATGGCTTCTTGTTACCGCTTCTTGACCGCGATTCTTGTCCCCACTTCTTGTCGCTGCTTCTTGTCCCGGCTTCTTATCCCCGCTTTTTGTCATGGCTTCTTGTCCCGGCTTCTTGTCCCCTCTTCTTGTCATGGCTTCTTGTTACCGCTTCTTGACCGCGATTCTTGTCCCCGCTTCTTGTCGCTGCTTCTTGTCCCGGCTTCTTGTCCCCGCTTGTTGTCCCCACTTCTTATCATGGCTTCTTGAGCCCGCTTCTTGTCATGGCTTCTTATCGCCTCTTCTTGTCATGGCTTCTTGTCGCTGCTTCTTGTCATGGCTTCATGACCTCGCTTCTTGTCCCCTCTTCTTGTCCCGGCTTCTTGTCCCCTCTTCTTGTCATGGCTTCTTGTCATGGCTTCTTGAGCCCGCTTCTTGTCATGGCTTCTTGTCCCCTCTTCTTGACATGGCTTCTTGAGCCCGCTTCTTGTCATGGCTTCTTGAGCCTGCTTCTTGTCATGGCTTCTTGTCCCCTCTTCTTGTCATGGATTCCTGACCCCGCTTCTTGTCCCCTCTTCTTGACATGGCTTCTTGAGCCCGCTTCTTGTCCCCTCTTCTTGTCATGGCTTCTTGAGCCCGCTTCTTGTCCCCTCTTCTTGTCATGGCTTCTTGTCCCCGCTTCTTGTCCCCTCTTCTTGACATGGCTTCTTGAGCCCGCTTCTTGTCATGGCTTCTTGAGCCTGCTTCTTGTCATGGCTTCTTGTCATGGCTTCTTGTCCCCTCTTCTTGTCATGGATTCCTGACCTCTGCTTCTTGTCCCCTCTTCTTGTCATGGCTTCTTGTCCCCTCTTCTTGTCATGGATTCCTGACCTTGCTTCTTGTCCCCTCTTCTTGTCATGGATTCCTGACCCCGCTTCTTGTCCCCTCTTCTTGTCATGGATTCCTGACCCCGCTTCTTGTCCCCTCTTCTTGTCATGGCTTCCTGACCCCGCTTCTTGTCCCCTCTTCTTGTCATGGCTTCCTGACCCCGCTTCTTGTCCCCTCTTCTTGTCATGGCTTCTTGTCCCCTCTTCTTGACATGGCTTCTTGAGCCCGCTTCTTGTCATGGCTTCTTGAGCCTGCTTCTTGTCATGGCTTCTTGTCCCCTCTTCTTGTCATGGCTTCCTGACCTCGCTTCTTGTCCCCTCTTCTTGTCATGGCTTCTTGAGCCGCTTCTTGTCATGGCTTCTTGTCCCCTCTTCTTGTCATGGCTTCTTGTCCCCTCTTCTTGTCATGGATTCCTGACCCCGCTTCTTGTCCCCTCTTCTTGTCATGGCTTCCTGACCCCGCTTCTTGTCATGGCTTCTTGTCATGGCTTCTTGTCCCCTCTTCTTGTCATGGATTCCTGACCTCGCTCTTGTCCCCCTCTGTCAGGCTTCTTGTCATGGCTTATTGTCCCCTCTTCTTGTCAGGGATCCTGACCCCGCTTCTTGTCAGGGCTTCTGTCATGGCTTATTGTCCCCTCTTCTTGTCATGGATTCCTGACCTCGCTTCTTGTTCCCACTTCTTGTCATGGCTTTTGTCATGGCTTCTGTTCCCACTTTTGTCATGGCTTCTTGTCATGGCTCTGAGCCCGCTTCTTGTCGCTACTTCTTGTCATGACTTCTTCTTGCCGCTTCTTGTTGCCACTTTCATCATAAAAGTAAATAACTTGTAGAAAACGAAAAAAAAAATGATGAAAAAATCATAAAAAAGAAAAAGTTGCATCTCTGAAGGGGTTAAAGTTGGCGAACTTCTCATGTCATGTGACAGTGAACAATAAAGTTTATGTCTGCAAATGTGACGTCAGGCCGCGGGGGCTGCTGGGATTTGTAGTCCTATAAGAGATGATGGTGGCTATTTCAGCCAGTCAGTGACGTCACTGCAGGACTACACGTCCCGGCGTGCCCCGCGCGGACAGCTGTTTCCGGTGCTGCAGCGGTCTGTCAGCGCTCGGGCCGGCTCCGGTTGCTCAGCCCGGCAGTGGGCGGGGTTTGTCCGCCCCGGCTCCCCTCCTTCACTCCTCCTCATCCTCCGCCTCCTCCTGCAGAGCCGGAAGTGAGCTTGCGGCCTCTATAGGCATTTCCGGTGACGTCACGGCTCGGACTCCATTAGTGCCGCAGCTGAGGGGGAAGCCGCCTGTGACAGCCCCGGAGCCGCCGAGCAGCGGCCGCGGATCTCCCCCCTCCCGTTCCCCGCCTCCCCTCCCCCCGTCCTCGCCTCCACACCCCGGGAGGGGGACGGCGCGGTGTCCTCTCTCCTCAGCCACCAACCACGGCCGCTCTCGGTGAGGAAACTCTGGCCTCCGCTTCCTCCTCAGACTCGGACACCGGCGGCCGAGCGACCCCTCCCCCGCGGAAGAAGCTCCGAGCCTCGGAGGAGGCGGCGGCGGCGACTCAATCGGTCCTTCCCGGCGTTAGAGGAGACAGCGGGGGCAGCAGTATGCAGGCGAACGGGGCAGCAGCGGCGGCGGCGGGCGGAGCGGGGGGCGCGGACAGCGGAGCCCCGGCCTCACCCTCACATAACGGGGAGGCCTCGTCCTCCGGGCCCGAGCAGGCGCACAGCAACGGCCTCAGCACCAGCAACGGGGCCGCGGCCTCCTCCTCCTCCTCCAGCGCCGCCGAGCAGCCGGGCCTGAAGAAGAAGAAGCGGCTGAGCCAGGCCGACGAGGACGTCATCCGCCTGATCGGACAGCACCTGCACGGCCTGGGCCTCAAGTGAGTGCGACACCCGAGTGCCGACCTGTAAACAAGAGGTGCGCAGACGGTGGTGATCACATGGGGTGACGTCAGAGGAGTGTATCAGCCATGGGTGACGTCAGAGGGAATGATCAGCCATGGGTGACGTCAGAGGGGGGAATATCCCAGGGGGTGATTTTAGGGGGAGTAATCATCCAGGGGTGACATCATAGCCTGTCAGTAGGATTGTTTACTCACTGCACTGCCCCCTACAGGTGGGAACAAGAATGTCCCCTCCACCAGTGCCACGGAGGAGATCCCCTCCCCCCACCCTGGACCATTCCCTCCCCACCGGTGACACGGAGGAGATCCCCGCTCCCTGGACTGTCCCCTCCACCGGTGACACGGAGATCCTCCACCGGTGACACGGAGATCCTCCACCGGTGACACGGAGATCCTCCACCGGTGACGCGGAGGAGATCCCTCCCCACCCTGCTGGACCGTCCCCTACACCGGTGACACGGAGATTCACCCCCCCTACCCTAAGGACTGTCCCCTCCACCGGTGACGCAGAGGAGATCCCCCCCCCCCCCACCCTGCTGGACCGTCCCCTCCACCAGTGACACGGAGGAGATCCCCGCCCACCCTGGACTGTCCCCTCCACTGGTGACACGGTGGAGATCCCCGTGCCCTGGACTGTCCCCTCCACTGGTGACATGGTGGAGATCCCCGTGCCCTGGACTGTCCCCTCCACTGGTGACATGGTGGAGATCCCCGTGCCCTGGACTGTCCCCTCCACTGGTGACATGGTGGAGATCCCCGTGCCCTGGACTGTCCCCTCCACTGGTGACATGGTGGAGATCCCCGCGCCCTGGACTGTCCCCTCCACCGATGACGCGGGAGATTCCCCCCCCCCCCCCCCTACCCTAAGGACTGTCCCCTCCACCGGTGGCGCGGAGGAGATCCTCCCCGCCCACCCTAGACTGTCCCCTCCACCGGTGACACACACCTGGGGGCTCGGTACACTTTAATCCCCTGGGGGTTACGGACTACAGATGTGGCGACTGGGCCCTGTGACTCCACTACTCATTCACCACCATAGCTGGAGATGCCCTTCTGTCCTCACATTGTGGGGGCGGCTGCGCTAACAGTACAATCACAGTTGACTATTTTGTATTTCCACTACAATGGTTGAAGTCCCCTTGTGTGTGTTTGTGTGTCTATATATAATATACGACAGACATGACCTTCTCTCTATACCCTTTAATCTCTGATTATGGTCAGCTGCACTCAGTATGCTCATATGTATAATTTTATATATTATATATGTATATAATCTCCAAAGAAGAAATGGTGAATCCCATAATGTGAAATCTTCAGGCTTGATTCCATACACATTAAGAGACCATGTCAGCCGAGAGTTCATCTCAACGCGTTTCTGGCTTAATGACCTTATTTTCATTCTCTTCTTCTCGGTGAATAAGGTTAAGCCAGAAACACGTTGAGATGAACTCTCGCTGACATGGTCTCTTAATGTGTATGGAATCAAGCCTGAAGATTTTACATTATGGGACTCGCCATTTCTTTGGATCTGTTAGCTGGTCACAACATAGTGGTTGAAGACCTGGAATAGAAAGGACAAGATATTACAATTCAGGTCACATAAAATATATACATAGCCTTTCTGTCTGCACCCATGGCCGCAGAGTATGGGGCAGCTGTGCTCACTGTATGCTCTGTTGATTCCTTTTTTTTCTCTACAGTAGTGGAAGTCCTCTTACTCCATGGAATAGATATATATTACACTTGTAATCCTAGTACCAACATTTGGTGCTTGCCCCAAACCCCAAAATAAATTGGTGCTCCCCTGCTGGAGACTTCTGCAGCCTTTTCTATGGAGTCAGATGTCTAGGTGTGAAATGGAGGTTTCTGCTCATTAATGCATCATCTGATAATCCGCAGTACTGTAGATAATCCCATAGATTGTCTGCGGACATTTCCTTACCGGGGCAGTGATTGACACCCGACATGGTGGAGCAGCTGACCCTTCTGCCCATCGTGTGCCCCGTGTACAGCTGCCCCCCTCTATGACACGAGGTGTGAGCAGATGGCGCCCGGCGTGTCCACACACAGCTGGCACCGTACATGCATGTGTGCCAGGCTGAGCCGCGGTGGCCTGAAGTCAGTGTCTGTTTATAGCCCAGCTTATCTCTCAGCAGCAAGGCCTGTCTGTGCTGAGGCCTCGAGTGTCACATGGACTCCTGTAATGATTAGCCCTCACCGGCGGGGATCACACAACACCGCTGCCCACAGCCCACTATTAGCCCTCACTGGTGGGGGTCATATGACACCGCTGCCCACGCCGGCAGGGGTCATACGTCGCTGCTAGACCCATGGCCCGGCATTAGTCCTCACCAGCGGGGATCACACGTCACCACTACCCACAGCCTAGCAATAGTCCTCAGTGGCGGGGGTCACACGTCACTGCTGCCTACGTCCTAGCATTAGCCCACGTCAACGGGGGTCAAATGACACAGCTACCCACAGCCTAGCAATAGCCCTCACTGGCGGGGGTCACATGTCACTGCTGCCTACGGCGTAGCATTAGCTCATGTCGGCGGGGGTCAGATGTCACCGCTGCAAACGATCTAGCATTAGCCCACGCTGGCGGGGGTGGTCATACATCACTGCAGCCCACGGCTCAGCATTAGCCCACGTTGGCAGGGGTCAGATGTCACCGCTGCCCACGATCTAGCATTAGCCCACGCTGGCGGGGGTGGTCATACATCACTGCAGCCCACGGCTCAGCATTAGCCCACGTTGGCAGGGGTCAGATGTCACCGCTGCCAACGATCTAGCATTAGCCCACGCTGGCGGGGTGGTCCCACATCACTGCAGCCCACGGCCCAGCATTAGCCCACACCCGCCGCGGTCACACGTCACCACTGCCCAGCACTTCTGCCACCATCTCACTTTTGAGAAATCTGGCAGGTGCTGGATTATTAGACTTTCCTGTATTTATGCTGATTGTCCAGAGCCTTTATGAAATCAGTGCTATAAGTGGAGGGGGGTCCCACTTATATTGGGGACATTGGTCACGACTCCCTGCCTTCTTGTTTACTTTTCCTGTTGTGTATATGATTGTGTGTTTGGGATGTAATTTGTCGCTTTATTAGTGCTGGTGATGTAGCAGAGTCGGTGCTGCTGGCACAGTTCAGCTCTATTGTCTGCGTATTTGCAGGTTGGGTGTCTTTGCGGTGTGTGTGTGTGCTGTGAGCGCTCGGCCTCCGTCCGCTCTCCTCCGCATACATTTTCTGTCGTCTTTGTGTCTTCCATCTTGTCGATGATTAAGAAGCTGCATTTTTTTTTTTTGTTTTCCTCCTCTGCCTTTTGGCAGCTGATAAGAGGTTAATATTGGGCAGTGATGACGGGAGGGTGATGTTTACATCCAGTAGTGGCTGAGGAAGAGGAGGACTTACTATTACTCTGCTGACACAAGGGAGGGAGGGTGAATCTGGCTCCTTAGATGTGGGGGAGGGGAGGCTTATAGAGGAATCCTCACACCCCGGGGGTCTCTGTAAATGTCTGCCGGAGTATAAAGCAAAGTTATTACATAGCCAGAGCAGTATGTGTGTGACCGTGACCCATCTGCTGGTGCTGACCTGTGATGGGCTCCTATAAAGGATGTAAACAAGTGGATTAACTAGTGAGCTGCCAGGGCTCGATATAAGGAACTGCAGACAACAAACCAAGGAATGGCACAACTCTTGACACCCCTCCCCTATCCCTCTTGCCCTGACACGCCCTCCCCCCATCCTGTTTACTCTGACGCTGACCCTCACCCCCCCCCCCCCCACCCCCCCCCCCCCCCCCCCCCTTCCTGTCTTACTCTAATTCTGACCACTGACACTACCTCCAACCCCCCCCCCCCCCCCTTCCATCCTTCATCCTATTACTTTGAAAAATGAAGCCACCAGTGGTCATCAGGATATTGTGTAGTGGCCATTACACAGCATATAAACTGCTGCACTCTCTGGGGAGCGGTTACTTTTGGAAAATTTGCATAACTAGTATTTCTTGCTACAATCTGTATTTCTACGACCATTTTCCTATTTTGTGCTGTATTCTCCCCCCCCACCTCGGGGCAGTGTATGTGGGCTGACCCCTATCATCCAGCAGTGTGTACGTATATACTGTATTTTGTCGCCATTATTCATTGCTCTGTGATGGGGATCACCCAAACTGTACATGGTGCAGACAAGCTGAGACCCCCATAAACAGAAGACTGATCAGCTGACAAAAATTGAATGTTCGTGTGTGTGTGTTGTTTTTGTTTGTTTGTTTTATATAAAAACTGCTGAGATTTTTTTATATCTCTTTTATGCTGATAAAGCACCCAGAGCAGATAGGCCAAAAAACTCCAACATGCCTGACCATCTTCTGCGCGTTAAAGAAAAATATACAATATCTTGTACAACACTGATGGCAACGAGTAGATGGAATGAAGGACTTGGGCCCCCTTCACACTAGCGTTTCTGTCCGGATCCGGACAGAAAACCGCATCTGCTGCCTAACGGTAGCACTTGCAGTACACTTACGGCAAATCCCCCTGCATTCTCTATGGGGCTTGCGGCATTGCCGCTGCGAAAAAACCTGCAGCTGACCGCGGTTTTTTTTGGTTTTTTTTCGCAGCCTCATCTGCCATATCGCGGCAATATCGCACTTGCAGCAATCCCCATAGAGAATGTACCGCAAGTATTGCCTTTAGGCAGATCTGGAAAAACTTACCATCTATGCCAAAAGCAGAATCAAAATGCACTCTCAGGATGCAGTCAGAGCCCAAATGTAAAGCAAGCCCAGCTGCAGGCTAATAAACCACCTCGACCAGCTATGTGTGGGAGGCGATTTGCCATGCATACACTGAGCCCGCTTAGAGCAACATTCACACTGATACAATTGATGCAGAGTGTCTGAAAGCGACCCAACCGCAGATCTGGACAGAAACGCTAGTGTGAAAGGGGGCAAAGGCTGGTTTCACACTGCAGTTTTTTGCCTGATCAGGTTTCATCTGGCTTGTGTGCCAAAACCAGGAGAGGAACTTGCAGAGAGAAACTGTAATTGAAAGATTGACACCTGTTCTGAGTTTTGGAGACACTCCTGGTTTTGGCACACAAACTGGATGGACACTGATCAGGGAAAAAACTGCAGTGTGAAACCAGCCTTAAAAGCTCCAACATGGGACAGCTACTCAACAAAGAAGCTATAGATATTGACTACTGCCACGTACGACCGGCGCACGTGAGATTGACGGTGATGAACTAGAAGTGGTAAAGGACTTCACCCTACTCGGATCAATGATCACTCAAGATGCAGCAACGACTCCGGAAGTCAGAAAAAGCTACGGGCAAATCAACAATGAAGTCACTGGGCAAGGGCTTCACATCAAGGAACATTTCACTGGTGATGAAGACACGGCTCGTACATAGTCTGTTCTATTCTGTAGTAACATATGAATGTGACACCCGGACGATAAAGGAACAAGACAAAGAAGAAGAATCAACGCCTTCATAATGTGGAGCTGGAGAAGGATGTTATCAATAGCAAGAAGAACAAACTCATCAATTTTGGAATAAATCAAGCCAGACATGTCACTGGAAGGAAGATCACCATGATACGACTTGTCTACACATCATACAAAGAGAGCAATCCCTGGAGAAGGACATCATAGTCAGAATAGAAGTAACAAGGTGAAGAGGAAGGCAAGCAACCCGATGGCTTTATACAATCAAGATACTGGCGGAGAAGATCCTGGTGGATCTATCCAGGCTAGAGAAGATCCTGGTGGATCTATCCAGGCTTAGAGAAGATCCTGGGGTCCTTTCTAGGCTGCACAAGATCGATCTTCCTACAGAGCGTTCATCCATCAAGTCACTATGGCTACAGATTTGGCTGAAGGCCTTTCAATTTAAAAAACAAAAACAAACCACTACAATGGTAAGCGTATCGTTCAGAAATCCTCAGGTTCAGCTAATATTTGCCATGCGGCACTCACTTGCCTCTGGGCTATGCACTGACCTCTTAAAGCCAATGAGTCAATTCACAGTTGAGAATAAAACCTTCAAAAAAGTCCTTGGTCCATTGCACTCGGACGAAAGCGGCCCCTTGAGGGGGTCTCCTCATTCGAATACGACTTGTACGGTGGCATGTTGTCTCTTACGGATGTTGCAGGAATGAAGGATCCAGCGTGTTCTATTTTAGGCTGCCAGACCTTGATCCTCCCTGGGAATAGTGTGACGACCGCTCTGAGATCCCAACACTTCTTTCATTAGTCTGAGTCTGCCGATATCTGTGGGTTCAGCCGACATTATGTTTTGGTGTCTCAGAATCATGGCACCCTCTTCCCAGGGCAATGAGCGCGGGCAGAAGTTTTCCCTTTCAGTAGTGTTGACAAATCTCCACGATCTCGCACATCCTTTTAGGACTGGCCCAATAATTAGGGATCCCCCTCTTATAACCAGGACTGTGAGCCAGTAAGCCAAACATCCAACTCCCTCAATTTCCATGACTCCAACTCCTCCCAAAATGGACTCAGACTCCAACTCCACAGCTCTGCTTATAACAAATGCCAACCTCCATGCATGCAATCAATTATGTTTTCATGGGACAGTGGACTAGCTTGCCCAAAATCTCCATGGTCGTGATACATATTGCCCAGTACCGCACCTGGGGAAGAGATGATAAATATTTTTGGCTGGAATATCCAAAGATTACATTCAGCCCTAAAGCCTTGATGGGAGCCTGTCATGAAGGATGTCCCCTTTAAATTCTGCTCTTTAGGGTGGAAACACTATATGAGATGTACGCGAGATAGTCGCATGAGTCTCGCCTGCCTAACCCGGAACGGCCGCTGGCTCTCTGGAGAGGAGCTCGTTGCCAACATATAAACACGAGCAGCTGACCCGCTCCTGTTCAGAGAGGCAGGAGAGACTCATGCGACTAAATGAGTCTTGTCAGACATCATAAACTAAGCATGTCGACCTTGTAGAGGGGGGGGAATGATTCTTTTACAAATCACACCTAATTAGGTGCTCTGTGCACCCTGGGTGGGTGTGACCACAAGGTTCGGTGCACCATTCCACCCACTGGTTTTGTATGGCCCACTTCCCTCTGGTGACAGACAGCGCTGACTTACCTGTGCTTACTGTTCAGTCAGTGCTGTCCATCACCAGGGAGGGAGGCGGAGATATGCTGACCTGTGGGCAGAGCCTCTTCGGCAACATCCTAATTAGCATATTTTATTAAAAACCCAGGGTGGACTACTGTTTGGTCTGCGCTTGCTGTCTTACATACAATATTCCAACATGATAGTTTGTTGAAACGTGCCTTTAAACTAATCTGAAATCCTCCCATTATTTTTTATAAGGAGAATTCACATTTTATTTGTATAGGGATGTGATCTTGAATACATGTTGAATTCAGCATGTTGGTACATTTATTTCTCACAGCTGTCTATCTGCTACACTTTGATTGTTTATTGCTCCCAGATTGCAGTCTGATACATTTTATCTGCTCTGATGCAATGTAAATCATCAGGACAGGAGGCTGCTGACAGTGTCTTTCTGTAAGGCTGCTTCTTTCACACTGTTTTTCTTCAATCCGTGGCTGTTGTAAAACGGACAGCCACAGATCTGATTTGGCCCCCATGTATCCCTATCGCCAAAGGATCTAATCTGATTTGGCTTATTGCCATCCGATATGTATCAGAATCTGATCGGACGCGGTCCGCGACAGTTTAACATGATGGTTTATGGAGATCGGATCCGCTGAAAATTGGATCCCTTCTTGGATCCGATTTTCAGTATTGGGCATGCGCCGAACCTCCCACTCACTGGAGGGGGAGTGGCATATCGCACGGGTCTGCACAAAAACAGGAACGCATTGGATGCCATCGGTCCAATTTTCTAACTGATTCGTTAAACAGATCTGTTAATAAATCGGACTGATGGCATCTGTTTTGTGGCGTTCGTGACTGTCCGTAGAGTCCTTCAAAATCAAGGATGCAAACTGATGCACAAAAATCGCAATGTGAAACCAGCCTTAGGCTACGTTCACACAGTGCACTCCTTTTTCTGCAAAAGAATTGTGTCTGCCGGCAAAGTGAATGGACTTTCACTTTTGCCACGCACCTGCGTAAATGCGCTGCGTTATGGAGAAAGCACACGCATGAAAAGAATCAACATGTCAATTATTCCCGCTTTTTAGCACACTTCTCACATAGGACCCATTATAAGTGCTGGAATTACACATCTCCGTTCAGACAATGCGTAATTCCAGCGCATATAATGGCGGGCGCTGCAGGATGTGATGTCAAACGGGGGTAGAAGACTCCTGTGTTCCTCGCCCGTGTGACAGGCCTTTTGGCTTTCACAGTGTATAAACTTTTATTTAGCTTTTGCAGTGTAAATTATCAAAAGGTATGGAAAAAAAAAAAATGATACTTGCCTCTCCGCCGGCTGTTCCAGGCTACAGGAACCAATACATCCATATCTACTGTGCTGCCAGGACCTTCCAGATCTGTGATTGGCCGGTTGCGATCATGTGGTATGCATGTCACATATCACATGTTCGCTACCGCCCAATCACAGCTGTAAGGTCCTGGCAGCACAGTGGACATGGATGTCTCGGTAACCTGGAACAGCCGGCGGAGAGGCAAGTATTCAAATTTTTTTATTTTAGTTTTGATACTTTTATTTAGTTTTTGCAGTGTAAATTAATACACTGTGAAAGCCAAAAGGCCTGTCACACGGGGGAGGAACACTGAATTCTTCCTCCCCCGTTTGACATCACATCCCTAATGCGCTTTTGGGGATATATGCGGCCGAAAAAATAAACGCAGTGTGAATGCACCGTTTTTTTTTTTTTTTTTTTTTTTTACCTGCGGTAATTAGCAATGCCACATCGCGGCAGGAAATGCGCACTGTGTGAATGTAGCTTAGGCCCCTTCACACCACGATTTTTTTCATCTCCGTGGGGATCCTGTATTTTGCAGGACCAAACAGACAGGCCCAGATGTGAACTCTGGATGCCATTTCTGTGTCAGGATCCGTGATTTTGACGGAACCGGACACAAAGTGCTGGGGGAGCCCAGTGGTGTCCAGAATCCAGTGTTCCTTCCCTCTTGTGACATGTCAGGGCTAAAGTTTTGCTTTCCCAGTGTATCTACATACGCTGTATACATACACTGGGAAAGCAAAATAAAAGAGAAAACATTTATTTAAAAAAAAATACTCACTTTCTGTTGGCTATCCAGGAGCCGAGGAGACATCCAGATGCTGCCAGGACCTTAAAGAGATGTGATTCGCCAGTAGTGATCATGGGATGTGTTGTGACATACCACCTGATCGCTACCGGCCAGTCACATTTTACGTCAAGGTCCTGGCAGCATCTCGACAACTTCTCGGGTCCCCGGACAGCCAGCAGAGAGGTAATTTATTTTATATATACACGAACACTGCTCTGCTCAGTGCATCTACATACACTGCTAAAGTGAAAATTAAATAAAGCAATGTATTAATTTTTTTGTTTTTTTTTAAATAATATTTATTATTATTACTACTACCGTATCTATTTTTTTTTTTTTGTTTTTTTTTTTTAATACATTGCTTTATTTAATTTTCACTTTAGCAGTGTATGTAGATAGACTGAGCTGAGCAGTGTTAGTGTACAGAGCATGCTCAGTACACTAAAATCGGATCCCGGAAACTATCCTTTTTTTTTTTTTTTTTTTTTTTTTCCCCAGATCCAAGCTCCATAGACCCCCATATTATTTGAATCAGAGAGCGTCGGATCTGATGCTGTCCAATTCTGTCCACTGTGCCCAAAATTGAAGCCGTCTCCAATTTTGGGGATGTGAAAACAGTAGACCCAATTGGATCCCTGCAGATCCGGATGGCTATTAAGCACCATTCTGTGCCCGTAGGGATACATGGGAGCCAAATCAGATCCATGGCTGTTTTACAACGGATAGCCGCAGATCCCAAAAAATCGTAGTGTGAAGGGGGCCTTAGGCTTAATGGAACCTGTCACCTCAGATATATGGTTATTCTGCCTGTACATAGTGGTACATTGATACCCGGCCGCGCACTGATTTTGTAGCTACCTGGAGAAAATGATCTTCTATCCTCCTGGGAGCTCCCGGCTATTAGTAATAAGGTCACAGAACAGCTGCAGTCACAGCACTGCTCACTATACTGTGAGCTATAAGCGCAGGGCTGTCTGTCAGCCCCAGGTTGTGCTGATAGCCGCTGCTCTGTGTATTGAATGGTGGCTTTATTTGCTCCAGGCAAACATCTGACTGAAAGCCAGCTGCTCCTGGGAGGAAAGAGTTCTTATTCTCCTTGTAGCCATACTTTCGGTATGGTGGCTAGGCAGCATTGTAACACTAACTGCAGATTTACCCCAAGTCTGAAAGTAGAGTGTTTTCCAAGGTCGGGCCCCCTTCACACTGCGTAATTTTCACATCCCTGTGGATGTTTTGACTTTCAAGGACCACACTGATAGGCACTGAGCTGTTCAAAGGGATGGCAACGAAAGACTACCGTCATCAGTTACCAGAGATAGGGCTGAGAGGAGCTGTACCTTGCTACTGAGTATGCTCAGTACAACAAATGGATCAGTTTTACGGGTCTATTTTCTTTCATGGATCCGTGCTACGGATCCTTGTCTGTCCGTTGGTGTCAGTGATTTTCAAGGCAGTCCAAAATCAGAACAGTCTCCAATTCTGGGTGCATGAAAAAACGGTCACAAACGGATCAGTGACAAAATTGATACATGGAGGCCATATAGGGCCAATCTGTGCCCATAGGGATACAAGTGAGGCCAAAACTGATCCGTGGCTCAGTTTTACAACGGATAGACACGGATCACAAATCATGCAGTGTGAAGGCAGACTAACAAGCTCCCTGTAAAGTGTTATTGCCAAAAAATGTTATCTGTCTATAGGATCCCACGATTGAAGCTCTGCAGCCTTCACCTTGAATGGAGAGGTGGATCGCTCGCTCGGCCTCCCAACACCATTCATTGCCATCCCCATCAGTCCCATAGACAATGAATGACGCAGAGGCAAAGCATGCGAAACGCCTCACTATTCAGGTCAAGACTGCTGAGCCCTGATCTCAGGAGTCAATACGAGTCCTTGTGGTCATACCACCAGTGATCAATACTCATCCCCATCCTACTTTTTTGGGGATTAACCCTTTAATTTTGGGGTTGGAGTTGAAAGCTTCCATCATAGTTACCAGACTATTAGAGCTTTTTTTTTTTTTTTTTTTTTAATCTAGAGCTGCGCCATGCCACATCTGTCTGTGGCCCCCGGTAAGTCGAGCGGCTTCTGACACTGTGTCTCTCTTGCAGCCAGACGGTTGATCTCCTCATGCAAGAATCAGGATGTCGTTTAGAGCACTCGTCTGCTACCAAATTCCGCAACCATGTCATGGAAGGGGAGTGGGATAAGGTAATGATGCCACTCCATTACTCCTTTCATAGTAGGTGCTGGTCAGAGGGTGCACAGCGTCTCGTGTCAGGGCAGCTCTGTACAGATCTTGTGTTTTGGATAAATGACTTTTCCCCTCTCGCTGTGAGTTTCTAAGTTCATTCGATTTGATCTTTGCAGGCAGAGAATGATCTGAACGAGCTGAAGTCTTTAGTGCACTCTCCACACGCCGTGACGGTAAGAACCTCTATCATTAGCATGCTACCTCCTCATCGCTGTTCTGCATGTGGGGGGGAGGGGGGTAGTGCGGTTTTGCACAGTATACAAATAATTTGAATAGCAATTTATCATTTTTTAAAGAACTCTGCTGTCTTTCATTGTGTATTTTTCCTTTTGTTTTTTGTTTTTTCTATTGGGTATTTTTATATATTTTAGCATTTTGCTTGTTTTGTATTTTATGTACAATATTTAGTTAACTTAGAATATAAAGTATAAATATTAAATTATTTTACTATATTTGATGTATTACCGTATAAGCCTAGGGAGGGAAATGCACCAGCCCCCGTCTTGGTATTTAGCCCCTCATCCTGGTATACAGCACCCCCATCACTCATATATAGCACCCACATCACTGGCGTATAGCACCCCCATTGCTGATATATGGGCCCCATGCTGGCACTCACCATAAAATAACCTTTTTACTCACTTTCCGATGCTCGTCTGCTGGCTCAGTGCATCCTCCCTCCTGTCTTCCGGCTTCTAATCATGTGACTGCGGCGCATCAACGATGTCACTGAAGCGCCGGTCACATGATTACAAGTCGAGGACAAGCAGGAAGACTGACAGGTGCTGGCACAGTGCAGAGGAGCATCGGAAGGTGAGTAAAAAGCTTATTTTATGGTAAACGCCAGCATGGGGCCCATATTGCAGCGATGGAGGGATTAGTAGACTTAGTATATTGGATGCTCTGCTCCCCCCCACCTCTGATGGACAGGGGGATGCAGTGTGTATTGCATTGCACTAATAAGCAGGGGGGGTTAATTGGCTTGTGACCTTCCGCTCCCTCTGCACAAAAATTGTGCTCAAGTGTATACGGTGTACATATATATTTTGATTATATAGCTATGTATTTATTTATACTTTATAAATTATATTTATTTTCTATTTTATTTATTATACTTTATATGATTTTTTTTTTTTTTTTTACATTTTATTATATATTTTTAGTTTATATTTTTGATAATTAAAATGCTTTCCAACCTTGTGAAATCTCTTTATCCAATGACTGGAATTTTATAAAATATCAAGAGGAGTGTTACTCGCCAATCATCCACCACATTCATGTCAAAATATCCCCCTCATTCGCCACTACGGCCCCTTTGGCAATATGTCTACACATGAGACCACTGCAGCCAATCACTGGTCACAGTGGTGAACTCCATTGTATATTGTCAGTCACATGCCGCCTCATAAAAAATGAGCTGCAGGAGCCGAGGAACTGCGGGGCGTTGGTAAGCTCAGGGTACACTGTGTGCACAATTAGGCAATTTGTATTCTTGATTAATTTTATCATTGATCATTTCCAGAGCTGTCAGTCCAAAAGATTAATAAACCTGAATATTCATCACGGTAAAAATGCGGTTTTGTCTCCTAAGAGAATCTGTGTACAGAATTATTGGGCAACTGAATGTATAAATGTACATTCTTAAGGTCTTTACTGGCCTCCAAGCAGTGGAGGCTTCAATGGTACTGAACACCTTGTTCTTCTGAGTCTTGCTCAGTGGTGGTCGGGCTCAGCCTCCTCACCTCAGCTGTGTCTCTGAGCATTGAACACCTTGTTCTTCTGCTTGCTCAGTGATGGTTGGGCTCTGCCTCCTCACCGCAGCCGGATCTCTGAGCACTGAACACCTTGTACTTTTGGCCTCCATGGAGGCTGCAGCACTGGGTTATGACTGCAGTGGAGGATATTGGCTTTCTGGTCGCTTCACTCCTGATTTGTATCCTACATCTTTTGGCAGTTAATGTTGTGTGTTTATTTTTTCTTTCTTGACAAGTATTTTGACCCCTGTTGACTATTTGCAACAAACCTTTTCCTGGTTTTGTGATTGGCCTTATATCTGAGCAATTTTAGTAGCTGTGTTGTCTGTAAGACAAAACAATTAAGGTACTGTTACACGTCACAACATTGCATGCAATTTCACTTGCAATTTGCTGGTTACAGTGAAATCATGGACACATTGTTCCATTTAGTTGCTGTGTACAAATGTAACAATGTGTCCATGATTTCACTGCAACCAGCAAATTGCCAGTGATATTGCATGCAATGTTGCGACGTGTAACAGTACCCTTAGACTTCAGAATTGGATAAATCTTTGCCTGAAGAAAACAAGCTGCCTAATACTTCTGCACAGTGATAAAGGATGTTGTATCCTGAGGCCTTACCTCTCATAACCCACACACTCATCACCTGATCTCCTTCATCCAATAAACTCCGGTTTATGCAGCTCTGTGGTGAAAATCTGCATAAATACTAGGTCAAGATACTCGGTGCTTAATAATTGTGCACCCAGTGTAGTACCCATTTCATGTGCATGTTGTTAAAAACACTGATCAAAATCAATTAGTGCAAAAAGTTAAGTCTGAATTAAACCCTAAAATTAAAAATAAGTCTGAATTCATCATGTTTTTTCCAAATGGTGGCCAAAATATATTACTTTTGGCCACCATACAATCTTGAATTTCTCACGTATGCAAACATTGAATATAGGAATTTAGACATGCATTACTGCTAAGGAAATACATTGAAAACTCTGTTCATCACATAAAAAGTACAGTATTATGTGAGCCTAGCAGCCAATGTCAAGGCATAGCTCTTCGCCTTGAGGCTGACTGCTGGGCTCACACAAAACTGCCCTTTTATGTGATATCACCGTTTTCTATGCATTTCCTTAGCAATGCATGTTTATATTCATATTGTATATCTTACCATTTCAGAGTGCAGCTTATTTGTTGGAACATGGAATATATTCTCTTTGCACCTGTTCACATTTGTTTTGCCATCTTTCTTTTTTTTTTTTTTTTTTTTTTTTTAATGGTATAAAAAACACACACTTGGGTGTGAATACATCCTGACATGCAGTGGATATAAAGTCTACACATCTCTGTTTATAATAACAGGTTTTTGCTATGTTAAAAGAAAAAATCTTCCTACAAAGAAGCCATTCAGGACTTTATTCACCTTTTTTAATGTTACCTAAAATAATGTGGTTGCAAAAGTGTACATACCCTCTTGTAATTGGGGATGTTTCTGTGTTCAGTATGGGGTAAATGGGATTGACTCAATCTTAAGGCCGCCTCACACGCTAGGATCTCATTAACGATATTGTTGAAACGTCACAGATTTGTGATCGTTCTAACGATCTCGTTAGTGCGTCGTTGCGTGCGAACGACCTATGCAGGGAGGAAAAATCGTTGGAACGTTCATCCAAAATTTGAGATCCAGATCTCAAATCTATCGTTCATCGTCCAATTAACGTCCTGTGAAGCCGCAGTATCGTTCAGTGTGACGCCTTTGTGAACGATGTCGGTCATATTTCTCATATTCCTGCTGCTTTTTAAAAGCATTCAATCGTTCTTCTCCAAATAGCTGGAGCGTTGCCAAATTTAAGATCGTTAACGATACCCTAGCGTGTGGGACAACGCACTAACGATGTCGGAAGGATCGCCGTCACGTGACATAGCTAATTCTCGTTCACCTATATCCTAGCGTGTGAAGCGGCCTTTAGAGTAGTCTGTGCACTGCCGCCATCACTTACAGGGCCTCCTGCAGTAACGTCACCGCCTTTCCCCGCCCTGCTCCATGGTTAACATGGCGGGGTAAGGTGGTGATGTCACAGCAGGAGGCCGGCCACCCTGCCTCCTGCTGTGACATCACAGCTTCTAAACACCTTATACTTATGGAGCAGGGCGGGGAAAAGCGGTGATGTCAAAGCAGGAGGCGGGGAAAAGCGTCCAGCACTGCAATAAGCTCTGTGTACTATGCAGCAGGCGAGGGAGACAATGATTGGCATCAGGGAGGTGGCGGTGGGCGGATTAAACGTACAGGGTGTGTGAAACTGCCCTTTGGCTCCAGCCACAAACCCACCTCCTATTTGGCTCCACTATGTAAGTTTTCAAAGTGTATTATCTCGGGGTACAGGGGGGCTCAAGGGCTGGGGGACCCCTTGTCTGAATGCAGCAGACATGCTGCATTCAGTGCTGTAATTAGATCACCATGTTTGGTTGGTGACAGGTCCTCTTTAAGCACTGTGAAAACAGCATAAATAAGTGGCTGAAATTTGGCCTCAACATCACGTTATTCAGAACTGGATGTCCTTCAAAAACTGATGAAAAGACAAAAAAACTTGGTCCAGGAGTCTGCCAAGAGGCTACAGCAGCTTTAAGGCTGGAAACACACCATCTGACTCGCATGCAAGTCTCTCGGACGAGATTCTGATCAGTCACCCTGAACGGCCTTCCCTTGTCAGGACAGGAGTGTGATGCTGCACAAAAACACAAGCAGCTGACACTCCCGTCCAGAGAGGGGGAGGACGTTCAGGATGACTGATCCGTGACTCGCATGCGACTCAGTGTGTTTCCAGCCTAAAGGAGCTGCAGGGATTGCTGATCAATCTATTATGTCCTGCATGTGACAACTGACATTTTCTACATATGTCCGGCCTGTGGGGAGGGCAGCAAGGCAGAAGACTTTTTTTTTTTTTTTTTTTTCTCATGAAGAAAAACAGCCAAGCCCAGTTTGTTTTTTTGTAAAACTGCCATCAAGTCTCTTTAAAGGCCCAGTTACACACAGATAATTGTGCAGATATTGTTCGCAGATCTCTGGTTGCAGTGAAATCATGGACACGTTCCATTTTGTGGCTGTGTACAAATGTAACAGTGTCCATGATTTCACTGCAACCAGAGATCTGCGAACAATATCTGCACAATTATCTGTGTGTGTAACTGGGCCTTAAAACATATGGGAAAAGTTGTGATGCGAGACTGAGGGTTGAACATTGTCATAATTCCTAAAAGAGCTAAATCAACAGCGTGCAGCATCACAGAAGATCACCCTCTCCACAGTGCAGCATGGTGGAGGCAGCATCCCACTTAGGCTGGTGGAACTGGGCCTTCAGTCAAGGTGTAGTGAATTATGGATGGAACCAAATATCAGTCAAATTTTGTATCGTAACCTTCCGGTTTTTGCTTCTGAAGATTAACTTCAACTTTTGGAACCATGGCTGTGGAGTCAGGGTGCTTTCACATCTGCGTTTTTCGTAATTCGCGGCAGATGCGGTGAAAAAACCGCATCTGCCGCGTTTACCGCATAACCGTTCCACTTGCGGCGCGGTTGCGGTTTTTTCTATGCAAAGTATAGGCATACTTGCGGCAGGTGCGGTTTTGCACTTGCGGCAGGTGCGGCTGCGAAAAAAACCGCAGTAAGCCGCGGTTTTTTTCGCGGCCGCACCTGCCGCAAGTGCAAAACCGCACCTGCCGCAAGTATGCCTATACTTTGCATAGAAAAAACCGCAACCGCGCCGCAAGTGGAACGGTTATGCGGTAAACGCGGCAGATGCGGTTTTTTTCACCGCATCTGCCGCGAATTACGAAAAACGCAGATGTGAAAGCACCCTAAGCCAAAAATCCAACTGACTTCATTTCCCTAAATTCAACTCCACCAAAATCGTCACTGACTTCACAACTCTGACTCCACAACCGGGGCTGTGAACTCGGTAAGACTAGTTTCACACTTGCGTATGTTTGTCTGTTTGCTTGCATGAAATTCATGCAAATCCCTGGATACACATGGACACCCATAGATCTGTGCAACCGGATGTCAACGGATGTCCACGCAACGGTGTTTTTTTTTTTTTTTTTTGTTTTGTTTTTTTTACAGATCTGTCATCGGAGATGGGGCTGGAAGGAGCTGCGCCTTGCTTCTGAGCATGCTCAGTACAGCAAAATGGATCTGTGCACACGAAAGCAAACATCAGTTTTCCATAGAGTTCCATATTAATTCTTGACGTATAGTCACAGATCCGTGAGTGTCCGTTTGTCTGAATATTTGTCATGCAAGCTCAAAGAATGCAACATTTTGCGTTTTTGGGGACGTGAAAAATATATGCAGAAAAATGGATCCGTGACAACTGGATGCGCACAATAGACTAATCGGTCACCACTGAAAGTCATTGGAGACAAAAACGGATTGCAAAATTCACAGGTGTGACACCAACCTAATCCAAACATCCGACTCCTCAGTATACCTGAATCTGACTCCGACTCCAACCAAAATGGACATACAACTCCGACTCTGCAGCCCTGTGTGGAACAACAAAGTAGACCTCCAAAGGGGATTTCACCACAGCATTAGTATAAGGGTGTGCAGATTTGTGCAACTACTTTTTAGTTTTGTTTTTTTTTTTCAATGGATTTGTACAGATTACAAATTGATATTTGCTAACATGATAAAAACCTGTATCAATAGTAAAATAATTGGTGGCACTGGACATCCCATTAAGCTTTATACATTGTACAATGTCTGTTTGTTTGGGATCCCCACCTGATCCATATTGCAGACCTGCAGGCACTCCACTCTCTGCCAGGTGGAGGCGCCATCTTTTATTCTGCCTCCTAACCACAAAAGGTGTGAAATAGGAAAGTCTGTCTTCATGCAGAGCATAGAGGTGCGAGCTGCAATACAGATTTGTTCTGGCCGAGTAGCAAAACCATTGGGATCTCTCCGTGGCTGTGATCGCACATTGTTGATTGGTTTCTCTACATATTTATTTTATGCACAGTGATAACTGGTGGAATATATTGGTTAGATGTGGAGCTGTCGCTCTGTGCTGTCCTACAGAGCAGTGCTAACTGAATTTTCCAGCTTCGTCCCCTGAATGCCCCTTTGTGTGCCTGGGTAGCTGCCTGCCATTCACTACCACAGAGGTGATTCCAGCCATACAATAAGTCCTGCATGGGAGGTTCCCAGAGGGGCCGCTCACAAAAGACACACAATGGGGTTTACATAGACATAAACCAACGCAGGAAACAATGGAAGAGACACGAGACCAGACTTGATGAATATTATAACCTGTTATTAAAGGGGCTCACACTGTTAAATTACAATCATTTTATAAATAACCAATATAAGAAAAGATGTAGTGAAGAGCTCTGACTTTTTAATACGGCGCCACCTGGTGTTCAAATTGTATAGCTTGTTCACAGCCAGAGGGGGAAAGAGACTTATTCTGTGTGAGCTGAAAGTAGTGGAAAATTAGGAAAGTGTAATTTTGTATTTTTTTTTCCTCCATTGCTCTCACACTTTGCAGCATTGCAGCTTTGATGTAGTGACGTTTTGCACTCAGGATTAATAACAGTGGTGTAGATCGAAGCTATGTTGCTCACTATGGCGACATTCACACATCCGTGCACAGGTGGCAATGTATGGATCAGCCATGGGTTTCCTTCCCATAGTTAAACTTGGCTGCCTCATAGGCATTTCTAACAAAAATTAAGTCAGGAGACTGGCAGCCGGTCTGTGCATTGCTGTCTGTGGTCAGACCGCCATTCACGGAGGTGTGAAGCCGTACACCTATTAATGTTATGGCTTTAGTGCTGGGATCTGTCAAAAAAAAAAATATGATCAGTGGAGCCTTGACGTCTGTCACACCATTGATCTAGGGGATTAAGGGAATAAGCATATTGGGAGTCTGCCTAAGAGAGCTCATGAGTCAACATGTATCCAGTCTGCCCAGCCTGACAACTGCTGTTTGTACTGAGCAGTGTGAGATTTCAGCCCCTTATAGCAGCAGGGAGGAGGTGTACTAAGGGTAGGTGGGTAAAATTTTAGCAACAGTAGGAAGGAGGGGCACTGAGGAGCTCTCGGGCTGGGTGGGTGGAGATTCAGCAGCAGGGAGGAGGGACACTGAGGAGCTGTCGGGCTGGGTGGAGATTCAGCAGGGAGGAGGGGCACAGAGGAGCAGTTAGGTTGGGTGGAGATGCAGCAGAGAGGAGGGACACTGAGGAGCTGTCGGGCTGGGTGGATGGAGGCTCAGCAGGGAGGAGGGGCACTAAGGAGCAGTTGGACTGGGTGGAGATGCAGCAATGAGAGGAGGGACACTGAGGAGCTGTCGGGCTGGGTGGGTTGAGATTCAGCAGCAGGGGCACAGAGGAGATGTTGGGCTGGGTGGGTGGAGGTTCAGCATCTGAGAGGAGGGATGCTGAGGACCTTTTCGGGCCAGCTGGGTGGAGATTCAGCAGCAGGGAGGAGGGGCACAGAGGAGCAGTCGGGCTGGGTGGAGGTTGAGTTTAAACTTCCATATTGTATTATGGAGACATTTTAACATGGATTATAAAGTATGTACAGTCATGGCCAAAAGTTTTGAGAATGACACCAAAACTATATTTTCCCATGATCTGCTGCCCTCTGGTTTTTATTTGTGTTTGTCTGATGTTTATATAACATACAGAAATATAATCAATCATATGATACCAAAAGGTTATATTGACAGAATGAGTTAATGCAGCAAGTCAATATTTGCAGTGTTGACCCTTCTTCAGGACCTCTGCAATTCTCCCTGGCTGCTCTCAATCAACTTCTGGACCAAATCCTGACTGATAGCCTCCATTCTTGCATAATCAATGCTTGCATTTTGGCAGAATTTGTTGGTTTTTGTTTGTCCACCCGTCTCTTGATAATTGACCACAAGTTCTCAATGGGATTAAGATCTGGGGAGTTTCCAGGCCATGGACCCAAAATCTCTGTTTTGTTCCCTGAGCCATTTAGTTATCACCTTTGCTTTATGGCAAGGTGCTCCATCATGCTGGAAAAGGCATTGTTGGGCGCCAAACTGCTCTTGGACGGTTGGGAGAAGTTGCTCTTGGAGGACATTCTGGTACCATTCTGTATTCATGGCTGTGTTTTTAGGCAAGACTGTGAGTGAGCAGATTCCCTTGGCTGAGAAGCAACCCCACACATGAATGGTTTCAGGATGCTTTACAGTTGGCATGAGACAAGACTGGTGGTAGCGCTCACCTCTTCTTCTCCGAATAAGCTGTTTTCCAGATGTCCCAAACAATCGAAAAGGGGATTCATCAGAGAAAATGACTTTCCCCCAGTTCTCAGCAGTCCACTCCCTGTACCTTTCCCCAGTCCTCAGCAGTCCACTCCCTGTACCTTTCCCCCAGTCCTCAGCAGTCCACTCCCTGTACCTTTCCACAGTCCTCAGCAGTCCACTCCCTGTACCTTTCCCACAGTCCTCAGCAGTCCACTCCCTGTACCTTTCCCACAGTCCTCAGCAGTCCACTCCCTGTACCTTTCCCCCAGTCCTCAGCAGTCCACTCCCTGTACCTTTACCCCAGTCCTCAGCAGTCCACTCCCTGTACCTTTACCCCAGTCCTCAGCAGTCCACTCCCTGTACCTTTTGCGGAATATCAGTTGGTCCCTGATGGTTTTTCTGGAGAGAAGTGGCTTCTTTGCTGCCCTCCTTGAAACCAGGCCTTGCTCAAAGAGTCTCCGCCTCGCAGTGCGTGCAGAAGCAGTTGCACCAGCCTGCTGCCATTCCTGAGCAAGCTCGGCACTGCTGGTAGTCCCATCCCGCAGCTGATACGGTCCTGGCGCTTGCTGGTCTTTCTTGGGCGCCCTGGAGCCTTTTTGACAACAATGGAAGCTCTCTCCTTGAAGTTCTTGAAGATGCGATAGATTGTTGACTGAGGTGCAATCTTTCTAGCTGCGATACTCTTCCCTGTTAGGCCATTTTTGTGCAGTGCAATGATGGCTGCACGTGTTTCTTTAGAGATAACCATGGTTAACTGCAGAGAAACAATGATACCAAGCACCAGCCTCCTTTTAAAGTGTCCAGTGGTGTCATTCTTAGTTAATCATGACTGACTGTTCGCCAGCCCTGTCCTCATCAACACCCACACCTGTGTTAATGGAACAATCACTAAAACGATGTTAGCTGCTCCTTTTAAGGCAGGACTGCAATGATGTTGAAATGTGTTTTGGGGGTTAAAGTTCATTTTCTAGGCAAATATTGACTTGGCAAGTAATTGCTGTTAAGCTGATCACTCTTTATGACATTCTGGAGTATATGCAAATTGCCATTAGAAAAACTGAAGCAGTAGACTTTGTTAAAATTAATATTTGTATCATTCTCAAAACTTTTGGCCATGACTGTACACCAGCCTCATCAGGTCTAATAGATCTATGGAATATATGTAGTTTATATTTGACATCTGGTGACTGGTCAGATGTGCCCGGTACTACAGACGTAATGTAGGGGCTTTTTGGCCTTTGTATTATGGCTGCAAGTTTTGTCCCAACTAACAAGAACACAATTCACAATTGACCCATAAAGTGGAAGCTAAAATGTGTCTTCATTACAACAAAGTCCTGGGAGCACAATAACAATCCTGCATAGAAATTGTCATGTTTAGTTTACAGTGTGTGTATAGGGGCCTTCAGGACTGTGCCTGTCCATACAGACTGATCCCCACCGAACACATCTCCCTCCTTGTAAGGGGGAATTTTATTTTTAAATATATTCTTCACCCCTAATTCCAACAAAGGGGCCACTGAGTAAATATACAGAAAAATCAAATGCAATGACTTCACATCTTTCATAGCCATGTTTTATTCATCACATAGTGAGAGTTGGACATTTTTTCTTTTTCATTTAAAGAAAGTAAAGGTGAATCTGTCAGCAAATTTTAGCTGTAACCCGACAATGGCATGATGTAGGGGCTGAGAGCCTGATTCCAGTGATCTCACTAGTTGCATGCAGTAATATTGATAGCATCTGTTTTCTCCGTAGATGTAGCAGAGCTCTGACTACTGAGCTGTGAATAACCCCGCCCACACCCCTGATTGGCCGCTCGCTGACATTGTACACAGCTGCCAATCAGAGGTGAGGGGCGAGGTTACACAGCACTTGACGAAGAGGCATGACACCTAGTCCTACAGTGATGATCTCCTGCTGATAAAGCACTGATTTTATGGAAACAGCAACACATAGTCCAGTAAGTAACATATTGCTGGAAAAGGGGTCTCTACCACTATAACATGATGCTCTTAGATTACATGGGAAAAACAAACAAACCTGCTGACAGATTCCCATTAACTGTTTTAAAATTGATGGCACCTACACATCCCTTAACAAGTTGTGCCCGGCCCGTGTCCTTCATTGTTTATTGTCCCCTGTTTTTACAATAGTCTGTAAATGTCAGGGCAGTGAAGAGTGTTTCTGGAGTTTGTGAGAGAGGATCGTTACCCCATTTTTCTGCCGGATTCTCGCTGCTCCACAGTTTGGGATCTCTGACCGATTTTGTTTCATAGTGGGCCAAATGTTTTCAATTGGTAAAAGGTCTGGACTGCAGGCGGCGGCTCATCCCTGATGGAGCCATGTGCTGTGATTGACGCAGCATTGTCTGGCTCGAATATGCAAGATCTTTCCTGAAATAGACATGGTCTGGATGGAGCAAATTATGCTAACACCTCCATAAAATATACACATTGGCTCTGTTCATTTGTGAGCTGGTCATGTCCTAGTAGGCATTAATGCCCCAATACCGTCAGATATATATGGCTGTGTGCAGCAGTTCTCTGGCTTACTGAATTCCTCAAGGCAGCATCTGGGGGTGGGTGGGGGGGTATATGGCTGTGTGCAATAATTCTCTGGCTGCCAGAAGGCCTTGTGCAGCATCTGGGAAGGGGCTAAAGTGGATGTGTGCAGCATTTATTTATTTATTTATTTTAACCCCATCCTGGACCTCGTCTTGTAGTAATGCCCCTATCCTGGTCCTCCTCTTGTAGTAATGTCCCCATCCTGGTCCCCATTGTGTAGTAATGTCCCCCATCCTGATCCCTCTTCTTGTAGTAATGCCCCTATCCTGGTCCTCCTCTTGTAGTAATGTCCCCATCCTGGTCCCTCTTCTTGTAGTAATGTCCCCATCCTGGTCCTCTTCTTGTAGTAATGTCACCATCCTGGTCCTCCTCTTGTAGTAATGCCCCTATCCTGGTCCTCCTCTTGTAGTAATGTCACCATCCTGGTCCTCTTCTTGTAGTAATGTCCCCATCCTGGTCCTCTTCTTGTAGTAATGTCACCATCCTGGTCCCTCTTCTTGTAGTAATGTCACCATCCTGGTCCTCATCTTGTAGTAATGTCCCCATCCTGGTCCTCTTCTTGTAGTAATGTCCCCATCCTGGTCCTCCTCTTGTAGTAATGTCCCCATCCTGGTCCCTCTTCTTGTAGTAATGTCACCATCCTGGTCCCTCTTCTTGTAGTAATGTCACCATCCTGGTCCCTCTTCTTGTAGTAATGTCCCCATCCTGGTCCTCTTCTTGTAGTAATGTCCCCATCCTGGTCCCCCTCTTGTAGTAATGTCCCCATCCTGGTCCCTCTTCTTGTAGTAATGTCCCCCATCCTGGACCTCTTCTTGTAGTAATGTCCCCATCCTGGTCCTCTTCTTGTAGTAATGCCCCCATCCTGTACCTCTTCTTGTAGTAATGTCCCCCATCCTGGACCTCTTCTTGTAGTAATGTCCCCCATCCTGGACCTCTTCTTGTAGTAATGTCCCCCATCCTGGACCTCTTCTTGTAGTAATGTCCCCCATCCTGGTACCTCCTTCTTGTAGTAATGTCCCCCATCCTGGTCCTCTTCTTGTAGTAATGTCCCCATCCTGGACCTCTTCTTGTAGTAATGTCCCCATCCTGGTCCTCTTCTTGTAGTAATGCCCCCATCCTGGTACCTCTTCTTGTAGTAATGTCCCCATCCTGGACCTCTTCTTGTAGTAATGTCCCCCATCCTGGACCTCTTCTTGTAGTAATGTCCCCATCCTGGACCTCTTCTTGTAGTAATGCCCCATCCTGGCCTCTTCTTGTAGTAATGTCCCATCCTGGTCCTCCTCTTGTAGTAATGACTGTCATACACCAATGCCACCTGTTGGCTTCTGATTGGCCGGTGGCAGGCATATAGCTGAGCAGAGCTTGTCCCTGGAGGCACCGGCAATGCGCATCAATTGAATGTTGTCCTTGAACGCACAGTCAACTGAAATAGTGTGGTTGTCGGAGGCCCCCTGGACTGGGCTACGATTGTCAAGGGGTCTACGGTGCCTGGGGACCACGTGTTTGAGACCCCTGATCTATAGGCTTAAATAGCTGGGGGCAGCAGCCTTTTCATTAAGGCCGCATCTAGGGGATTACATGGCTATGGAGTTATGAAATAAAGATGGCAGCAATTTCTCAATTTACCCTTGTGACGACTTCTGTGCAGGGGCTGTGACTGAATTTAGCGCATGTGGGAACATAAAGTGGCACAATCTGTGACTGTGCAAAAGTGAACCGAGCCAGTGCCACCTAGACCACGTCCCCGCCACCATCGTCACTCCTGTGTAGTATTATTATTTAGCGCCATGGGCTTTACATATGTAAGGGCAGAACAAGGACTGTGTATGTGACGCTCAGTGTCCGGTGACCTCCGCCCACCCTCATCCCGGAGGTGTTGTGTGTGTGTCGGGCTCTGCTAGAGGTCACTGATCAGACTTGGATCTTGTTGTTTTATGTGTTTTTTTTTTTTTTTTTTTTTTTGTACAAAATGTTATTAATCTTTGCACCTTTTTCATGGTGCCAGGTGTCTTCCCTTTGGCTCTGGGCGTATAATGTCTCCTAATCGATGCTCTATCTGTATTATCGGATACCGCGCTGTGTGCAGGATCAGCTGATTGCAATCTTGGCTCTGACTTCTGGTCAGGGTGTTCTGTTTTTTTTTTTTTTTTTGGGTTGATTTGTTGATCCTGCCGCTTTCCTGCTCCTAACAATGGGGGATGGGCTCAGCCGCAGGAAGTGAGGTAACAGATGTTTGTCAACTGTGCAGTTTAAAGGGCCGGCGTCCCCTGTAACCATAACAGAGCGGCCGTCGCTGGGCGGCTGTGCCTGTCTCGGCTCGCAGATGCTTTTATTCATGGCAGATTTACTTGTGGTTTTGGCTCTGCTGTTTGCTTTTACTTGTCCTTTTTTAGTCTGTAGTAGAAGTCACTTTACTGGCAGATTGCGCCCCTCCACCCCTAATCTCTGTAATCTGAGAATATGATTTATGCTGAAGAATGGTGTTCACCTTCTGGGGATTTGCTGAAGTGCATGTGACATTATTATTTTTTCTCTGCTCTGCCATCATATGTTCTCTGCAGTGGGTGTATATACACGATGCTGTAAGCAGCTGCATGATGAATACCGCCACTCACACCGCTGTGTGGCCAGATCTGGCATCTCCAGGCAGGACCTGTCTAGTGTCCAGGGCCTCTTAAAGAGATATTGTCACCTCCAAAACACCTCCTAAGCTATCAAAACATGTCCCTACAGCATCCCATCACTAATCTCACACTTCTTTTGGCTCAGAAAAGCATCCTGTGAAAGTGGAGGAAAAAAACGTTTTATAACTTACTCATTAACGATGTTAATTAGCAGGGGCTATATTCTTTTGTCTCTAGGGTGGGCCATCTTTGTCAAAATCGCATCCTAATAGGCGTGATCTTCTATTCATATTCTATTCAACGCCTCCCTGCTCTCCTCGGCGCTGCCTGGGCTGTAATGGGGCTGTAATGACGAATCGCGTCATTTTCAGCATCGGGTGACGTCAGTACACCCACGCCACATGCGCAGGGCAGTGCTTGAAGCCTACAGAGCGGCGCAGGTGTACTGACGTCACCCGATGCCGGAAATTACACGATTCGTGTCATTACAGCCCAGGCAGCACCGAGGAGAGCAGGGAGGCGCTGAATAGAATATGAATAGAAGATCACGCCTATTAGGGCGTGAGTTTGACAAAGATGGCCCGCCCTAGGGACAAAAGAATATAGCCCCTGCTAATTAAAGGGAACCTGTCACCTGGATCTAAGCCTCTACACTATCACTACCTGTCCCTGCACCTTCCTAGCTGCTCCCTATCTATCCCTCTCTGAGCTAAATCCGCCCTATAAAACAGCAGAAAAATAACTTATAACTTACTGAAGTCCCAGAGACTGGGGACTGAAAAGGCGGCCCATGCTCCATTCTGCCCCTCCTTGATGCAGCAGCACACGCCCCGCTGGGCGTCATTATTCTTTCTTCATCGCCGTCTCCTCCATTTGGAGTCTCCCGCCTGCTTTACACCTATCATGTTGTGGTGATGCAACCTCGATGTGTCCCCTGACCGGGACACAGCATATGGGAGATTGTATCTTCTGCTTGGTAGCAGCACACACAGGGATAGCTGCTGCTGGAGCTGAGTGCTGATTGAAAGCACTGATGCCCTGGTGTGCAGGTGAATAGGAGATATGGGCTGCCCTGGGCTGTGGGGAGGGGATGGAGTGTGTCAGGACAGCAGCAGGAGCTGCTGTGTAGAGAGCTATGTGAAGATTTAACACAGCCTTTGAGCTCTCTGAGTGGACGTTCATGAGGCTAATGAGCGGACGGTGAGGAGAGAAAGGTTGTGTGCTGACCTAACACAGCCTACCCGGGGGAAGGTACAGAGCTTCTATATCAGCTGTTGGGATTGTATGAGGTTGTACTCGGCTGCACCCCGGAACCTGGAGGTTTGTGAATACCTGAACTGTGCCATTAAACTGTGCGCTGTGTGAGTAAATACCTGAGTCACTGCCTTCTGTCGTGCCGATCCTAACCGCTACCTTACAGTGTAAAGTGGGTGGGAGATTCCAAATGGAGGAGGTGATGATGAAAGAATAACGCCGCCCAGCGGGGCGTGTGCTGCTGCATCGAGGAGGGCAGAATGGAGCCTGGGGCCGCCTTTTCAGTCCCCGGCGTCAGGGACTGCTGTAAGTTGTTATTTTTCTGCAGTTTTATAGGGCGGATTTAGCTCAGAGAGGGATAGATACGGAGCAGCTAGGAAGGTGCAGGGACAGGTAGTGATAGTGTAGGGGCTTAGATCCAGGTGACAGGTTCCCTTTAACATTGCTAATGAGTAAGTTATAAAACGTTTTTCTACACTTTCACAGGATGCTCTTCTGAGCCAAAAGAAGTGTGAGATTAGTGATGGATGCTGCAGGGACATGTTTTGCTAGCTTAGGAGGCATTTTGGAGGTGACAGGATCCCTTTAACCATTGGAGATGAGGATCGAGCAGTGGATCCTGCCCGATCATTACGTTCGTGGAGAAGATGACCTGTCGCTGGATTTTCCAATTAATGAGCCATGCACGCTCCTCTAAACAGAGCACGCTTGTCCACAGGTTAGGTTGAAAGATGGCTGTGAACAGGTCTCTGCTGCACACATTTACTCCAGGGGAGGGGAGTCACTGCGGGACATCACTGAGAGCAAAATGATTTGTATGGATGGGGCAGTTAAGGTCAACATATCCAGAGCACAACTCTTGATGTGACATCTTCATACACATTTGCTGGCCTGCTGAGGATTGCTTTAGTCTAGCGCCAGTACAAGTTGAGTGCAGACCCCTGACCATTGCACTAATATCATTGTGAGGACTACAAGTGGGTTTATATTGTTTCAACGACTGTTCTTTGTGTTTCTGGCAGCCGTGTCGCCAATCTGCTGGAGGTTCAGGGAGCGAGCACTCGTCCTCATCCTGCCCCACGTCCGATGTCATACGGGTGAGTGCACTATACACAATGTGATGTAAGTATACAGAAGACCCCCTCCTCCACATCACAGTGCACTATACACAATGTGATGTAAGTATACAGAAGACATCCCTCCTCCACATCACTGCGTAGCCTGACAATGGATAGATCTATAATAGTATAGGGGACGTCCTATAGGTAACTGCAACCCCACATATCTTTAGAATGCGCACCTGCCCTCCCTCCATTCATTCCATGGGGATGGTCGAGCACTGTTCTGGTGAGCAGTGGGGCACATGAATCTGTCATGTTTTCTCCTCTACTAATCTTCCTAAACCTGTAATTGCCACCTTCATGCCTGGTTCTACCATTACTCCCAGCAGAGACCGCTGTCTCAGAATTAGATTTGACTCCTATTTCTCCTTCACTCCTCTTGTCACCTACACCTCAAAAATCTCTCAACATCTGAATTTTTTTTTCTTACCTTTCACTCTGCAAAAACTGTCACTCTAATTCATTCTTGTCTGGACTGCAGCAACTCTCCCCTTTCCAATCCATCCTGAATGCAGCAGTCAGGATCATATTTCTTTCCAGCTCCTACATTGATGCCGCCACCCTGTGCCAGCCATCGCACCAGTTGCCAATCTGCTACACAATCCAATATAAACTTTTTACTCTTACTTCACCACCGTACATCTATCCTAAGTGAAGACAGGGCCCCCAATAAGGGTCAAATGGCCCCACCAATTGGATTGTAACATGTAGCTTGTGCGATTATCCACGTTTCCCAACTAATAACTTCTGAAAATGGCATCCAGCAAGATCAGCATTAGAATATTATAGAGCTGGGAAAAGTTTTTGCCCATTTCTCTCCTAAATAAAATCCGTTCACAAACCATCCCCGACCTACCTGCGTACACTAGTGCGGTAGTTTACATCATGATGACTCTGCCCACACTGCGCCCCCCCCCCCCCCCCCCCAGTAGTTGAGTTTTCAGTGAGCCCCCCCCCTCGTCTGTTAGGCTACATACATAATGGAAACAGTGTCTCCTGCTTGGCTTTGACTTGACCTTTCTTCCTTTTTTCTCCCTTCTCCAGAGGATGAAGTTTTTGCTTCTCCAGCAGAAGTACCTGGAATACTTGGAAGACGGCAAGGTCCTTGAAGCCCTGCAGGTCCTGCGCTGCGAGCTGACACCTCTGAAATACAATACAGAGAGGATTCATGTCCTCAGTGGGTAAGAGGCTATCTGCCATGTGTTCTCCCCCCGTCACTAATGCAACGCAGGCACCGACTGTCCGTGTGATAGCACAGCCAGCGCTCTGATGCTCCCTGGGGAGATGGGGGGCATGTTAACCAGCCAAGGTGGCATCTTTCCCAATTCTTTGAACCTGCTGTATCTGACTAAAGCAGAACCCTTACCTGCCTAATGAATGCTCATGCAACAAATCTGTGTGGATAATGACTACTAGAGGTTCAACGTTATTCTTCACCGCTGATCACCCAAGAGAGGAGGTATAACGATTTTTAATACACTAAAGTTCTGCATTTCTTTCTGTTTCCCAGGTATTTGATGTGTAGTCACGCAGAAGACCTACGAGCAAAGGCAGAATGGGAAGGAAAAGGGACGGTATCACGCTCAAAGCTGCTTGATAAACTCCAGAGTAAGTATTCATCTCTCAGATCACATCTGTGATTGTTAGGACCTCCCAGATTACTGCAGCCTGTTTGTTGGGACTCTGATTCCTCAGCACCCCACCATATACTGTCTGATGAAATCCACCAAAGAGCCTGAGGAGTTGAGGTGGGCTCCGTGCACCAATTTACTAAGCTTCCTCTCCAGTTATGAGGGTCCTTAATGGAATCCTGACAGATTTATGCTCCTCCAAACCATGGACAGTATGAATCAGACCCTGGCTGCGTTTTTGCAGCCGTATGTCTGTACACTGAAATGCAGCAGCGCGTTAGGTTAAACATACTTAAAACAGCCGGATGAGGACTCTGCGCTACACATAGCCCGGCTGACTTTTCACAACGGATTTCACTACGAAATGCTGCAACATTTAAAAAAAAACATACCCGGTTGCAATAATGCCACTGGTGTGTAACTCATGCCGCCGGTAGATGGGTCTCATGTATGATCAGTAAATATTCTGGCTAGTACATAATATAATATTTATTCACTTTATTGCAATATTAATTCTAGAGCTCTTTACATACATTAGTAACACTGACCCCAGTATGACTTTGGAGGGTGGGAGGAAATCTGAGAAACCAGAGGAAACCCACATAAACACAGGGAGAACATACAAATTCCTTGCAGGGGACCCAGGACCCCAGTTCTGCAAGGCCATACGTCAAACCACTGATCCACTGTGCTGCTCTATATATAGTATAGCGATAACCACTGAGCCACAATCCTGCTCTATATATAGTACAGTGCTAACCACTAAGCCACCATGCTGCTTTGTATATAGTACTGTGCCACCGTTCTGCTCTATGTATAGTATAGTGCTAACCACTGAGCCACCGTGCTGCTCTAGATATAAAACAGTGCTAACCATTGAGTCAACATACCACCGTACATAGCTGTTATTTATGGACTTCACTGATTGTCATGAAGACTGCAGCCTGACCGTCCACCACTAATACCTGAACATTGGCTGTACTGCTAGGTCCTGTAAGAATCATTAGGGTTTTACCAGCGTATCCGCTATACAAGTGTGCTGTGTAATTTCCTGCAAATGGAAAGATACCGCTGACCTGCAATCAGCGCCTTCTGATTTGCCTCATTTGCCATCAGTATTAGATCTGCAAAATAAAGGGTTAGTAAAGATGGATGTATTCACTTCCACTCTTTCTCTGGTTCTGATATCCCCTCCTCTCCAGCCTACCTTCCGCCATCTGTCATGTTACCACCCAGACGTCTGCAAACTCTACTACGTCAAGCTGTGGAGCTACAGCGAGATCGGTGCCTCTACCACAACACAAAACTTGACAATAATCTGGACTCTGTGTCCCTGCTCATCGATCACGTCTGCAGCAGGTAAGTGACGCGTCATGAACAGGTGGGGTCTCACCCTGGGCAGTGGAGTCGGATTCGGGGAAATTAAGGAGTCTTTAAGTTTGGGTCGGAGTTTTGGCTTACTAATTCTAGAGACCAGGGCTAGACAAAGCACTCAAGACCTTTATGGCCCCAACTCTGAGGACGGGTTCTGCCTTTCAATCACTACCTCTCCTTCAAAAATAAAAAATCCCCAAAGCATTGCATGTACCCCAAGATTGTACAAATGAGTGTAAGCTTTTTATAAACTGAACAATAAAGATTGTTGGTCTTGGAAAATGGGGAAAAAACAGAAATGAACACATATGGGTAAGAAAAAAATATTTACTCTTAAATATAAATGTCCAAATTTTTTTTCTTCAACACTTAAATCTTTAGCAGCTTGATATCACTATAATCGTACTGACATGGAGAATTATATCATCAGGGCATTTTTAGCCATGTAAGCCACCTCCAAATATAAATAAAATGCAGTTCAACCATTTTTTTTATTTTAAATTTCACAATTGCTTTTCACTTTGGACTTATTCATCCCTGGTTTTCAATCCTGTATACGGTAAATTGAGCGCATCATTTAAAATTACAATCTCCCACAAAAATGAAGTCCTCATACAGTGATGTCAACAGAAAATAAAAGTACTGGGAAGAGGTGAAGGAAAAGACGAGAGTGCAGGGATAAATGCTTGAAGCATTTATGTGAAGCAGCCGCCGATTCATTATTGTTGGGAACATTTCTGCACTGAAGTAATTCTTGGCCATTAAACGTTTGTGTAGATTTCTCTTTTTCACACCGCTCTCATTCCTTCCGTTCTCAGGAAGCAGTTTCCATGTTTCATACAGCAAGTCCTCACGGAGCACTGCAACGAAGTCTGGTTCTGCAAGTTCTCCAACGACGGCACTAAACTAGCGACAGGATCAAAAGACACAACTGTTATAATATGGCAGGTCGATCCGGTAAGTATGAAAAATGGACTTCAACATCTGAAATGGTAAAATGAGGTGTTTGGGGGGGGGCAGATCCGTATTCACCATCGCAGATGTGGTGAAGCTGCACTGTTCATCTTTGTGTTGCAATGCGTTAAATACACAATGATGTCTGCTGTGGATATTTTTCCTTAAGGCTCATGCACAAGGCTTGTGTTTATAAAACCGAAATGCGCTGAAAGGGAAGACTATATGCTGGGGTGTTACAATTTTGTCGTCGAAGGCCTTCCCCCCCCCAATCTGGAAGCCACAATTCTAGAAGCCACTGGTACAAAAAGGAGTTGCGGCCACCTCTCGCTAATACTACGGCGTCATTCCCCTCCAACAAACTGTACAGAGGGCACAATGCAGTCGGGGGGTGAGGGACATTCTGACGGATAGTGATCAGAATATTACTGTGTTATATCAGATGTTCAAGTTTATTTGCTGAACCTATGAAGGTCCAGTATATAAAACTCGTAAGCCTAAAAATTTTCCGTGCCAAAAATCAACGTGGGGGGGGGACAAAAGTGTTCTTAAGCTTCATATATCAGATGCTGAGGACATGTGCGGATTCAGCAGCACTAAACCATAGCCTCATGATTTCCACTGACAACAAATGCTGGAGTTTATACTGCCCAAATTTTAAGGGTGAAAAATGTCCGGCTTGCAGGTTTTTTTTTTTTGTTTTTTTTTTGCACCCTCCCTCAAACTAAACCTGAATGCAAAATACTTGAGTTTGACCTATATATTACAGTTCTGAGCCAGAACAATCAATCTAAATGAGTAGAAATTTAATCCACTTAATCGGAAATTTCTTTTGCTAAAAGTGAGTCCTCATTCCTGATTGGCGTGCAGTGTTCGTCTTTTTCCTGGGGGGCAAGCGCACTTCAATTATTACCGAGTGCTAGGACTCGGTGAACATCCCCGGCAGCGGAGCCTAAACCATTTCTCGTCGGCACGTTGTGTAAGGTGCACGGGATAATTACACCCTCATGAAGGAGGTCGGTGTAACCAGACAAGAATGTTAATTGTACTTAGGAATCTTATAGGAGTGAGCTGGCCGTATAGGAGGGGCCCAAAACTGAATAATGCTGTGACTCCACTGCCGCCATGACTCCTCAGCCTACATAACCGGGTGTTCTCTGCCTCTCCCATCTGTAATAGCTTATCATTTAGTCACGGATGTTTTGATCCTTTCTATAACGCTTTGGTATACTCACTTGTAAAGTAGAACTGCTTTTATTAAGGGGGCTTCTGGCTGCCATCGCGACCATCTGTCTAACCACTTAGATACTGTGTACCTTGACTGCGGCATCAAAGGGAGTTTAATGGCCGAGATCGGAGCAATGACTCGACTATTATTGAGGAATGTCTGCTGCATATTTCATCTACAGCCATGCTCTAGACAATATTAGTATCGAATTTGCAGATTTTATTTTTTTTTTTTCTTTTTATCTGGTTTATTCATTAACTTTTGGAAATATCCAAATTGAACACCTCAATAACTGAGATGAGGGAATGTTGACCAATACGGGGAGCTGTGGGTACACAAAAGCATGAAAAGCTGTTTTGGGAACTAGCAAATGAGCCATCCCTTCATGGCTAGGCAATTGACTGTTTCTCTCCATTTTCATTCTCAGGACACGCACCAGCTAAAATTACTTAAAACATTAGAAGGTCACGCTTATGGGGTGTCCTACCTGGCCTGGAGCCCGGACGACAACTATCTGGTAGCCTGTGGTCCAGACGACTGCTCCGAGCTCTGGCTGTGGAACGTACAGGTGAGATCCGAACCCTGGGGAAGGGGCCGACGTAACAACCCAAGGAAAAGTCTCCCTATAATGCTCTACTACTGAGTCTGAGATATAATGTATGTACACAGTGACTGCACCAGCAGAATAGTGAGTGCAGCTCTGGAGTATAATGCAGGAGGTAACTCAGGATCAGTAATGTATGTACACAGTGACTTCTCTTTTTCTGGAGCGTGTCTGTTATTACTTGCTGCTCATTAGAGGACATATTGCAGACAATGAATAGTGATGAGAGTGTAAATTTGCAGCATTTTCTCTGTGCTCTGAGATCTCTCTGGTTTTCCTGTTTGCTCCTCTACTTCTTGTACAGTGTAATCTCCTGACCTGATGTGAACTCTGCTGGAAACCTGATCTATAGAGAGAGCCAGGGCCCTGTTCCTGACGCCTGTGATTTACATCTGTCTTCTTTCAGACTGGGGAGCTAAGGACAAAAATGAGCCAATCTCATGAAGACAGTCTGACTAGCGTGGCCTGGAATCCAGATGGAAAGAGATTTGTAACTGGTGGCCAGCGTGGCCAGTTCTACCAGTGTGTATGTATCGCAGCCGTCCCTCCTCCTGCAGTCACTTTCTGATTTATAATAGTCACATATGCTGGTGGTCTGCAACCTGTAGCATGCCGGGAGCTGGAGACCACCGATATGACACACATGAAGAGATCAATAATTAAAGACAGTCTTACAAACATTTAGTTCCCAATGTGAATGGAGCAGTTCAGCAAATGTGCAATCGGCACCCCCTATAGACAGCAATTGACACTGTGGTTGTTACTGCTCTGTTCACAGAAACATTTGGGACCTCCAGTGATAAATTTTTATAATCCTTTCCAACCACAGGATCTGGATGGCAACCTTCTGGATTCCTGGGAAGGCGTGAGAGTGCAATGTCTGTGGTGCCTAAATGACGGCAAGACTGTCCTAGCGTCAGACACTCACCAGAGGATCCGGGGCTACAACTTCGAGGACCTCACAGATAGAAACATGTGAGAGTGGCAGTCTTGTCTGGGTATTATGGGGATGCCTCTGATTTCATAGTCTGCCTTGTCAGATGCCAGGTTTGGCAGATTTCAGCCCATTTAACCATGACATTTGCTGTCTGTTTTAGAGTACAAGAAGACCATCCGATCATGTCATTTACAATATCAAAAAATGGAAGACTAGCATTGTTAAACGTAGCTACTCAGGTAAGCCAACCTTTTTAACTTCTTTAGGACAGCCACATTGTCGTCGCCCCCTCCTCCTCCAAATCTGCCATCTTGTGGATACAAATATCTCACAACTTGGACTTCTGATGCCAGAGCTTGAAAAGATCAGCCAAGTTTCTTATCCTCTGTCCCAGTTAAATCTTAGATCAGTCAATCGTGAAGATTTATTTATAGGGTGAGACGAGTGACCAACAAAGCTTCCACTGTAAAATTTAAATTCCTGGAGATTGCGGCAGTTTGAATTTAAATTCCTGGAGATTGCGGCAGTTTGAATTTAAATTCCTGGAGATTGCGGCAGTTTGAATTTAAATTCCTGGAGATTGCGGCAGTTTGAATTTAAATTCCTGGAGATTGCGGCAGTTTGAATTTAAATTCCTGGAGATTGCGGCAGTTTGAATTTAAATTCCTGGAGATTGCGGCAGTTTGAATTAAAATTCTCTCTTCTTCATTCACCTGCTAAATGTTTGGTATTTGCAACATATATTGGCCTAAAACTAGAAATCCTTTAAAGTGGTGTCTATGTAAGGGCCCTTTCACATCAGCGTTTTTTGAAATTTGCGGCAGATGCGGTGAAAAAACCGCATCTGCCGCAATTGCCGCTTAACCGATGCACTTGCGGCGCGGTTGCGGTAATCCCCATAGAAAGTATAGGGGGACTTGCGGCAGGTGCGGCAAGTGCGGTTTTGCACTTGTGGCAGGTGCGGCAGCGAAAAAAACCGCGGTCAGCCGCGTTTTTTTTCGCTGCCGCAAGTGCAAAACCGCACTTTCCGCACCTGCCGCAAGTCCCCCTATACTTTCTATGGGGATTACCGCAACCGCGCCGCAAGTGCATCGGTTATGCGGCAATTGCGGCAGATGCGTTTTTTTCCACCGCATCTGCCGCAAATTTCAAAAAACGCTGATATGAAAGGGCCCTAAGGCAGAAGTGGAGAACCTTTTTCCTGCCGGAGGCCATTTGGAAGTTTCTACCATCCTTCAGGGGCTCCACAAAATTATTAACTTGCAAATTACCCTGCTATATCTGGTTAAACAATCAACTCGCCCTAGTTTGGTGGCTGGGGCTGCTCCTCTTTGGTGAGGCTGTGATGTTAGGTGAGATTGATCATGTTGCTTCCCAACTGCTTTTCCAAGTTTGCTAAGGCCATAAACATCACAGAGGTTGGGGGGGCATGTAAGTCACTGGGGAAGCTGAGGCTGGTTTATAGAGATCACTAAGAAGCTGGATTTAAAGGGCAGTGTAGTGAAATATGTATCTCAGGGGATTGGACACAAGCAGTTAAGGGTTAACTCTACACCAGGGTTAAAAAACTACAACACACACAGGTCACAATCTAAGTAAGGGCCACGTCACACACACAGATATCTGTGCAGATATTGTTCGCAGATCTCTGGTTGCAGTGAAATCATGGACACATTGTTCCATTGTACACAGCCACAAACTGGAACACTGTGTCCATGATTTCACTTCAACCAGAGATCTGCGAACAATATCTGCACAGATATCTGTGTGTGTGACGTGGCCCTAAGTTATCTAAGCACAAGCTACTTCTCCAGTCACATTAACCCAGGTCTCCCCAAGGGGTCTTTTTCAGAGTGGAACCATTTTACACCTCTTATGCCTTTGAAGACCCCATAGAAGGGATCTAATGCAGCTGGACAGTTTGTATTTCTCTCTCCCCTTTATTGGGGGACAAATTGTGGAGCCCACTGGGACGGGGTACTCGGTGCCGGACCAGGGTACTGCTGGGGGATGTCACGGCGGTTCTGGTCCGGACCGTGTCCCGGGCCCGCACAATAAAATGGGGGGTTATTTACAGGGGATTTGTCACTTGTGACGCCACCCACTATATGCGGCCAGTAATGGGGCCGCCGCTGCTGCAGAACCTCCGGGGACGATGGGATAGCAGCTTGGGTAGAATAGTTCCTGTGGGCAGAACTGGGTTCCCCGGGGCAGTGGTAGTAAAAGTCAGTGATGGTAATTGTAGGCTTTGCAGAAGAAAGGAATGATGTGGAGATGGCTCCTGACAGGGCTAGATGGAGAACTGACAGCTTTTCATATCTGAAATCAGACACAGACAACGTAGCATGGTTCACCCGGGTTTACTGTTCTTATTCTTCTGTCAAACAGGCACGGTACAATACAGTTCTTTACAGCTTTGCTATATTGAATCCGGTATACTGAACCCACTGCAGCCAGGTTATCTTTCCTAGACTCCTCTGTCTTTCTACGTGTCCTTTCAGGCTATATCTCAATGTTTTTCCTCAAAGTGGATCGCGGAGCGGCAGCTCAGTCCCTTTTGGCAGCTTCCTCCTTAATTCTCTGGGTGGTAAGCCGGGTCCTCTTTATGCTGCTGTGCTCCCAATCTTAGGGTGGGAATATAGATCTGAAGTCTGTATTCCCCGTCAGGTTGTCTGGGGCACCGGGTAAATCGTCAGCCCCCCTCAGAGCTGACACTCTGGTTTCAGCCAAACCACAGGTATCCCTATTTCTCAAGAGATTACCGGGTCCTTTCTTTCCTGTGTAACTTCTGGGTATAATCAGGGAAACTTTCCTATTAGTCAGTTGCTGGCCTTTACTACTTCTCTGGACCTGGTGGTACTGGTCTTGTCTTGACTGCTCGGCACCTGCCTACTGGCTAACCGCTTCCTGTCACTCCCTTATATACCCCTTGTCTGCCTAGAGTCCCAGACTCGGGGTTAGGTCCCCATGCAGTGGATATGTGTGCGAGGTGTTTGTTAAACAAACTGGCTGCAGTAATACCTGTGGCCACCCTGGACGCAGGGGTGCCACAACAGAACATGGGTGTTACGCTGTTTGTATGTACTGTTGGTCTTTGTCTTAATTCGCTTCTCTTTCCTATTTTAAAAAATAATATATACATGGCTAAATTAGTGAGGGTCCAATCATAGACCCAGAATGTTAAAATGGAAGGCTGGTCTATAAATGTGACCTCCAGTCTGAGCCTATAACTGGACTCTCCCAGCTAAAGTCCTTTGACACAGATGGGGCAGCTGAACAATGGTGTTATCATCATTCCACTTTTCTGGTCATCATAATGGGAGACCCAGACAATGGGGTTTAGGGCACTGCCCTCCGGAGGTCACACTAGGTACTACAAGTTTGTAGACACCGCCCCCTCCGCTTATAAACCCCTACCGCAGGGAACATCCTCAGTTTTAAACTTAGTGTGCTCGGAGGATCACGCTTTGCTTGCACTTCACTGCATTCTCACAACTTACGTGATGGCGTCTGAAGACAAGGTAAAATGGTTCCGGTCGGGACCTGCGACAGCCTCCCCGCTCACCCTTGTGGAACACGCAGGTGGAGGTACCGGAGGGCCTAGAGCCTGGACACTTTGTGTTCTCCCGGTACGCTGTTGCGCTCCTTTCCATCCCTCTCTGGGGGGCTCTGGAGAGTGGGAGATGGGAGCCTTGCACAGCTCCGCTCCGTCCGAGGCCTCCCTAAATGGTGCTTACAGACCGGACTGGAGCCAGCCCAGTCCGAGGCCTCCCTAAATGGTGCTTACACTCCGGACTGGTGCTGAACCCCCGTCCGAGGCCTCCCTAAATGGTGCTTACAGACCGGACCGGCACTGAGGCACTCTGTGTCTCCTGTGTGCCTGGGGGTAGTGTCTGTCACTTTATGTGTCCTGACACTCAGACCGCGCGTTACTCTCGAGTCCGCGGATCTGGAGGGTACCCTGTGCTGGGGTTACCCTGGCTGACCGCCCTGTGTGTCGCAGGGGCTGAGGCTGTAGGCTGCGGATGTTTGTTTGTGCATGCAGTCTGTGTGTTGTATTTCACACTACTTCCCGCGCTGCGGGCTCTGGCGCCTTCATACTGAGGCTGCTTGGAGGATGGGAAGCAGCCCGTGCGGTGACGTCATCGATGGGCGTGTGTGTGTGCTTCCCGCGTGTTTTCGGCGCCGCCCACGGTTTCACTGTCGGCGGCCATCTTTACCACTCACTTCCCGGCTGGGATCTGTCTGCAGCGTGCGTCTGCACTCCAGGGGAGACCAGAAACTCTCGCGGAGGTCACACACACACACCGCTTCCTCCTACCGCTTCGCTGCGGTCGGTAAGCCACCGGGATTCCCGGTTTTGTCTGCACAATTTGGCTTATTTTCCCCTGCTGTGGCGATGTCCTCAGTTAGGAAGCGTGCTGCTAAGGCGGCAGATGCCACCATTACCTGTGCTACATGCAATGGGACTCTGGTGGAGGGGTCCTGCAATAACTGCGGACGCCCAGAGGCCCGGACTGACACTGCTGAGACAGCAGCTCCGGTGCTGTACCCTGAGGTTCAGGTGATCCCAGGGCCATGGGAAACTCAGAATAAGATCAATGAATCTCTGTTGTCCCAGCTGTCCTCCATGTCGCAGTCCCTGGAGGCACTCAATAGGAGGCTGGAAAGCCCAGCTACTCCTTCCAGTTACCCCCGGGTGTCTCCCTCTTCTGCTGTGAGACCCTTAAGCGGGCTCGTCGTGAGGATTCACCCGAGCTCCAGGCTCTCTCTGAGGAGGAGCGTTCCTCTGATGGTGAGGAAGATGATGGGGGTTCGACTCTCGGGTCTGTGTCTGTGTCTGAACCACCAGACGGGGTGGAGGATTTGGTGTCCTCTATCAACGAGACCTTACGTCTCGTGACACCCCCTGAGGAGGTGACTGTACACCCAAAGGAGGTCTATCAATGGCTGCGGCCGGAGGCTAGACCAAGTGGCTCCTTCATGGACCACACTAACTTTGGAAGGGTGGTTAGAGCTCCCAGGTTACATCCTGGGCGGCGTTATGTCCGCAAACCCAAGGACAATCGCTTCCCCTTCTCCCAGGAGGTGCTTCAGGAGTGGTCGCAGTCCCCGAAGGTGGACGCTTCCATGACCAGGATTGCTGCACGCTCCCTTTTCTCTGCCTCTGATAGCTCCTCGCTGAAGGATGCGACTGATAGACAGGTCGAGCAACTCGCCAAGTCTTCCTATGAGGCTGTGGGGTCTTCATTTGCCCCTAATTTTGCCACGGTCTGGACCTTACAAGCGATTACTACCTGCTTGGATGGTATCACTGACCTGGCAAGGTCCAGTCCAGAGGTCCTGGCGCTTACCGAAAGGGCAAAGGCCTATGCAGATTACGCCAGGACGGCGACTTTGGAAACTGCCACTCGCTCAGCTGTGGCTTCGGCCAATGCTATTGCGATTCGCAGGTTGTTGTGGCTGCGTCTTTGGGACTCAGATGCCACATCTAAGAAGATTTTGCAGAATCTTCCGTTCTCTGGTGACAGGCTTTTTGGCACCGAACTGGACAAGCTGATAAAGGATTCTGCTGAGTCTAAGATCCCGCAGAATAAACCTAAGCCACGGTACACCGTTAAGAGGAACCCAAAGCAGTGGTCCTTTCGTTCCAGCTCACAGTCATCAGCACCGTCCGCTCGCACGGACCGAGGGGGCAAGCCCGCTTCTCAGTGGCGCTCTAAGAGTCGTCCAAAGAAGCCGGCGGGGGCAGCGGCTGCCACCCCAAACCTGCCTCTACATGACTCGCTCTCCCTTCCTGCCTCCCCACAGGTGGGGGGTCGCCTGTCTCGTTTTCAGGACAGGTGGCTACTTCACGTTCAAGATCAGTGGGTTCGAGACGTGGTCTCGCGAGGTTACAGGATAGAGCTGACGTCAAAGCCGATACCCCGATTCCATCGGTCGGTCCCATCCCCAGAAAAGGCTCAGGCTTTTCACCTGGTGTTGGAGGGTCTCCGCAGGGACGGAGTGGTGGTCCCGGTGCCTTCCGGGGAGAGGTTTCGGGGTTTTTACTCCAACCTCTTCATTGTCCCAAAAAAGGACGGCTCCTTCCGCCCGGTTCTGGACCTAAAGTTGTTCAACCATCACGTGTTGGTTCGGAAGTTCCGTATGGAATCACTGCGCTCCGTGATCGCAGCTGTGTCACAAGGGGACTTCCTAGCGTCCATAGATATCCGAGACGCTTACCTTCACGTGCCCATTGCACCGGCTCATCAGCGCTGGTTGAGATTCGCAGTGGGGGAAGAACACTTCCAATTTGTGGCGCTGCCTTTCGGGTTGGCCTCGGCACCGCGGGTGTTCACAAAAGTGATGGCCTCCATGATGGCTCTCCTGCACGTGCAGGGGCACGCCGTAATACCCTATCTGGACGACCTGCTGATCAGGGCGCCATCGGAACACCTTTGTCGGCAAAGCCTGGAGGTAACCATGAAGTCTCTGGAACAGTTCGGGTGGCTTCTCAATATCCAGAAGTCGACCCTGGTTCCGACCCAGTCACTGACATATCTGGGCATGGACTTCCACACGGACTCAGCCCTAGTGTCTCTGCCACGAGTCAAACAGATGGCGATCCAATCAGGAGTGCAAGCAGTCCTCCTGTCACCACAATCATCCCTACGGGTCTTGATGAAGCTGGTGGGGCGCATGGTAGCTGCAATAGAGGCAGTGCCTTTTGCGCAGTTTCGCCTCCGTCCTCTCCAGCTGGAGATTCTTCGCAGATGGGACAAGAGGACGATCTCTCTGAATCGGCTGGTGACACTTTCCCAACCGACCAGGGATTCCTTGCAGTGGTGGCTCCAGCCCCGTCACTTGTCGCGGGGACGGTCCTTCCTCAAACCGTCATGGTTAGTGGTGACCACCGACGCCAGCCTCATGGGCTGGGGTGCGGTGTTCTTACACCACAGGGCTCAAGGCCTCTGGACTCCGTCGGAGTCGGCGTTGCAGATCAACGTGCTGGAGATCAAGGCGGTCTATCTGGCGCTCCTAGCGTTTCAGAAGTTCCTGTCAGGGCAACCCATTCGGGTTCAGTCCGACAATGCGACGGCCGTCGCCTATATAAATCATCAGGGAGGGACCAGAAGTGCTCAGGCCCTCGCCGAAGTCCACCGCATTCTATCTTGGGTGGAGGACAACGACTGCCTGATCTCCGCAGTTCACATCCCAGGGGTCGAGAACTGGGAGGCCGACTACCTGAGCCGGCAGGGGATGGACGCCGGAGAGTGGTCTCTTCATCCAGACGTCTTCCAGGACATCTGCAGCAGATGGGGCACTCCGGACGTGGATCTGATGGCCTCGCGGCTGAATCATCAGGTGCCGCACTACATGGCGAGATCATGGGATCCTCAGTCTCTGGGGGCAGACGCCCTGATCCTGAGTTGGTCCAGATTCCATCTACCGTATGTGTTCCCGCCTCTGGCTCTGATTCCCAGGGTTCTGTGGAAGATCAGGTCGGAATGCAGGGTAGCCATTCTAGTGGCTCCGGATTGGCCCAGGAGGTCCTGGTATCCGGACCTGTGGCGACTGTCAGGCGGACACCGGTGGGCTCTTCCGGAACGCGCAGATCTACTCGCGCAAGGCCCATTCTTCCATCTCAATTCCAGGGCCCTCAGATTGACTGCATGGCTCTTGAGGCCTGGCTGTTGACATCCAGAGGCTTCTCTCCTACGGTAGTCGACACTATGACTCGAGCTAGGAAGCCTGTTTCCAGGAAGATATACCACAGAACGTGGAAGATTTTCTTTACCTGGTGTGCCTCGAGTGGCCGGTCCCCGTGGCCCTTATCCATACCGACATTGTTGGCTTTCCTACAGTCGGGGTTGGAATTGGGTTTATCTCTCGGCTCCCTGAAGGGTCAAGTGTCAGCTCTTTCAGTGCTGTTTGACAGGCGCTTGGCGCTCCTTCCCAGGGTCCGTCAATTTCTGCAGGGGGTGTCTCGGGTGGTTCCGCCCTACAGGCGGCCACTGGACCCTTGGGACCTTAACATGGTCCTGGCGACACTGCAGAAACCGCCGTTTGAGCCACTGAGAGACATTTCCCTATCTCGTCTGTCCCAGAAAGTGGTCTTTCTGGTGGCGATTAGTCTCTGAGAAGGGTCTCAGAATTGGCTGCACTATCGTGCAAGTCACCCTTCCTGGTGGTTCACCAAGACAAGGTGGTGTTACGCCCGCGGCCAGAATTCTTGCCAAAGGTGGTTTCCACTTTTCACCTGAACCAGGAGATTGTTCTCCCGTCATTTCGCCCCGCTCCAGTTCATCAGGTTGAGCGCGATCTCCATACTCTGGATCTCGTGAGGGCTGTCCGCATTTATGTGTCCAGGATTGCCTCCTTCCGGAGTTCGGATTCCTTATTTGTCCTTACGACAGGTCGCTGTAAGGGGTCCGCGGCATCTAAGTCAACCTTGGCCAGATGGATCAAGGCTCCCATTCAAGAGGCTTACAGGTCTTCTGGTTTGCCTCTCCCGGTGGGATTGAAGGCTCACTCTACCAGAGCTGTCGGTGCCTCCTGGGCTTTGCGACATCGAGCTTCGGCTCTACAGGTGTGTCAGGCGGCCACTTGGTCCAGCCTGCACACTTTCTCTAAGCACTATATGGTGCATGCCCATGCCTCCGCGGATGCAAGTTTGGGCAGGCGGGTCCTCCAGGCGGCGGTTGCCCACCTTTGAGGGGGACCATGTGTTATCCGTCTGTTGAGGAACTCTTCCCGCCCTGGGGTATTGCTTTAGGACATCCCCATTGTCTGGGTCTCCCATTATGATGACCAGAAAAAAGAGAATTTTGTTTACGTACCGTAAATTCTTTTTTCTTTAATCATCAATGGGAGACCCAGCACCCACCCAGTTGTTCCGTTGCATGTTTTGCATTTGTTCTGTTCCCTGTTGGGACAGTGTTATCCGGGTTGTTGAACCGTTTGTACACGGTTTCTTCCCGACGTTTCGGGTGTGGCTTATTTGTCTCCTCGCAGCTTATGGACCAAACTGAGGATGTTCCCTGCGGTAGGGGTTTATAAGCGGAGGGGGCGGTGTCTACAAACTTGTAGTACCTAGTGTGACCTCCGGAGGGCAGTGCCCTAAACCCCATTGTCTGGGTCTCCCATTGATGATTAAAGAAAAAAGAATTTACGGTACGTAAACAAAATTCTCTTTTTTCCGCCCTCCCCATCGGGCTACAGAAGACAAAGTTTAGGTTTCTGTAAGTTTTCTCCATTTTGTTTCATAACTTTTTGCATGTATGTCACTTTTTTATTTCTATTTTTATATCTTTTTATTGTAAGCACTGTACCTTTTTATATTAAAGCTTAAAACTTTAAGTCTAAACCTTGTGTGCTCTAAAGAACCCATAACCCTAGAAAGGGTGTGATTTTGTTGATTGTCAGTCTTAGTTTAGGGGGACTCATCGGCCCCAAATCCGGTGTGTGGTGGCAGCGTGTGTGAAGCAGGGTGCATGGTCTGTGTCAGGGTTGTTATCGATGCTCCCTTCAGCATATGACAGAGGTCGAGTGCTGGATTGAGTGAGAGCAGACAGATTAACCCTTGCAGGTGCAACCCCACGTCACGTGCTGAAAAGCGGGTATGTGACAAATCGGTGGCAGCGGTGGGATAGAATTTATTTCTATTAGAGCATTAGTACATGGCTTAAGAAATTATTCCCTGTACTAAAGGATTGGTGTCCTTACGAGGAGCGCACCAGTTCTACAAGGTTCAGCTCAGTTCTTACTTAGACATACTTGCAAACAGTTTCCCTCCCCTGTTTTTCTTTTCTATTTTTTATTTGGCAAAGGCTGTTCATTGATATGGCAGCCCAATACAAGAAGCAGAGTAGGAGACACTGATTGACCTCTGCGAGCAAAGAGGAATAGAGACCGCCGACAAATCCGAGTATATGCTGATGCACGACTTGGAGCAAAATGCTGAAGCAGCCGGTCAAAGAGAGTCCACCTCCGAGAGGCCAAGAAATGCCAGTTCTTGCTTCAGAGGTGCCAGCAACGCCAGTTCTGAAGAGTCTATGGATTTTACTTTACAAATGGCCTTACAACAGCTGGGAACAAGTGATCCCACTCTGTGCCTGCAGCTTGTTCTACAGTACCGACCAACGGGCCGAGAGGGCAGCTGCAGAAAGCCGGGCCAAGAGGGTTAACAATTTTCAGCTAACCCCCTCCCAGGACATACATTCAAGGAGACCGCGTTTGGAAATCTTCCCTGCCATGGAGTAGGATACGGTGTTAAATACTTTTTCTTCGAGGGTTTGAAAAAATCTGCAAACAATACCATCTACCCCCCCGCCCCCCGAGCAGTTGTGGGGCAGGCAGTTGGCAAAATGTGTCTGCCAGCCCAAGCACTGTGGTCTCCAGGAATCTGCCCGGAGGCCACAGAAAAGGTCATTGAGGGCCGCATGCGGCCCTGGGGCCTGAGGTTCCCCACCTATGATGTAAGGGGATCCTTGGAGTCTGGTAAATATGGAGCTCCTGACTACAACTGGAGTTGTCCACTACTTGGCCAGCCACTTCCTAAATGCTGAAGTCACCAGAGTATGTTGCAAAAAAAAATTTAAAATGGCCTTAAATCTACCTGCGGCACCATTTCAGCAATGTTGGGGGGGCTGTCTCCCATTGCTTGTGTGGCTACAGTGTTCATGCGACAATGTCAATCAGTGGTGGCTAATGGGGCTGCTCAGCTCACATTGGCCTCCGATGTCCAGGGGAGGTGTCAGCACTGCAGGCCTTTAACAGGCGCTGATTGACTGCAACGCTCCTGTGAAATAACAATGTCACATAAGCACCAGGAGACTCTGCTGACATTGCTGGACCAGTGCCAGAGCTTGGTTTAAGACTTTTATTAGAATATACTCAGGGGACTTCAATATTTAACAAGGGGGTACAACCCCTTTAATCATGAAGGAATTGTGTATTAGTAGTGTATATACACCCAAAGGTCCTTGCACATATTGGTGAAAAGTCTACGTGACTGGACATGTGTATGGAGACCGGACGGTCCTCTGTGAATTGACCATGCGTATGTATTGGAGGTCATGAGAGAGCGCAACCATCTTGCCTATAGCTATGTAAGGTATCGCCTTTTAAAAAAGAAAAAAAGCCATTTGGTGTTTGTCCACTTTAGAATGATGTCTTTGTCTGTTTGTTCTGGTCTTCCAGGGTGTTCACTTATGGGATTTGCAAGACCGAGTTTTAGTGAGAAAATACCAAGGCGTGACGCAGGGCTTCTACACAATACACTCGTGCTTCGGCGGTCATAACGAAGACTTCATCGCTAGCGGCAGTGAAGGTAATGCTCGGCCTCTTCTCTTCATCATGTTTTTATTCTGTACTTGTGACATTGCAGTTCATGTGCCATCCATTCCAGAGATTAAAGAAGTTGTCCAGCTCCTATCAGTTCACACCGGGTGGTGCAAATCAGACATTTGGCAGGTACCATGACCTCCCACTGGGTATCGTGCACTTGGGGTGTTCAATGGCTGCAAATTGTCTGTATCAGCATCATCCCTCAATACAGAAGAATAAAGCGCTGGATGGCCTCCTTGAAGATGCGTAATGGCTTCTTATGTCTCTACAGATCACAAGGTCTACGTCTGGCACAAACGCAGTGAGTTACCCATCGCGGAGCTGACTGGACACACGCGCACCGTAAACTGTGTGAGTTGGAACCCACAGATTCCCTCGCTGATGGCCAGCGCGTCTGATGACGGCACAGTTAGAATATGGGGACCAGCACCTTACATAGAAAACCAGGAGTTTGAAGGTAACTATGTAGCTTATTGAACAGCCATTTGTTTCTGTGCATAGCATTCACCATGAAAGACGGACGTAAAGGGGAGCCTGTCATTTCATTCTGCCCAAGTCGTGGATGACATTAAATACAGGCGTCATTATACAGCATTCTAAACTCTGTGGAGATTCAGGAAAGATTAGGAGTTGCCATACCCAAGACAAGACCCAGGGAAGTACGTCATGAGTACAACTATCTGACGTTAGGAGGTTTTACTGGATGGAAGGCAGGCGAGCTGAAGGCTAGCAAAACTGAGACCAGCACTGAAGGCCAGAGCTGCCCGTGCCCATCAGGTGGAAGGGATGGGACCGGTGCGGAGCGCGAGAGGCTGCGGACCGGTGCGGGGAGCGCGAGAGGCTGCGGACTGCGGTGCGGGGGCGGAGCGCGAGAGGCTGCGGACGGTGCGGTGCGGCGGGGAGCGCGAGAGGCTGCGGACCGGTGCGGGGAGCGCGAGAGGCTGCGGACCGGTGCGGGGCGAGGGCTGCGACGGAGGCGTGCGGACCGGTGCGGGGAGCGCGAGAGGCTGCGGACCGGTGCGGGGAGCGCGAGAGGCTGCGGACCGGTGCGGGGAGCGCGAGAGCTGCGAGGGGGGCCTGCGGACCGGTGCGGGCGCGAGGGCTGACGGGTGCGGGCGCGAGAGGCTGAAGTTATGATTTAGAAAAAGCAATGAAAAATTGCTTGTGGAAGTGGTTACATAAAGGAAATGTCCGCCCTTATTATGGGTAATGCGGGCTTGTGCAGAATTATACTAATTGGGTAGTTTTTATTGTTAAAGGGGTTGTCCGGGATTTATTTCAGAAACTGTGCCCCTCCCCCCTGACCACGGGCGGTGTCTGGTATCACAACTTGGCCCCACTGAAGTGAATGGATGCCACACGCGCCAGGATCAGGGGAGGGACGCAGTTTCCTAATCTCCGATATCCCTCTAATTAATGTTCAAAAATCTTAGAATTGTTAAATGTTAACTTTTGTTTTCTCTTTTTTTTTTTTCTCTCCCTCCAAAAAATGCCCCCCACACTTCCGCTCTAGAGGAATGCAGTAGCATGGACAGTTGATGGCAAATTTCTGTTTTTTCTTTTTTTTTCTTTTTCGCTGAAGACGACTTCTCTAACTTAAAACTTAGTCGTATTTTTAAATGGCTTGGGATTGGTGCAAACAAAACAAGGATTGATAGCGGGACAGACGCTCTTCAAGAGAAGTTAATCAAAAAAATAAAACACAAAAAAAAAACCCTACAAGTCTGGTGCCCTCGTCCGGGGGCCGATCATTTACCACCCTGCTTCATAGTACCCGGCTCCGATGATGAAGCACGTCGTTAGATTGTTATTGGACACCGTGTTACCCCCCCATCGGTTGTGAAGAACTGTGCTATATTCAAGCTGTCCATTGAACTTGTTATTTTCTTATTTTGTTTTTTTTTTTCCCCCCCTTTTTCTGCCTTTTTTTTTTTTATTTTTTTTTTTCTTCGTCCTGGCGGCCTACCATCCTCGTTGCTCTTCTGTGTAATGAAGTTTAATGCTTGTTTGGAAAAAAAAAAAAATCGGAAAAAAAAACAAACTTATTTAACAGTTTAGGAGGCTTGATAGATCGCTTTAGTCTGAGTATCCATTTAATAGGAAAGTATTTTCTCCTCTCGTTTCATGGGATTCTTTCCGCCTTATTTAGCTTGAGATCTTTCCAGCTTGGTTCACAGATAGTAGCCTTACTTCTATATAATATATATTATTTTGTTTTTTATTTTATTTTTTTTCAGGTTTTTTTTATTTTAAAAAGTTTTCCAGAAATAAAGTTTTGCTGAACCCTGTCCCCCCCAAAAAAACAAATTACAAATAAAAGCAGTATATTCGATATTGAGAGGGGGAAAAAAAAGGAAAAACATTTAACCCCCTTATATGGAGAAAAAAAAAATCTTAGTTTTTGTACTTTGCGGCAGACCGTGTGTTTCCCCCCCCTCCCCCATCCTCCTTACCCTACTCCCTCTTATCTTCCTCCCCACCCTATCCGGGGTTAACGGCACAATTTTTTTTAACAATAAATTATTTATAGGTCTATAGTGAGTTCATTTTGTGTATATAAAAAAAAAATTAAAAGGAAAAAAAATAAATTTGACCAGCTTTATCGAAACTCTCTCCTCTACTCCCCCCACGGAGATGATGGGGGGTAGTTTGGTTTACCACAGTTCCCTCTCTGCTCCCCCTTACAAGACGGGGGGGGGGGTAGTGGTATTTTGTGGCCCCCTCCCCACCTTCCAGATGTTTGATAGCAACGCTGTAACAGTCGTCCATTTATTTTGCTGCTGATACTGAGTCTTGGGTAATGTCTGGTCATGTTTGGCAATAGTGAGTCAGGAAGCTGGGGGTCACATATGATATGACGTGGCTGCTGGGTTTTATTTTGAGCTTTCTATGACGGGAGGGGAGGGGGGCAAGATGGAAACATTAGTTGCCCTTGTCCTCATAGACTAAGGTTAGTTTGGTTAAGTGTGTTGTATATGGCTCTGTAGTGGATAGTTCTTAGCTATGATGAGTGAGCACTACCAGGCTCAGAGGCTTGGCCTCAAAATGGCAGTTTGATGGCTCCACTGATACGAGTATAATGGAAGTCAATGGGAAACTTGAGCTTCTCCTTGACTTTCATTATACTTGGGTACTCAAGTGGAGCCCATCAGAGTAAATGAAAGTAGGAAGTTTGAGTTTTCCAGTGCTTCCATTATACCGGGTACTCTACTTGTGTCCGTCTGAGTGTCCAACTGCTTGTTCTGAGTACTAGCAATGTAGTACCCACCCATCATTAATCACTGCTGATCTGGTGGCTGCTGTGAAACTACACCTCCCGTCATTCTCCCTGAAAGCCATGGTCTGTTACTGCATGGTGGGAGTTGTAGCTTTACATCCATATGGGTCAGTGAGGGTCTGTACACATTCACCTGAGCTGTGGCAGCATAGGCTTTGGCAATAGGTCTGTATTCTGCAGCAACTGTACCATATCCCACAATGGCTGTATTATGGCTTGTGATGTTGTATGTCACCCTGCTGGAGGATCGAGTATTCTTAAACCTTCACTTACACCTGATCTATAGGTGAGGAGCGGCTGTAGGTTGCATCAAGCCGTCTGTCTGTCTGCAGAAAATAGGGAGAATCCATTTAGTAATCCCGCTGTATAGGGTGACAGGGACACATGGATCCCATCCCTCCTTTATTTGCAAATTGTTTTGTTTATGTTTTTCCCCCTTTATTTCTCTGTACACCTCCTACCATACAGTATCCATGCATTCTACCATGATGGAGAAGGAAGGATTACAGTGATGCTCTTCTTGCCATAGGTCATCCAATCCTGAGTTATAACTTTCACTTCTACCCCTCCTCCTCCCATGACCAGGCACTTTATTTTCTTATTTGGATGGACTGAATGCAACCCAAAGCCGCTCAGGGCGATTATGATTGTCATGGGTTTGCACGTGCTCTGTGCTGAGATGATAGGGCCTAGTCTTCCAGATCACCAGATGGATGAGTTTGACTGGTCCAGGAGAAGGTGGGATAAACCCTCTCCTGCTCCCCCCATTATTAAGTCATACTAAACCCTAATGATGGAGTAGAATGTTTACTGGGGGACTGACACCTGTGCAGCCCAATCACACACACGGCCGTTTCAGCGGACAAGATCCTTTGGACAAATGATTGTGTGCCCCGCTGAAAAGGACATGAACTGACTGAGATCGGTGCCAGATGATCTAGCCTTCATCTGTGTTCTATACAACCAGCATTAATACAAAGTAAAGGATTTTTTCGACTCTTTTTAGTTTGCAAAAAACAAAGTATAATAGTTTGAACGTTCCATATAGCATCGGTCTGCGGGGGATGATGTGATGGTGCAGACATATCCCGGCCAGACCCAGGGTTTTGCACGGCATCACATGTTGCTTCACTGAACATCATTTTTCCATTTGCTTTTTTTTTTTCTCCATTTTAGTTACCGTGATCACTAGAAACGGTGGTGCTCTGCCGATTATCACACTATTAAAGGGACTGGGCTGCAATACCAGGCCTGACCTCCAGACAAGAGTGGTGCCATTCAGATTCTGGTTCCTACTGTTGAGCCGGCGCTGTTCACCACTCTCCCTTTGCAGTGGTGGTCACCATAGTGGTTGCATTTAGTGATGAGTGAGCACTTCAATGCTCTGATACTCAAAACGAGCAGTTTGGACGGCCGCACCTCGAGCAACACGTATAATAGGAAGTCAATGAGAAACGAGTCTTCTGGAGGGGAAAAATGCTCATGTTTCCCATTGACTTCCACTATACTCGTTACGAGTAACAGCCATTCAACCTGCTCACTTCAAGTACTGAGTATAGTGGAAGTCAATGGGAAACTCAAGCATTTTTCTCAGACTCCTTTCCCATTGACCTCTATTATATGTGGTGCTCGAGTTGCGGCCGTCCAAACTGCTCAATTTGAGTACTGAGTATCTGAGTTCTAAATCATAACCAGTTATATATGGAAAGCTGTAATAACCTCCCCAATATCATGTGTATGTTACATAACAGGAGAAAAGGTCTAGGTCTACAAGTTATACTCATGGAGAAAGGAAGAGGACTCTGCTGTACCGAGGGAAAAGAAAGCCCTAAAGGGTTGTCCACGCTTGGTCAAACATGGCTGATGTCTTTCAGTAACAATGCCATCCCCTGACCATGGAATTGCAACTTGACTATTCATTTTAATGTGGCTGAATTACAGGTACATGGTCCAGGGTTGATACTGATTCTTAAAGGGGTTGGCCACACAGTCAAACATTGCTGCTTTCTTTAACAATGGTCACCCCCTGATTTTGAAATGAATGGAGCAGAGTTGCTATAGCCAAAGTCAGGGAATGGTATCTTTTCTGAAATAAAGCAGCCATGTTTGACTAAGCATGGACAACCCCTTTAAGAATCAGTATCAACCATGGACCCATGTATTTGTAATTGGCCACATTGAAAAGAATGGAGCAGAGTTGCAATAGCCAGTATGCTTGAGTTATAAATACATGGTCCAGGGTTGATACTGATTCCTTAGAGGGGTTATCCAGAATTGGATAAAAACGTCTGCTTTACCCCTTATTGCAAGAATTAAAATCTACATGTGCGTACAAATGAATTGAACTGGTATGATGTGAATAGGCAACACTAGGCAGTAAGGGTTTTCCTTATTGTGTTGGAAATGAAGTAAAGCGACTGCTTTATCGGCCTGGGCGGGAGCGGCATATTGTGTGCCAAAAACAAGGGCACCGACCAATGTTGGATACAAATTAGTGGTGAGCGATCACTTCAGTGCACAAGTGGTCGGATGGACGTGACTCTAGTATAATAGAAGTTGATGGGAAATGTGAAAACTTGCGGGTTCCATAAACCTCGGCTACACAAGGTGTTGTCTGTCAGTGCAGGGAAGTGCCCATTAATCCCTTATAGCTGGTATCACACCCCTGACTTTCACGGTCCGGCTGCGGGTCTCCCAAATCTGAGGCTTCCGAACTAAAATTGGGAGATGCCACCGTAAGGAAAAAAAAAAAAAACCATTTTGGGGTTAGGTTTTTTTTCTGGGCAGGGGGAGGGTTTGTCCTTCTTAAAAGGTAAGCATTCAGTTTCCAAATCTCGGCTGTAGCCAACTTATTCCAAGACGCAACGAACCCCTCGATTTTGTCCCTCGTTGGGCACGAAGCCGCCATTGTCACTTGCCAAATCCAAGTCCCGCTCTTTCCTTAATATCCCAAGTAATGTGGACGGACGGCCCTGACCGTCACCAATATATTTCTGTGCAATAATAAAAAAAAAAAAATCAAGGAACCAACGTATGTGCCGCGTTTCACGTCTCCACAGTGGCTCCACTATATTTTTATAAACTTAGAATTTACATACAACATCATTTTTTTTTTTTTTTTCCTTTCATTGGTTTTATTTTCCTTTTTTTTTTTTTTTTGTTTCTGCCCTCTGGGTCAGGATTAGATATTCTAAAATTTCATATGTTTAGTATTAAGATCAGATGCAAAAAAAATAAATTAAAAAATGGCATCTTGGAAATAAAAAGAAAAAGTTTAAAAAAAAAATTAAAAAAAGGAAAGAAAAAAAATAAAAGGTTTTAGGGGAAAAGTTAGAAAAAAAAAATAAAGACCATAAAGCATTACGAACCAAGCTGCAGGGATCAAGAAGAAAACTTTCCATTGATCTCTCAAGATTTTAAAGTTGTGGAGATTTGTCTGGAGTTGTGGTGGATCTAGTTAAACTTAGAGCTTTTTGGTATGTAATGACTATTTGCTATGGACTGATATTAAATGTTTCAAAAGAATGCTCTTACTATTTTTTTTTTCTTTTGATCTATATTACGCCGTTTAAGTTACTTTGTATTATTTACCACATTAAAGTATAAAACTGAAGTCTCCAATATTTATTTTCACTGTTTTACTAATTAGGCATCATCCTTATATTTAGTGTAAAAGGCTTTATTTTAGTTTACAGAGAAAGGAAGGAGGGGGACCTTCTTTTTTAGAAATAATTTGTATTCGCTTTCTTTCAAGTCAATAAACAAAAAGGATAACTGGATTGACTTCTTATCCTGTATTATACTCCAGAGCTGCACTCACTGTGTACATACGGGACGTCCTCCTTCATCAGACGCAGATAAGCAGTGTCATCTGTCCAGTGCTGGCAACTTTACACCGCTCTGACACTCAGAATTGTGCTTGGTGATGTACGACTGCAGCTGCTCGGCCATGAAGCTCCCGGTGGGCGTAGTGTTTGTGCTGATGTTACAGAGGAGGTCTGGACTCAGAGTTAGAGGCTGCAGGGTGGTGGTGACTTCTCTGCTCCCTCGCTCTGTAATGTTGCGGGATGGGAGTTGCTGTAGTTAATTACACTTCTCAATAATATCACTCACAGATGATGGGGGAAGAAAAGACATGAACAAACCTGTTACCCCGGAGGCTCCCATTACAGGACGCGCTGGTATCAGTGATCTCTGAGCCACAGGCCGCTCTGTCACAGGTAGGAAAGGCAGCAGGCAAAGGGGATCAGAGGCTATACAAGGGGGAGGAGAATTTGTTGGAGTTTATACACCGGGTGCAGTAAAGCTGTACCACAGGGAATGAGAAGGGGAAGAGGAGTAGGAGATTATAAGCCAGGGTCAAGGGGATGACTATTATACACCGTAGCGGAGCAGAGGTATACAAGAAAGCTGGGGTCAGAGGTCATTCACAATGATGCAAAACACTGATTGGCAGATATCAGGACAGGTCTTTAATAGAAAGCAAATACAACCCTGATCTGATCATAACTGTACAAAATCACTTAAGAACCCAAAATCTAACCATATTTTTCTCTCTAAATAAAGAGTTTACAAAGTGCAGCATTATTCTATTGCTTTCCCAATTCTATACTTCACCCTTCGCCAACCTGCAGCTCTTCAGCCATTGCAAAACTACAGCTCCCAGCATGCAGAGTTTGTCATTTTTCAATAACTGGAGAGCCACAAGTTAGTGTAAAGCTGTGTAAACGTCTCTGGGACTGGACGGTCATTTTCCATTTAGTGCAACAACCTAAAACCTGAACCCCTCGAATGCTGGTGCGCCATGTGTGTCTCAGTGCTCTAGGTAAAAATGGCCAGAACAAAGTGAAGATACAAGACACAATCATGATTTAGAGAAAATAAATAAATGCAAGGTAGAGATCCAAAGCGACCGGTCCGATCACCTCTTTATCTTTCCATTGATCCTAAAGCAACGATTGGCTACTTTGGGAGACGTCTCCACCTTGCTTTGTGTGAACGACTTCTCAGATTCCGAGAAAAACACGAACAGGGAACTTTTTACTGTCTTTGGGGGAAATTTTTTTTTCTATGTTAAAAAAATACAGCAAAAAAAAATTATATATACGGAGTTCAAATAAGAAAAAATACTCTGCACTTCATCCGGTGCCGCCTCTTATTAACCGTTCTTGTTCTTTCTGGCTCCTCGCGAGTTTGAGAGTCCGCGTCCGACTTCTGTGTCGATGGATCTCAGTTGTTTATTAGGGCCAAAATCATACTGGAAAAGACAAATGATTAAAGGTCAAAACTTCATCTCACGCACAGATGGTGTAACCAAAAAAGTATTGAACACATCACCAATTTGCTAAGCAAGTATATTTCTAAAGGTGCTATTGACATGAATTTCTCACCAGATGTCGATGACATCCCATCCAATCCACACAGGCAAAGAAATCAAACCATATAGAGGTCTATAAATCATGTGTAACAATGAGAAATGACACATGGAAAGCAGTACTGAACGCATTAAGAAAGAGGTGGAAAGTCCTGACAGCTGAAATATATCAGTAAATAAAAAGCAATCTGCCGCTTAATGAAAAATATCAGCTGGGTCATCTGATGGCCAATAAAAAGGTGTCTCAGTAACAAGAAACGTCTCATGATGGGTAAAACCAGTGAGCTGTCTCAAGACCTCCACAATTTTACTCTTGCAAAAAAATACTGATGGCATTGGTTATAGAATAATATCTAAGCTACTGCAGGCTGCAGTGACTGTTGGGGTCATAATCTGGAAGGGAAAAGAACATTAGTCACCATAAACCAGGTGCTCCTGCAAGGTTTCACACAGAGGAGTGAAAGAATTATGAGGAGAGTCCAAAAGGTAAGGACACCTGTGAAGAGCTACAGAAACACCTGGAATCAGCAGTGATCAGTGTTTCACACAAAACAATAAGTAATGCACTCCCCCCTCCATGGCCTGTATGCACTCACCGTGCAAGACTCCATTGCTGAACGAAAACCAGATTCAAGAGTATTTAAAGTTTGCTCAACAACGTTTAGCGAAGTCTTTGAAATACTGGGAGAATAGAGTCTGGTCAGATAAGACCAAAGCTGAACTCTTTGGAGGGCAAAAGGCAAATCACCCCCAAAAACAACAAAAATAAAAGGTGAAATGTGGAGGTATGAACATCATGGTGTGCGGCTGTTTTTCAGCATACGGCATTGGCAAACTTCATATAATTGAAGGAAGAATGAATGAACAGCTGTATCAAGACATTCCTGATGATAATCATACTGGTAGATGGCAGATTTATTATTATTATTTATAGAGCACCGTTGATTCAATGGTGCTGTACATGAGAAGGGTTACATGCAAACAAGTTAAAAATACGAGCAAACAGTGACAGACTGATACAGAGGGGAGAGAGGACCCTGCCCTTGCCGGCTTACATTCTACAGGATAATGGGGAGGAGACAGTAGGTCGGGTCAGGTGGTGGTGAAGCCCCGGGTCAGGTAGCAGTTGGGTCATTACAGGCTGTAGGCTGTTCTGAAGAGATGGGTTTTCAGGTTCGGCTTGAAGGTTCCGAGTGTAGGGGACAGTCAGACGTGTTGAGATGCAGAATTCCAGAGGATTGGGGATGCTCAGGCAAAGTCTTGGAGGCAATTGCTTGAGGAACGTACAAGTGTGCAAGAAAAAAGGAGGTCTTGGGAGAAACGAAGATTACAAGTTAATATCGGGAGGTTAGTTCAGAGATATATGGGGTTGGGGGACAGATTGTATTAGGTGTGGAATTGGGAGCCAGTGAACAGATTAGTATAAAGAAGAAGTGGAGGAATAGCGAGGAGAGAGGTGGATTAGTTGGGCAGCAGAGTTGAGGACAGATTGAAGAGGTGCAAGAGTGTTAGCAGGGAGGCCGCAGAGGAGGAGGTTGCAGTAGTCAAGCGGGAGATGATGAGGGCATGCACTAGTAGTTTAGTAGATTGAGGAAGGGACGGATTCTGGAGATATTTTTGAGTTGGAGGTGGCGGGAGCTTGGATGTGCGGTTTAAAGGACAAGGCAGAGTCAAGGGTTACTCCGAGGCAGCGGACTTCAGGTACAGGGCAAAGTGTAATGTGATTTATAGTGATAGATAGATGTGGTAAGGGTGGTGCGCGAGATGGGGGACAGATAATGAGTTCAGTTTTGTTTACATTTAGTTTTAGGAAGCGAGAGGAGAAGGAGGAGGATATGGCTGATAGACACTCCGGGATTCTGGACAGCAGAGAGGTAGATCTGAGTGTCATCAGCGTACAGGTGATACTGGAAGCCATAGGACTGTATGAGTTGTCCCAGACCAAGGGTATAGATGGAAAAGACATGATGAAGATGAAATGAGGTCGGACATCTCACCAGACAATGATCCCAAACACACAGCCAAGAAAAAGAAAATAAATTTGCTGGAATGTTCGAGCCGATCACCGGAGCTGAATCCAATAGAAAATGTCTGGAAGGAACTAAAGCTCTGAGATCATGAAAGGATCCACAGGACCTGCAGGAGGTGAAGAGTGTTTGTGTGGAAGAATGGACCAAAATCCACCTGAGAAATGCAGGGACGAGTGTCTCCATACAGGAGGAGTCTGGAGCTTCATCACCAACAAAGACCAAAGAATCAAGGATTAAATACATCTCAGTAATGTGTTCAATACTTTTTCCATGTGTCATTTCTCATTATTACACATAATTTATGGACATCTATGGTTTGATTTATTTGCCTGTGTGGATTGGATGGATTGTTACTGACATCTGGTGACAAACTCATGTCAATAGCAGCTTTAGAAATAGATTAGAAAATTGGTGATGCGTTTAATATGTATTCCACCTGCTGTATATACACACGCATACATAAATTTAATTAAGAAAAGAGAAAACGTTGCAGATAAAAATAAAGTTTTACAATTTGGTTTTTATTACAAACTTTGCACCTTTTGGCTTTTACTTTTTTTTTTGTTTCCACTTTGATGAGGCCATAAATCAGCTGAGAGATCAGAAAAATATGACTACAAGAATTAACACCCCATCAGACTGACTGCTCACTGATGGATTCTCAGTTGACTCATTTTGCAACTGGGAACAGACAGTGCAACACAGAGGCTATAGAAGGAAAACTGCATAATTATAAGAACCAACTGTCCCCAAAAGGTGGGCATCCCCTTTAATGGGTTAAAAAGACAGAAAAGTGACTCAAGTTGTCCATACGTTGCAAGATATCTGCAATAATTGTGATAGATTTATATAGCGCTATTAATTCCACAGCGCTTTACATACATCAAGACTGTCCCATTGGGGCTCACAATCTAAACTTCCTATCAGTCTTTGGAGTGTGGGAGGAAACTGGAGAACCCGGAGGAAACCCACAAAACACAGGAAGAACATACAAACTCCACAGATGTTGTTCTTGGAGGGATTTGAATCCAGGACCCCAGAGCTGCAAAGCAACAGTGCTAACCACTAATCCAACGTCCTGCCCTATATACATTACAGTACTAACCAATGAGCCACGTGCTGCTCTATATATATAGTACAGTGCTAACCACTAAGCCACCGTGCTGCTATATATATATATATATATATATATAATTATATATACCGTATATACTCGCGTATAAGCCGAGTTTTTCAGCCCAAAAATTGGGCTGAAAAGTACCCCCCTCGGCTTATACGCGAGTCAGTGCTGTATACCGATGTATACATCGGTACATACCGATGTATACATCGGTATACAGCAGCCCCCGCATCCCCAGTAATGCAGGGCCCCCCCAGGGTCTCTCCGGTCACCTGTAAAGCAAGCTATACTTATCAGTGTCCCGCTCGCACCCGCCGCTGCCGACATCCACGATCCTCCATCTTCATGCGACTCCTCTTCCTGTTTCTGTGCGCGTCGCCGGCAATGACGTCATTCCCGGCGACGCGCACAGGAAACAGGAAGAGGAGTCGCATGAAGATGGAGGATCGTGGATGTCGGCAGCGGCGGGTGCGAGCAGGACACTGATAAGTATAGCTTGCTTTACAGGTGACCGGAGAGACGCTGGGGGGGGCCTGCATTACTGGGGCTGCCTGTATACTACCGCTGGGGCTGCTATATACCTCTGGGGCACTGTATACTACCACTGGGGCTGCTATATACCTCTGGGGCACTGTATACTACCACTGGGGCTGCTATATACCTCTGGGGCCCTGTATACTACCACTGGGGCTGCTATATACCTCTGGGGCCCTGTATACTACCACTGGGGCTGCTATATACCTCTGGGGCCCTGTATACTACCACTGGGGCTGCTATATACCTCTGGGGCACTGTATACTACCACTGGGGCTGCTATATACCTCTGGGGCCCTGTATACTACCACTGGGGCTGCTATATACCTCTGGGGCACTGTATACTACCACTGGGGCTGCTATATACCTCTGGGGCCCTGTATACTACCACTGGGGCTGCTATATACCTCTGGGGCACTGTATACTACCACTGGGGCTGCTATATACCTCTGGGGCCCTGTATACTACCACTGGGGCTGCTATATACCTCTGGGGCACTGTATACTACCACTGGGGCTGCTATATACCTCTGGGGCCCTGTATACTACCACTGGGGCTGTATATACTACTGGGGCTGCGTGTATACTACCACTGGGGCTGCTGTATCTACCTCTGGGACTGGTGTATACCACACTGCTGGGGGCTGTATACTTGTGCTAGGGTCCACCCTCGGCTTATACACGAGTCAATAGATTTTCCCAGGTTTTGGGGGCAAAAGTAGGGGGGTCGGCTTATACACGGGTCGGCTTATACACGAGTATATACGGTATATACACACACACACACACATTACAGTACTAACCATTGAGCCACCGTGCTCATATATATATATATATATATATATATATATATATATATATATATATATATATATATATATATATATATATATATATATATATATAGTACAATGCTAACCACTGAGCCACCGTGCTGCCCTATGTACATTACAGTACTAACCATTGAGCCACCGTGCTTCTATATATATAGTACAATGCTAACCACTGAGCCACCGTGCTGCCCTATATACATTACAGTACTAACCATTGAGCCACCGTGCTATATATATAGTACAATGCTAACCACTAAGCCACGGTGCTGCCCTATATACATTACAGTACTAACCATTGAGCCACGGTGCTCCTATATATATAGTACAATGCTAACCACGAAGCCACCGTGCTGCCCTATATACATTATAGTACTAACCATTGAGCCACCGTGCTCCTATATATATAGTACAATGCTAACCACTAAGCCACCGTGCTGCCCTATATACATTACAGTACTAACCATTGCTCCTATATATATATATATATATATCTATATATATATAGTACAATGCTAACCACTAAGCCACGGTGCTGCCCTAAATACACATTACAGTACTAACCATGGAGCCACGTGCTGCTATATATTATATATATACACATACACACATAGTACAGTGCTAACCACTGAGCTACTGTGCCACTGTGCTGCCCTATATACATTACAGTACTAACCATTGAGCCACGTGCTGCTCTATATATAGTACAGTGCTAACCACTGAGCAACCCTGCTGCTCTGTATGTAGTACAGTGGTAACCACTAAGTTAGAGCTGCTCTATATAATGTACAGTGCTAACTACTGAGCCACCGTGCTGCTCTATATATTGTACAGTGCTAACCACTGAGCCTCCATGCTGTCCTATATATAGTACAGTACTAACCACTGAGCTGCTCTATATATTGTACAATACTAACCACTGAGCCACAGTGCTGCTCTATATATAGGTACAGTACTAACCACTGAGCCACAGTGCTGCTCTATATATAGTACAGTGCTAACCACTGAGACATCGTGCTGCTCTATATATTAGTACAGTGCTAACCACTGAGCCACCATGCTGCCCTATAAATAGTACAGTGCCAACCACTGAGCCATCGTGCTGCTTTATATATAGTACAGTGCTAACCACTGAGCCACCGTGCTGCCCTATATATAGTACAGTGCTAACCACTGAGCCATCGTGCTGCTCTATATATAGTACAGTGCTAACCACTGAGCCATCCTGCTGCTCTATATATAGTCCAGTGCTAACCACTGAGCCATCCTGCTGCTCTATATATAGTACAGTGCTATCCACTGAGCCACCGTGCTGCCCTATATATAGTACAGTGCTAACCACTGAGCAACCATGCTGCTCTATATATAGTACAGTGCTAACCACTGAGCCACTGTGCTGCTCTATATATAGTACAGTGCTAACCACTGAGCCAACTTGTGCTCTATATATAGTACAGTGCTAACCGCTGAGCCACAGTGCTGCTCTATATATAGTACAGTGCTAACCACTGAGCCACCATGCTGCCCTATAAATAGTACAGTGCCAACCACTGAGCCATCGTGCTGCTTTATATATAGTACAGTGCTAACCACTGAGCCATCCTGCTGCTCTATATATAGTACAGTGCTAACCACTGAGCCACCGTGCTGCCCTATATATAGTACAGTGCTAACCACTGAGCCATCGTGCTGCTCTATATATAGTACAGTGCTAACCACTGAGCCATCCTGCTGCTCTATATATAGTACAGTGCTAACCACTGAGCCACCGTGCTGCTCTATATATAGTACAGTGCTAACCACTGAGCCATCGTGCTGCTCTATATATAGTACAGTGCCAACCACTGAGCCACCGTGCTGCCCATGATGGTAATTTGCAACGAAAATGTGCATGCGGCAAACGTTTTGATATCAGAGGAGCCTAGAGCACTGACCTGTACAGGTAGATGAAGAAGCACAGTAGATGGAATCCCAGTTTGATCATGGCCTCTTTCATGTGAGACTTTAGTTGTCCCCGGTTGTGGATTTCTGTTGGATCAAAGACCCCCAAATTTCCACTTGGCACCATGATAAACCTGAATGACAAAAAAATTGTTGTATAAATAACTTTTTTTAAATTATTAAATGTATATCAATGTATTTGTATCTGAAAAACAATTAAAATCCTGACACAAAGCTTCAAACTGAGCAACACGATGAAAGTGTTGCCACCACTAGGGGGTGCTCAGCGCTGACTGAGCACAATGCTGTATTCATCCATCAGCAGAATCTGAGCCGTCACTCACCGGTAGATGTTCCACACCGCCACTGGTAAATTCAGCAGGAAGATGAACCAGTGCAAGGACACCAGCATCAATACCGACACCAGAGTGTGACTGACCAGCTCCGAGACCACCCACTGCCGGAAGAGGAACAAGCTGACAATCAACACACAGGAATAAGGCATCATTCGTCACCCCCTCCAGCTGGTTCATGTTGGGAGTTGTAGTACAGCAGCCGCAGATCACACACCAAACTCACAACCAGCCTGGAGACCCTCTTTACAATTGAACACATTTTAGCTTCATTAAAGGGGTTGTCCAGGCTTTTTGGATAATCTGTGTATATCTAGGCTGCACAATGTTGACAGTTTGTAATTTACATCCTGTCAGCATTTTGCATTGTCATCCAGATATCACTCTTTTGCGGCTGCCACAGAACGTCCAGGGGGCGCGTGTGTTGGAGCCTGCATCTAAATGGAGACCTGGCCGTTATACCCAGACTACTCCAAATACGCCCCCTCCCCCAGTCTACAGTTTGCCCGGCCACCCGGACTCCTACAAGCCCACCTCAGTCTCACCGACCCCACTGCATACAGCGGTCCCCTCCTCCACTGACACAATGTGCTGAATGCGCAGCTGTGAAGGAGATTCGGCACACTGTGTCAGTGCAGGAGGGGACCGCTAAACGCAATATGGCGTGTGCACTCTCCTAGTCCCCTGTGGCCCTGTATTATGGCGTGTGCGCTCTCCTAGTCCCCTGTGGTCCTGTATTATGGCGTGTGCGCTCTCCTAGTCCCCTGTGGCCCTGTATTATGGCGTGTGCACTCAACCTATGGTCCTGTATTATGGCGTGCGCGCTCTCCTAGTCCCCTGTGGCCCTGTATTATGGTGTGTGCGCGCTCTCCTAGTCCCCTGTGGCCCTGTATTATGGTGTGTGCGCGCCTCTCCTAGTCACCTGTGGCCCTGTATTATGGTGTGCGCGCTCTCCTAGCCCCCTGTGGCCCTGTATTATGGTGTGCGCGCTCTCCTAGTCCCCTGTGGCCCTGCATTATGGTGTGCGCGCTCAACCTGTGGCCCTGTATTATGGCGTGCGCGCTCTCCTAGTCCCCTGTGGCCCTGTATTATGGCGTGCGCGCTCTCCTAGTCCCCTGTGGCCCTGTATTATGGCGTGCGCGCTCTCCTAGTCCCCTGTGGCCTGTATTATGGTGTGTGTGCTCAACCTGTAGCCCTGTATTATGGTGTGCGCGCTCTCCTAGTCCCCTGTGGCCCTGTATTATGGTGTGTGCGCTCAACCTGTAGCCCTGTATTATGGTGTGCGCGCTCTCCTAGTCCCCTGTATTATGGTGTGCGCGCTCTCCCAGTCCCTGTGGCCCTGTATTATGGTGTGGCGCGCTCTCCTAGTCCCCTGTGGCCCTGTATTATGGTGTGCGCGCTCTCCTAGTCCCCTGTGGCCCTGTATTATGGTGTGCGCGCTCTCCTAGTCCCCTGTGGCCCTGTATTATGGTGTGCGCGCTCTCCTAGTCCCTGTGGCCCTGTATTATGGTGTGCGCGCTCTCCTAGTCCCCTGTGGCCCTGTATTATGGTGTGTGCGCGCTCTCCTAGTCCCCTGTGGCCCTGTATTATGGTGTGTGCGCGCTCTCCTAGTCCCCTGTGGCCCTGTATTATGGTGTGTGCGCGCTCTCCTAGTCCCCTGTGGCCCTGTATTATGGTGTGTGCGCGCTCTCCTAGTCCCCTGTGGCCCTGTATTATGGTGTGTGCGCGCTCTCCTAGTCCCCTGTGGCCCTGTATTATGGTGTGTGCGCGCTCTCCTAGTCCCCTGTGGCCCTGTATTATGGTGTGTGCGCGCTCTCCTAGTCCCCTGTGGCCCTGTATTATGGTGTGTGCGCGCTCTCCTAGTCCCCTGTGGCCCTGTATTATGGTGTGTGCGCGCTCTCCTAGTCCCCTGTGGCCCTGTATTATGGTGTGTGCGCGCTCTCCTAGTCCCCTGTGGCCCTGTATTATGGTGTGTGCGCGCTCTCCTAGTCCCCTGTGGCCCTGTATTATGGTGTGTGCGCGCGCTCTCCTAGTCCCCTGTGGCCCTGTATTATGGTGTGTGCGCGCGCTCTCCTAGTCCCCTGTGGCCCTGTATTATGGTGTGTGCGCGCGCTCTCCTAGTCCCCTGTGGCCCTGTATTATGGTGTGTGCGCGCTCTCCTAGTCCCCTGTGGCCCTGTATTATGGTGTGTGCGCGCTCTCCTAGTCCCCTGTGGCCCTGTATTATGGTGTGTGCGCGCTCTCCTAGTCCCCTGTGGCCCTGTATTATGGTGTGTGCGCGCTCTCCTAGTCCCCTGTGGCCCTGTATTATGGTGTGCGCGCTCTCCTAGTCCCCTGTGGCCCTGTATTATGGTGTGCGCGCTCTCCTAGTCCCCTGTGGCCCTGTATTATGGTGTGCGCGCTCTCCTAGTCCCCTGTGGCCCTGTATTATGGTGTGCGCGCTCTCCTAGTCCCCTGTGGCCCTGTATTATGGTGTGCGCGCTCTCCTAGTCCCCTGTGGCCCTGTATTATGGTGTGCGCGCTCTCCTAGTCCCTGTGGCCCTGTATTATGGTGTGCGCGCTCTCCTAGTCCCCTGTGGCCCTGTATTATGGTGTGCGCGCTCTCCTAGTCCCCTGTGGCCCTGTATTATGGTGTGCGCGCTCTCCTAGTCCCCTGTGGCCCTGTATTATGGTGTGCGCGCTCTCCTAGTCCCCTGTGGCCCTGTATTATGGTGTGCGCGCTCTCCTAGTCCCCTGTGGCCCTGTATTATGGTGTGCGCGCTCTCTCCTAGTCCCCTGTGGCCCTGTATTATGGTGTGCGCGCTCTCCTAGTCCCCTGTGGCCCTGTATTATGGTGTGCGCGCTCTCCTAGTCCCCTGTGGCCCTGTATTATGGTGTGCGCGCTCTCCTAGTCCCCTGTGGCCCTGTATTATGGTGTGTGCGCTCTCCTAGTCCCCTGTGGCTGCTACCCTGTTTCCCCGAAAATAGGGTGCCCCCCAAAAGTAAGGCATGCTTGTTGGGGACGCCCTACCTCCTAATATAAGGCACCCCCCGATTATAAGGCGTACCTCCTCAGCATGCCACTGATCACAAGACCAGGGCATGCATCTGTGTCTCGCTCCCCGCTATCCCCGCTGTCTGGTGCCCGCCACTTTGTACCGCTCTTCTGCCACACTGCAGTGCTCACAGCCCAGGAGCACAGCCATGAATCACAGCTCCGGAGCTCTGTGCCAGTCTCTGCCCATGAGCCCTGCGCCAATCACAGCGCAGGAATCATGGGCCATCTGACGTCAGTAGCCTCTGATTGTTCCTGGCCTGTGATTCTGTCAATTTTTTTTGGCTAATATAAGACACCCCCTGAAAATAAGACATGGTGCAACTTTTGGAGCAAAAATTAATGTAAGACAGTGTCTTATTTTCGGGGAAACACTGCATCAGTGGAGCCGAGGACTGCAGCCTCTCTGTGCACAGTGGAGCTGATGCTCCTCTTCTCTATCTCCTGCAGTACAGAGCCAGTCCTCCCTACACTGCAGCTGCCGGCTCTGTGCTACAGAACGTGTAGACAGGAGGAGCATCAGCTCCACTGTGCACAGAGAGGCTGCAGTCCTCGGCTTCACCGACAGCTGCCACAGGGGACTAGGAGAGCGCACACACACATAATACAGGGCCACAGGGTGAGCGCACACACCATATTGCATTCAGCGGTCCCCTGCTGCATTGACACAATGTGCCGAATCTCCTCCACAGCTGCGGATTCGGCACATTGTGTCAGTGGAGGAGGGGACTGCTGTATGCAATGAGGGTGGCTGGGACTGGGGTGGGCCTGCAGGAGCCTGGGGGTGGCCGAACATGCTGTAGACTGGGGGAGGGGGCTTGTTTGTAGGACAATGGGCGTAACATCCAGTTCTGCATTTACTTGCAGGCTCCAACACACACACGCCTCCTGGACATTCTCTTGCAGCCACAGTGATATCTGGGTATCTATGCAAAATGTTAACAGGATGTAAATTACAAACTGTCAACATTCTGCAGCCTGGATATACATGTAAATTATCCAAAAAAAAAAACAGACAACCCCTTTAATATAACTTTTTTTGATATTCTACAATTTACTTTTCATGATCGAAAACATAATGCTATAATTTCAAGTTATTAAACCCTAAAATTGACATAAAGGCACTGTATACATAGGAATATACCCTGTGTTATAATGCCAGAGCTGCACTCACTATTCTGCTGGTGCAGTCACTGTGTACATACATTACATTACTGATCCTGAGTTACCTCCTGTATTATACTCCAGAGCTGCACTCACTATTCTGCTGGTGCAGTCACTGTGTACATACATTACATTACTGATCCTGAGTTACCTCCTGTATTATACTCCAGAGCTGCACTCACTATTCTGCTGGTGTAGTCACTGTGTACATACATTACATTACTGATCCTGAGTTACCTCCTGTATTATATACTCCAGAGCTGCACTCACTATTCTGCTGGTGCAGTCACTGTGTACATACATTACTGATCCTGAGTTACCTCCTGTATTATACTCCAGAGCTGCACTCACTATTCTGCTGGTGCAGTCACTGTGTACATACATTACATTACTGATCCTGAGTTACCTCTTGTATTATACTCCAGAGTTGCACTCACTATTCTGCTGGTGCAGTCACTGTGTACATACATTACATTACTGATCCTGAGTTACCTCCTGTATTATACTCCAGAGCTGCACTCACTATTCTGCTGGTGCAGTCACTGTGTACATACATTACATTACTGATCCTGAGTTACCTCCTGTATTATACCCCAGAGCTGCACTCACTATTCTGCTGGTGCAGTCACTGTGTACATACATTACATTACTGATCCTGAGTTACCTCCTGTATTATACTCCAGAGCTGCACTCACTATTCTGCTGGTGCAGTCACTGTGTACATACATTACATTACTGATCCTGAGTTACCTCCTGTATTATACTCCAGAGCTGCACTCACTATTCTGATGGTGCAGTCACTGTGTACACACATTACATTACTGATCCTGAGTTACCTTCTGTATTATACTCCAGAGCTGCACTCACTATTCTGCTGGTGCAGTCACTGTGTACATACATTACATTACTGATCCTGAGTTACCTCCTGTATTATACTCCAGAGCTGCACTCACTATTCTGCTGGTGCAGTCACTGTGTACACACATTACATTACTGATCCTGAGTTACCTCCTGTATTGTGCTCCAGAGCTGCACTCACTATTCTGCTGGTGCAGTCACTGTGTACATACATTACATTACTGATCCTGAGTTACCTCCTGTATTATACTCCAGAGCTGCACTCACTATTCTGCTGGTGCAGTCACTGTGTACATACATTACATTACTGATCCTGAGTTACCTCCTGTATTATACTCCAGAGCTGCACTCACTATTCTGCTGGTGCAGTCACTGTGTACATACATTACATTACTGATCCTGAGTTACCTCCTGTATTATACTCCAGAGCTGCACTCACTATTCTGATGGTGCAGTCACTGTGTACACACATTACATTACTGATCCTGAGTTACCTTCTGTATTATACTCCAGAGCTGCACTCACTATTCTGCTGGTGCAGTCACTGTGTACATACATTACATTACTGATCCTGAGTTACCTCCTGTATTATACTCCAGAGCTGCACTCACTATTCTGCTGGTGCAGTCACTGTGTACACACATTACATTACTGATCCTGAGTTACCTCCTGTATTGTGCTCCAGAGCTGCACTCACTATTCTGCTGGTGCAGTCACTGTGTACATACATTACATTACTGATCCTGAGTTACCTCCTGTATTATACTCCAGAGCTGCACTCACTATTCTGCTGGTGCAGTCACTGTGTACATACATTACATTACTGATCCTGAGTTACCTTCTGTATTATACTTCAGAGCTGCACTCAAGCCGATCAGTTTTGCAGCTGAAAAACGGATCCTTTTTGCTTTAATTATTGTATTATCTATAAGTGTCACTTATGACAGTTTGTATATGAACCTCTGACTTGTAAAGCTCTGCGGAATATGTTGGAGCTATATAAACATTATCCTCAAAAAATGCATAAAAACTGCTGAGTGTGAATGTAACCTTATACAGATTGTAATAAGACAATCCGCGCGCCCTCTGACCTTATTGAGCTTGGAGCAGCAGGATCGGGCATTGATGTAGTCACATTCTAAGTCTGACAGGGTGATTATCTGGAGATCTGTGATAAGGACAATAATAAATGGCGGATGTGGGCAAAGTGCAGACGGTGAATTGTCACACAGACACTGGAGAGGACACGATCCGGAGAAACAGTCACAGTGTATAATGTCTGTCTCCTCAGCCCCCACTGTATACCCTCAACCAACACCACCCCCCCACCCCCATCCCACCCCAGTGTATTAATTTTGGCTCCCTCACCCTCTGGTGTACAACCTCTGGCCCCCTCACCCCCCAGCCCCCCTATTGGTGTATAACATCCACCCCCTAGTGTATAATGTCAGGCCCCTCATACCCCTTTGTATACCCTCTGCCTCCCGCCATGCTCTCTGCCTTAGCTTCCATGTGACACAGCGTCCGGTGGTGCGGAGGTCTGTGACACCAGCGCGTCCTGTATTCAGAGCCACCTGGGCAACAAGTCCATCCATGACATTTCTTCCTCCATCACCTGGGAACGATATTACTGAGAAGGGAAAGGAACAACAGCAACTCAGACCCCGTAACATTATAGAGCGGGGGACCAAGAGCTGAGGAGCAGAGAACAGAAATGTCCCCACCGCTATGCTGACCCCATAGCTGCAGCGTCCAGACCTCCTCTAACATCACCAGGCACAAAGCCGAGCAGCTGCAGCCGTACATCACCAGGCACAAAGCCGAGCAGCTGCAGCCGTACATCACCAGGCACAAAGCCGAGCAGCTGCAGCCGTACATCACCAGGCACAAAGCCGAGCAGCTGCAGCCGTACATCACCAGGCACAAAGCCGAGCAGCTGCAGCCGTACATCACCAGGCACAAAGCCGAGCAGCTGCAGCCGTACATCACCAGGCACAAAGCCGAGCAGCTGCAGCCGTACATCACCAGGCACAAAGCCGAGCAGCTGCAGCCGTACACACCAGGCACAAAGCCGAGCAGCTGCAGCCGTACATCACCAGGCACAATGCCGAGCAGCTGCAGCCGTACACACCAGGCACAATGCCGAGCAGCTGCAGCCGTACACTCACCAGGCACAAAGCCGAGCAGCTGCAGCCGTACATCACCAGGCACAAAGCAGAGCAGCTGTAGCCGTACATCACCAGGCACAAAGCAGAGCAGCTGTAGCCGTACATCACCAGGCACAAAGCCGAGCAGCTCAGCCGTACATCACCAGGCACAAAGCCGAGCAGCTTGTAGCCGTACATCACCAGGCACAAAGCCGAGCAGCTTAGCCGTACATCACCAGGCACAATGCCGAGCAGCTTAGCCGTACATCACCAGGCACAAGCCGAGCAGCTTAGCCGTACATCACCAGGCACAAGCCGAGCAGCTTAGCCGTACATCACCAGGCACAAAGCCGAGCAGCTGCAGCCGTACATCACCAGGCACAAAGCCGAGCAGCTGCAGCCTTACATCACCAGGCACAATGCCGAGCAGCTGCAGCCGTACATCACCAGGCACAAATGCCGAGCAGCTGCAGCCGTACATCACCAGGCACAAAGCCGAGCAGCTGCAGCCGTACATCACCAGGCACAAATGCCGAGCAGCTGCAGCCGTACATCACCAGGCACAATGCCGAGCAGCTGCAGCCGTACATCACCAGGCACAATGCCGAGCAGCTGCAGCCGTACATCACCAGGCACAATGCCGGGGTCAGATGGAGGGTGTGAAGCTGTCCTGTGCAGTGACGGGTCACACTGCTCTATCTGTGGCCGCAGACCTCTCCTGTAATGTGATGAGGGTTTGTTACAATGTATCAGTCTGAAGAACCCTATACAGTTAACCTACCGTATATAAGAGACCCCAGTAACCCCTTTAACCAGTAATCACCCGGATGTGGACCTCCCTCTCAGGTCGGCAGCACATAAGTGCTCCCGTGACTGACCGCCCCCCTCACTGCCACAGTCCCCCTCCCCCATCTCTCAGGACAACATGGCGGCGCCCCCCAGACATCAGCGGAGAAAGGATACAAAGTAGACGGCGAGGAAGATGAGGGCGCAGCAGTCAATGAGTGAGAAGATGAAGAGCGCGGCCTCCATCCTGCCGCCGCCAACACTCCGTACAAATCACCAATCCGCCGCGCCCTCATCGGGTACACGTGACCCAGCCTGCCGCGGGGCACGCCGGGACATGGAGTTCTGTTCACATGACGCGTGGGCGTGTCATCACGTGATGCCGTGCAGACGGGAGCCGTTCGGGGACAGTTCTGGTTGACTCTGATGACATCAATATCACGTGACTTTGATAAAAATTTAAACAAACCAAAAAAAAATATCACGGGGGGGATTGTATGGATGAGAAAGTCAATAGTACGGGCCGATGTGTACAATTCTGTGTAACGATGAATTGTCCAATCAGGTGGCTGCTAATGTTGTCTACAAAGGCTTTTAATAATGAAAGGAGGGTTTATTGATTGGTTGTAATTGGCAACAGGTTTCTAACATTGTTATAGGTCTCTTAGTTCCTCTAGGAACAAAGAGACCTATAACATTGTCTATCGTGACAGTGACCCCCTCCGGTAACAGTGGCCCCTCCAGTGACAGGACCCCTCCGGTGACAGTGACCCCTCTGGTGACAGTGACCCCTCGGTGACAGCGTCTCTCGGTGACAGTAACCCTCGGTGACAGTGGCCCCTCTGGTGACAGTGGCCCCTCTGGTGACATGGCCCCTCTGGTGACAGTGACCCCTCTGGTGACAGTGGCTCCTCTGGTGACATGGCCCCTCTGGTGACAGTGACCCCTCTGGTGACATGGCCCCTCTGGTGACAGTGGCCCCTCTGGTGACATGGCCCCTCTGGTGACAGTGGCCCCTCTGGTGACAGCGGTCCCTCTTGTGACAGTGACCCCTCTGGTGACAGTGACCCCTCTGGTGACAGTGGCTCCTCTGGTGACATGGCCCCTCTGGTGACAGTGACCCCTCTGGTGACAGTGGCTCCTCTGGTGACAGCGGTCCCTCTTGGTGACAGTGACCCCTCTGGTGACAGTGACCCCTCTGGTGACATGGCCCCTCTGGTGACAGTGACCCCTCTGGTGACAGTGACCCCTCTGGTGACATGGCCCCTCCAGAGACAGTGATCCCTCTGGTGACAGTGACCCCTCTGGTGACAGTGACCCCTCTGGTGACATGGCCCCTCCAGAGACAGTGACCCCTCCGGAGACAGTGACCCCTCTGGTGACAGTGGCTCCTCTGGTGACATGGCCCCTCTGGTGACAGTGACCCCTCTGGTGACAGTGGCTCCTCTGGTGACATGGCCCCTCTGGTGACAGTGACCCCTCTGGTGACAGTGGCCCCTCTGGTGACATGGCCCCTCCAGAGACAGTGACCCCTCTGGTGACAGCGGTCCCTCTGGTGACAGCGGTCTCTCTGGTGACAGTGACCTCTCTGGTGACAGTGGCCCCTCTGGTGACAGTGACCCCTCTGGTGACAGTGGCTCCTCTGGTGACATGGCCCCTCTGGTGACAGTGACCCCTCTGGTGACAGTGACCCCTCTGGTGACAGCGGTCCCTCTTGTGACAGTGACCCCTCTGGTGACAGTGGCCCCTCTGGTGACAGTGACCCCTCTGGTGACAGTGGCTCCTCTGGTGACATGGCCCCTCCAGAGACAGTGACCCCTCTGGTGACAGTGACCCCTCTGGTGACAGCGGTCCCTCTGGTGACAGTGACCCCTCTGGTGACAGTGGCTCCTCTGGTGACATGGCCCCTCCAGAGACAGTGACCCCTCTGGTGACAGTGACCCCTCTGGTGACAGCGGTCCCTCTGGTGACAGTGACCCCTCTGGTGACAGTGACCCCTCTGGTGACAGTGACCCCTCTGGTGACATGGCCCCTCCAGAGACAGTGACCCCTCTGGTGACAGTGACCCCTCTGGTGACAGTGGCCCCTCTGGTGACAGTGACCCCTCTGGTGACAGTGGCTCCTCTGGTGACATGGCCCCTCCAGAGACAGTGACCCCTCTGGTGACAGCGGTCCCTCTGGTGACAGTGACCCCTCTGGTGACAGTGGCTCCTCTGGTGACATGGCCCCTCCAGAGACAGTGACCCCTCTGGTGACAGTGACCCCTCTGGTGACAGCGGTCCCTCTGGTGACAGTGACCCCTCTGGTGACATGGCCCCTCCAGAGACAGTGACCCCTCTGGTGACAGCGACCCCTCTGGTGACAGTGACCCCTCTGGTGACAGTGGCTCCTCTGGTGACATGGCCCCTCCAGAGACAGTGACCCCTCTGGTGACAGTGACCCCTCTGGTGACAGTGGCCCCTCTGGTGACAGTGACCCCTCTGGTGACAGTGGCTCCTCTGGTGACATGGCCCCTCCAGAGACAGTGACCCCTCTGGTGACAGCGGTCCCTCTGGTGACAGCGGTCCCTCCGGTGACAGTGGCCCCTCATATCTTCCTCCTTTCTTGCCTTCCCATTGTTCTCACTGTTATCGTCACCATTACAACTTTCTCATCTTTTCTTATTTCATTATGTTTAAGACATTTCCAAAAAAACAGCAATTTTGTCTAATAATATATATATTTTGTTCCGTTGCTCATTGTAGGGAATACATATTGTGATATTTCATTTCTTCAGACAGTCACGCATATATTTTTTAACTATAATGTAAAGTTTTTCATGTTTTTTTCTACATTTTTTATTTTTTTCCTCCTAGTGAAGGTGACCCGGCGATCACTGTAACATCAGCGCATTGTCACATAAGCTACAGTGAGGTAAAAACATGGCGGACGCCGCAGCCTTCTGCTGGAGCCCTGTCTGCCATGACAGCGCCAATGGTACCCCCCTATTTGTGGTGCAGGTGGTCAATTTGGGTCAGATGGGTACACCTCCCATCCCGATTCTAACCACTGGGTGCGCACATCCACCATATATATAGGATGGGTGTTGTAAATTGAAATTGGGGTATAGTGCGCCCCCACCACAGCCAGCCTCGGTCCTGTCCCCAGGGTGTAACCCAATTGGCAAAACCGCACCCGGGCCCTGGACCCCTTGGGGACCCAAAAAGTCCCTACGGCCTATAAGAAAAGACCAATGCTATGAAAGATTTGCAATGATTGAGGGCCCTGTTGGAGTTTTTGCTTTAGGGCCACTGGCGCTGTGTCTAGTTTGGATCCACCAGGCTCTGACTCTAAAGACATTGACAATCCTGTATTGCAGCTACATGCATCCTCCACTATAGGGAGCTCACTACACACATATGTGCAGCTTTATATAGAGTAAGAGAGCACCCCCTACTGCCACATATTCCTGGAATGTAGGACAGCCGCTGTCAGCCCACAATATGGTGGCGTGGCCCTAAATTCTTTACATGTTTAAGTTATGAAAATGATCAGATATTGAGCAGAATGGAAACTCCGGAATTCAGCTTTTATCCTGTACATTGTGGACGCGGTGTAACCCACTGCCTTCTCGCCAGGTCACGTGGTGGATCCGCACTCACTGCTAGCAGAAGGGCCTGTAAATGGGATGTAAGCCCAGACCCTAGTGGATCCAGTCAGTGGCGTAACTTCAAGCCCAGGGGCCCTGATGCCAAAGCTCCAACGGGGCCCCCAATTATTGCAAATCTTTAATAGCATTAGTCTTTTTCTATAGGCCTTCTGGGGCCCCCCTAGGCTGCAGGGCCCGGGTGCGATCGCAACCCCTGCACCTGCTGTAGTTACACCCCAGGATCCAGTAGTATCTGGGGCAAGGGGGAGTCTGGCAGGACAGGAGCTGAACCTGTCTGGACGGCATTTAGGAATTGGAAGGTTCAGAGTCTGGAAGGGATAAAGGGCCCCAGCACTTGTAAATCACTTTACAGAAACAATATGTTCTGATTGGTTATTCACATCGTCAAATCCAGGGAGATACTTTTTTTTTTCACTACTGTCTTGACCCCGCTGCCTTCAGCCACTATTGTGCTGACCCCACTGCCTGCAGCCACTATTGTGCTGACCCCACTGCCTGCAGCCACTATTGTGCTGACCCCACTGCCTGCAGCCACTATTGTGCTGACCCCACTGCCTGCAGCCACTATTGTCCTGACCCCACTGCCTGCAGTTACTACTATCCTGACCCCGCTCCCCGGAGACACTACAGTCCTGACCCCACTGCCTTCAGCCACTATTATCCTGACCCCACTACTCGCAGTCACTATTGTCTTGACCCCGCTGCCCGCGCCCACTATTGTCCTGGCCCCACTGCCCGTGGTCACTATTGTCCTGGCCCCGCTGCCCGCGGTCACTATTGTCTTGACCCCGCTGCCTGCAGTCACTATTGTCTTGACCCCCGCTGCCCCACGCCCACTATTGTCCTGGCCCCACTGCCCGTGGTCACTATTGTCCTGGCCCCGCTGCCCGCGGTCACTATTGTCTTGACCCCGCTGCCTGCGGTCACTATTGTCCTGACCCCGCTGCTCACGCTCACTATTGTCCTGACCCCGCTGCCCGCGGTCACTATTGACCTGACCCCACAGCCACTATTGTCCTGGCCCCGCTGCCTGCAGACACTATTGTCCTGACCCCGCTGCCTGCAGTCACTATTGTCCTGACCCTGCTGCCACTATTGTCCTGACCCCGCTGCCTGCGGTCACTATTGTCCTGACCCTGCTGCCTGCAGACACTATTGTCCTGGCCCCGCTGCCTGCAGTCACTATTGTCCTGACCCCTCTGCCAGCAGCCACTATTATCCTGACCCCACTGCCTGCAGTCACTATTGTTCTGACCCCGCTGCCCGCAGTCACTATTGTCCTGACCCCGCTGCCCGCTGTCACTATTTTCCTGACCCCGCTGCCCGCGGTCACTATTGTCCTGACCCCGCTGCCCGCGGTCACTATTGTCCTGACCCCGCTGCCTGCAGTCACTATTGTCCTGGCCCCGCTGCCTGCAGTCACTATTGTCCTGACCCCGCTGCCACTATTGTCCTGACCCCGCTGCCTGCGGTCACTATTGTCCTGACCCTGCTGCCCACAGTCACTATTGTCCTGACTCTGCTGCCTGCAGTCACTATTGTCCTGACTCTGCTGCCTGCAGTCACTATTGTCCTGACCCCGCTGCCCGCAGTCACTATTGTCCTGACCCCGCTGCCCGCAGTCACTATTGTCCTGACCCCGCTGCCCGCAGTCACTATTGTCCTGACCCCGCTGCCCGCTGTTACTATTTTCCTGACCCCGCTGCCCGCGGTCACTATTGTCCTGACCCCGCTGCCCGCGGTCACTATTGTCCTGACCCCGCTGCCTGCAGTCACTATTGTCCTGGCCCCGCTGCCTGCAGTCACTATTGTCCTGACCCCGCTGCCTGCAGTCACTATTGTCCTGACCCCGCAGCCCGCAGACACTACAGTCCTGACCCCGCAGCCCGCAGACACTACAGTCCTGACCCCGCTGCCTGCAGTCACTATTGTCCTGACCCCGCTGCCTGCAGTCACTATTGTCCTGACCCCGCTGCTTGCAGTCACTATTGTCCTGACCCCGCTGCCCGCAGTCACTATTGTCCTGACCCCGCTGCCCGCAGTCACTATTGTCCTGACTCTGCTGCCTGCAGTCACTATTGTCCTGACCCCGCTGCCCGCAGTCACTATTGTCCTGACCCCGCTGCCCGCAGTCACTATTGTCCTGACCCCGCTGCCCGCAGTCACTATTGTCCTGACTCTGCTGCCTGCAGTCACTATTGTCCTGACCCCGCTGCCCGCAGTCACTATTGTCCTGACCCCGCTGCCCGCAGTCACTATTGTCCTGACCCCCGCTGCCCGCAGTCACTATTGTCCTGACCCCACTGCCTGCAGTCACTATTGTCCTGACCCCGCTGCCGCGCAGTCACTATTGTCCTGACCCCGCTGCCCGCAGTCACTATTGTCCTGACCCCGCTGCCCGCAGTCACTATTGTCCTGACCCCGCTGCCCGCTGTCACTATTTTCCTGACCCCGCTGCCCGCGGTCACTATTGTCCTGACCCCGCTGCCCGCAGTCACTATTGTCCTGACCCCGCTGCCTGCAGTCACTATTGTCCTGGCCCCGCTGCCTGCAGTCACTATTGTCCTGACCCCGCAGCCCGCAGACACTACAGTCCTGACCCCGCAGCCCGCAGACACTACAGTCCTGACCCCGCTGCCTGCAGTCACTATTGTCCTGACCCCGCTGCCTGCAGTCACTATTGTCCTGACCCCGCTGCTTGCAGTCACTACTGTCCTGACCCCGCTGCCTGCAGTCACTATTATCCTGACCCCGCTGCTTGCAGTCACTATTGTCCTGACCCCGCTGCCTGCAGTCACTACTGTCCTGACCCCGCTGCCCGCAGTCACTATTGTCTTGACCCCGCTGCCCGCTGTCACTATTTTCCTGACCCCGCTGCCCGCGGTCACTATTGTCCTGACCCCGCTGCCCGCGGTCACTATTGTCCTGACCCCGCTGCCTGCAGTCACTATTGTCCTGGCCCCGCTGCCTGCAGTCACTATTGTCCTGACCCCGCTGCCACTATTGTCCTGACCCCGCTGCCTGCGGTCACTATTGTCCTGACCCTGCTGCCCACAGTCACTATTGTCCTGACTCTGCTGCCTGCAGTCACTATTGTCCTGACTCTGCTGCCTGCAGTCACTATTGTCCTGACCCCCGCTGCCCGCAGTCACTATTATCCTGACCCCACTCCCTGCAGCCACTATTGTCCTGACCCCGCTGCCTGCAGTCACTATTGTCCTGACCCCGCTGCCTGCAGTCACTATTGTCCTGACCCCGCTGCCTGCAGTCACTATTGTCCTGACCCCGCTGCCCGCAGTCACTATTGTCCTGACCCCGCTGCGCAGTCACTATTGTCCTGACCCCGCTGCCTGCAGTCACTATTGTCCTGACCCCGCTGCCCGCAGTCACTATTGTCCTGACCCGCTGCCGCAGTCACTATTGTCCTGACCCCGCTGCCCTGCAGTCACTATTGTCCTGACCCCGCTGCCTGCAGTCACTATTGTCCTGACCCCGCTGCCCGCAGTCACTATTGTCCTGACCCCGCTGCCGCAGTCACTATTGTCCTGACCCCGCTGCCCGCAGCACTATGTCCTGACCCCGCTGCGCATCACTATTGTCCTGACCCCGCTGCCCGCAGTCACTATTGTCCTGACCCCGCTGCCTGCAGTCACTATTGTCCTGACCCCGCTGCCCGCAGTCACTATTGTCCTGACCCCGCTGCCCGCAGTCACTATTGTCCTGACCCCGCTGCTGCCGCCCTGCAGTCACTATTGTCCTGACCCCGCTGCCCGCTAGTCACTATTGTCCTGACCCCGCTGCCTCGCGTCACTATTGTCCTGACCCCGCTGCCTGCAGTCACTATTGTCCTGACCCCGCTGCCTGCAGTCACTATTGTCCTGACCCCGCTGCCCGCGACACTATTGTCCTGACCCCCGCGCCCGCAGCACTATGTCCTGACCCCGCTGCCTGCAGTCACTATTGTCCTGACCCCGCTGCCTGCAGTCACTATTGTCCTGACCCCGCTGCCTGCAGTCACTATTGTCCTGACCCCGCTGCCTGCAGTCACTATTGTCCTGACCCCGCTGCCTGCAGTCACTATTGTCCTGACCCCGCTGCCTGCAGTCACTATTGTCCTGACCCCGCTGCCTGCAGTCACTATTGTCCTGACCCCGCTGCCTTGCAGTCACTATTGTCCTGACCCCGCTGCCTGCTAGTCACTATTGTCCTGACCCCGCTGCCTGCAGTCACTATTGTCCTGACCCCGCTGCCCTGCAGTCACTATTGTCCTGACCCCGCTGCCTGCAGTCACTATTGTCCTGACCCCGCTGCCCGCAGTCACTATTGTCCTGACCCCGCTGCCTGCAGTCACTATTGTCCTGACCCCGCTGCCTGCAGTCACTATTGTCCTGACCCCGCTGCCTGCAGTCACTATTGTCCTGACCCCCACTGACCGCTGCCTGCAGTCACTATTGTCCTGACCCCGCTGCCTGCAGTCACTATTGTCCTGACCCCGCTGCCTTGCAGTCACTATTGTCCTGACCCCGCTGCCTGCAGTCACTATTGTCCTGACCCCGCTGCCTGCAGTCACTATTGTCCTGACCCCGCTGCCTGCAGTCACTATTGTCCTGACCCCGCTGCCTGCAGTCACTATTGTCCTGACCCCGCTGCTGCAGTCACTATTGTCCTGACCCCGCTGCCTGCAGTCACTATTGTCCTGACCCCGCTGCCTGCAGTCACTATTGTCCTGACCCCGCTGCCCGCAGTCACTATTGTCCTGACCCCGCTGCCCTGCAGTCACTATTGTCCTGACCCCGCTGCTCAGTCACTATTCTGACCCCGCTGCCCGCAGTCACTATTGTCCTGACCCCGCTGCCTGCAGTCACTATTGTCCTGACCCCGCTGCCTGCAGTCACTACTGTCCTGACCCCGCTGCCTGCAGTCACTATTGTCCTGACCCCCGCTGCCTGCAGTCACTATTGTCCTGACCCCGCTGCTTGCAGTCACTATTGTCCTGACCCCGCTGCCTGCAGTCACTACTGTCCTGACCCCGCTGCCTGCGGTTACTAATGTCCTAAAAACACTACAAAAAAATCCCATATGTGAATCATATTGGTGCTAAAAACTACAAATCCCAGAAGGCCATTGATGAATGAACATCACGTGGTCGGTCTTTATCACGTGATATTACGTCATCATCCCGCTCCGGAACTCGTGGATGTGTACAGGACCCTGTGTGATGACGTCACGGTCAGCGCCGTAGTTTTTACAGTTTTTTTCTGACTTTCTACAGGGAATCGTTGCTTTAATAGTGAGATCACTTGTGAAGGAGACCAGGAAAAAGGTGATTTTATGAGTAGAGTGTTGGACAGGCAATGATCCGGACACCTATGTGAAAAGACTCTATGTGACAGGCAGCGGACGAGGCAGGCAATGCTGCGGGCAGCTATGTGTGAGGACCCCCGGCTCACATGTGAATTAAGATCTGTGCACCGGGGAATCTGCGGCTATGAAGATCCGTCCTGTGTCTCCGGGAATAGACCGGAGGCTGAAGCACCGGCTCTCACAGGTAGGGAGGGGCCCCTGAGTAGGTTCCAGCTGGGGCCCCTTATTCTAGAGCACCTCACCGCTGAACTTTCACTTCCTGATGAACTTTTCCATGTTATCAGTAGTGGCTGATACTTGTAGTGCTCCACAGCGTCCCATCTTGCAGTCTTTGGTCATTCCCTAACCCCATGCTTTACACTGCAGCTCCTCTATTCCCTCCCCCATGCTTTACACTGCAGCTCCTCCGTTCCTCCCCCATGCTTTACACTGCAGCTCCTCCGTTCCTCCCCCATGCTTTACACTGCAGCTCCTCTATTCCTCCCCCATGCTTTACACTGCAGCTCCTCCCCCATGCTTTACACTGCAGCTCCTCTATTCCCTCCCCCATGCTTTACACTGCAGCTCCTCTATTCCCTCCCCCATGCTTTACACTGCAGCTCCTCCCCCATGCTTTACACTGCAGCTCCTCTATTTCCCTCCCCCATGCTTTACACTGCAGCTCCTCTATTCCCTCCCCCATGCTTTACACTGCAGCTCCTCTATTCCCTCCCCATGCTTTACACTGCAGCTCCTCTATTCCTCCCCCATGCTTTACACTGCAGCTCCTCCGATCCTCCCCCATGCTTTACACTGCAGCTCCTCCGATCCTCCCCCAGCTTTACACTGCAGCTCCTCGGTCCTCCCCCAGGCTTTACACTGCAGCTCCTCCGTCCTCCCCCAGGCTTTACACTGCAGCTCCTCCGTCCTCCCCCATGCTTTACACTGCAGCTCATCCGGTCCTCCCCCATGCTTTACACTGCAGCTCCTCCGTCCTCCCCCATGCTTTACACTGCAGCTCCTCCGGTCCTCCCCCAGCTTTACACTGCAGCTCCTCCGGTCCTCCCCCAGGCTTTACACTGCAGCTCCTCCGGTCCTCTCCCATGCTTTACACTGCAGCTCCTCCGGTCCTCCCCCATGCTTTACACTGCAGCTCCTCCGTTCCTCCCCCAGGCTTTACACTGCAGCTCCTCCGTCCTCCCCCAGGCTTTACACTGCAGCTCCTCCTTTCCTCCCCCAGGCTTTACACTGCAGCTCCTCCGGTCCTCCCCCAGGCTTTACACTGCAGCTCCTCCGGTCCTCCCCCATGCTTTACACTGCAGCTCTCTCCCCCATGCTTTACACTGCAGCTCCTCCGGTCCTCCCCCAGGCTTTACACTGCAGCTCCTCCGGTCCTCCCCCAGGCTTTACACTGCAGCTCCTCCGGTCCTCCCCCATGCTTTACACTGCAGCTCCTCCGTTCCTCCCCATGCTTTACACTGCAGCTCCTCCGTTCCTCCCCCAGGCTTTACACTGCAGCTCCTCCGTTCCTCCCCCAGGCTTTACACTGCAGCTCCTCCGGTCCTCCCCCAGGCTTTACACTGCAGCTCCTCCGTCCCTCCCCCAGGCTTTACACTGCAGCTCCTCCGTTCCTCCCCCAGGCTTTACACTGCAGCTCCTCCGGTCCTCCCCCAGGCTTTACACTGCAGCTCCTCCGGTCCTCTCCCATGCTTTACACTGCAGCTCTCGTCCTCCTTACATCTCGGTCCTCTCCCATGCTTTACACTGCAGTCTCCTCCGGTCCTCTCCCCCCATGCTTTACACTGCAGCTCCTCCGTCCTCCCCCATGCTTTACACTGCAGCTCCTCCGGTCCTACTCCCATGCTTTACACTGCAGCTCCTCCGGTCCTCTCCCATGCTTTACACTGCAGCTCCCCCGGTCCTCTCCCATGCTTTACACTGCAGCTCCTCCGGTCCTCTCCCATGCTTTACACTGCAGCTCCTTATCCGCTTCGTCCTCTCCCATGCTTTACACTGCAGCTCCTCCGGTCCTCTCCCATGCTTTACACTGCAGCTCTTCGGTCCTCTCCCATGCTTTACACTGCAGCTCTTCCGTTCCTCTCCCATGCTTTACACTGCAGCTCTCCTTCCCTCCCCATCTTTTTACACTGCAGCTCCTCCGTTCCTCCCCCATGTTTTACACTGCAGCTCCTCCGTTCCTCCCCCATGCTTTACACTGCAGCTCCTCCGTTCCTCCCCCATGCTTTACACTGCAGCTCCTCCGTTCCTCCCCCATGCTTTACACTGCAGCTCTTCCGTTCCTCCCCCATGCTTTACACTGCAGCTCTTCCGTTCCTCCCCCATGCTTTACACTGCAGCTCCTCCGGTCCTCTCCCATGCTTTACACTGCAGCTCCTCCGGTCCTTTCCCATGCTTTACACTGCAGCTCCTTCGGTCCTCTCCCATGCTTTACACTGCAGCTCCTCCGTTCCTCTCCCATGCTTTACACTGCAGCTCCTCCCTCATGCTTTACACTGCAGCTCCTCCGTTCCTCCCCCATGTTTTACACTGCAGCTCCTCCGTTCCTCCCCCATGCTTTACACTGCAGCTCCTCCGTTCCTCCCCCATGCTTTACACTGCAGCTCCTCCGTTCCTCCCCCATGCTTTACACTGCAGCTCCTCCGTTCCTCCCCCATGCTTTACACTGCAGCTCCTCCGGTCCTCTCCCATGCTTTACACTGCAGCTCCTCCAGTTCAGATCTGCTGCTTTGTAGCACCATAAACTCCTGTAATTTACATTAAGTCTCCCTAATTTATAAAAAAAAAAATCAACAGTTTCTGCCGATAGACTGGAAAAGGAGCCATAACATGGGGCGACTGTGTCCAACCTGTATAGGAGCAGATGCCCAGGATAGCTGTAAGAGTCACATCCTCCTCCCTGCTCTATAGTGGCGTCTTCCTGCTGCTGTTACTTCCTCCTCCATACTTTACACTACGGCTCTGATCGCTCCTGTGCACCATCACTGCCCCCCTCCATCAGACTTTGTCATCACAAACCTTCACATTTCACACGCTGTTTCTTTTATTTTTGTTATTCTCTGCAGTATTTGAGCAGTGAGAGATGCGGCGGGTACGTGGACATCGCGACTGTGGCTGCCGACCTCCAGAAGACTTACAGGTAACACACAGGACCGGACGGTGCAAGGAGAACAGGTCACAATGTCAGGATTCTCCCCAGCAGAGCGCCTATTAATGGTGCACAGCAATATGGCTGATTTCATGCAGGAACAGCGCCTCCCTGACCTTGGGTTGTCTGTGGTACTGCAGAATAACCCCATTGAAGTGATTGGTGCTGACCCGAGGTCAGAGGATGGTGGGGAGCGGAGGAGTCGTCTCCTGCCATCATCTGATCTGCACCTTCTCCTCCCCATGGATGCTCAGCACCAGCCATGGCCGGATAATCCAGGGGAAGACACATAGATAGGAAGTGGGGGTTCATTGGAGGGGGGGAAAGGAAGTGTCCCGGTGTCCCCTCCTGTCTGACCTCCGTGTGCAGCACAGTTTACACAACGACCGTCCATCCAGTGATTATCACACTGGGCTCCTGCCCTACAGAATAGAGCCCGAGTGACCATCACCGTCTGCACCGGCCGAGAGCTGTGATGGGAAGACGGACGCTGTCCTCTGACACACTCCATTGCTTTATTTTCAATTCTTTTTCTTTTACTTCTTTTTTCTTTTCAGTTTCTCTTATATTTTCTCTTTTAATAGATTATTTTTCAAACAAAAACACTTTTTTTTCTTTTCCCCCCTCCCCAATAGTGGAGTCAAATATTCCTTATAAGAGGAAACCCCTCTTTTTCAGCACTTATGGAGCATTTTGCCCCCATAGTCACTTGCTGTATTTGCTCCTTTCAGCGTCACCACATCCTATAATAATCTGTGTTTTGTCTCCAGCTCAGAATACGGCAGACGGAAGCGGAACGCCTTCAAAATCCAAGTAGAGAAAGGTGAGTGATCTGGTGACATCACTGATACCGTGAGGCTGCAACAGCCAGCGAGCGGAGGGATGAAAGTGTGCTGCTGCGTACTGACTGTGGGGGAAGGGTTCAGCCGTTAGAAATAATGGAGGATGATGACATACTTGGCTCTTCTTTCTCGCACTCTATCACAGAAGTGATATCTGTGTTTGCTGAGTGAATAGAAGCCTCACAGGCCCCCCGCTGTCTGCCCACAGCTTGCCTGCAGCGTGCCCGCTGTCCTCCCGCAGCGTGCCCGCTGTCCTCCCGCAGCGTGCCCGCTGTCCTCCCGCAGCGTGCCCGCTGTCCTCCTGCAGCGTGCCCGCTGTCTGCCCACAGCGTGCCCGCTGTCCTCCCGCAGCGTGCCCGCTGTCCTCCCGCAGCGTGCCCGCTGTCCTCCCGCAGCGTGCCCGCTGTCCTCCCGCAGCGTGCCCGCTGTCCTCCCGCAGCGTGCCCGCTGTCCTCCTGCAGCGTGCCCGCTGTCCTCCTGCAGCGTGCCCGCTGTCCTCCTGCAGCGTGCCCGCTGTCCTCCTGCAGCGTGCCCGCTGTCCTCCTGCAGCGTGCCCGCTGTCCTCCTGCAGCGTGCCCGCTGTCCTCCTGCAGCGTGCCTGCTGTCCTCCTGCAGCGTGCCCGCTGTCCGCCCGCAGCGTGCCCGCTGTCCTCCCGCAGCTTGCCCGCTAACCCGCCTCGCAGCTTGCCCGCTAACCCGCCTCGCAGCTTGCCCGCTATCCCGCCTCGCAGCTTGCCCGCTAACCCGCCTCGCAGCTTGCCCGCTAACCCGCCTCGCAGCTTGCCCGCTAACCCGCCTCGCCGCTTGCCCTCTCCTGGTGACTCAAGGCCTCTCTCACCTCTGCAGTCTTTGCATCCTCTGGAGAGAAGACAGCAGCCATCAGGAGAGCAGAGGCCCCTGATCATCAGTTTATAGGGATAATCCTTACACACTTCCCCATCAGGAGATGAGTGAGGCCGGTGACTTCGCCACTGTAGATTTCTGCTGACTCGCATCTGTGGTTGTCGCGTATCATGAATAGGCCGATGAGGCTGGTTTGAGGGCCAGCTCTGTCCCAGTGTCGCCATCTTTCTCCTACACATGTACTTCAGCTTCAACTGATGGCGGCTTAAGAAGATACTTTAAAGTAAAGTGAACCCTGCGCTGCCCCCGTGCACAGTATGGCCACTGATGGAGTCACAGGGCCCGCCACCATCAGCCACGTCCGCACTCCGGGCCACATGGACTCACGACGGTCACGCGCTCCTTGTGTATTAGACGATGTTTGGTGACTTTATTTATTTTTTATCTTCTTTTCTAGTATTTAAAGTTATCTGTGATGAAAATGACGACATCAGGAGTCTGGAGGAATCGCATGTGGCCAAGCGGGCAAAGAAAGCGGCTGACGGGTGAGCGGGCGACGATTCAATCAGCCAGACGGGCACGTGAGGATGGGGCCATAATTGGGAGAAATACGTTTTTGCCTATAAAACAACCTACAAAAAATATGGCGAGATACAGACCAAGAGGTAGAATAAAACAATATGGTATTGAGTACAGTGAAGGAAATAAGTATTTGATCCCTTGCAGATTTTGTAAGTTTGCCCACTGACAAAGACATGAACAGTATTGTAACAGTGAGAGATAAAATCCAGAAAATCACATTGTGTAAATTATATTAATAAAAAATAGCAGATAAATACTGGGCACTGCTGCGCTGCAGGGACCGGTGCTACGTAAGGGTGCGAGTGAAGCAGGTTCGTGTGCCCGGGTGCACGCTTATTAGGCAGCAATTAGCAGTGGATAAGAAAAAAATGCGGCACTCACCGAGCAGAGCTTTTTCCTTTTTTATTTCAGAGTCCTCTTACATGGTTTCTCTGCGATGGGGGAGGGAGTGGGGAGACATACAGGTGACTGATTCCGTTTCGGAGCACCTGCCCCTTCTACGGACCTAGTTGACAACTGGTTTGTGCACATGTCAGGAGGGATTTTGCTCCACTCCTCTTTGCAGATCTTCTCTAAATCACTAAGATTTTCAGGCTGTCACTTGGTAACTCAAAGCTTCAGCTCCTCCATAAGTTTTCTATGGGATTAAGGTCTGGAGACTGGCTAGGCCACTCCATCACCTTAATGTGCTTCTTTTTGAGCCGCTCCTTTGTTTCCTTGGCTGTATGTTTTGGGTTATTGTTGTGCTGGAAGACCCAGCCACGACCCATTTTTACTGTCCTGGTGGAGGGAAGGAGGTTGTCACTCAGGATTTTATGTTACATGGCTCCATCCATTGTCCCATTGATGCGGTGAAGTCGTCCTGTGCCCTTAGCAGAGAAACACCCCCAAAACATAATGTTTCCTCCACCATGCTTGACTGTGGGGATGATGTTCTTTGGGTCATAGGCAGCATTTCTCTTCCTCCAAACAAGGCGAGTCGAGTTAATGCCAAAGATCTCGATGTTTGTCTCCTCTGACCACAGCACCTTCTCCCAATTACTCTCACAATCACCAAGGTGTCATTGGTAATCTTCAGACAGGGGCACATGTGTCTTCTTGAGCAGTGGGACTTTGCAGCACTGCAGGATTTAATCCATTCCGGTGTAATGTGTTACCAATGCTTTTCTTGGTGACAGTGGTCCCAGCTGCCTTGAGATCATTAACAAGTTCCCCCCGTATTGTCTTCGGCTAATCTCTCACCTTCCTCATGATCCTGGATCCCCCACGAGGTGAGATCTTTCATGCAGCCCCAGATTGATGTGGATTGACCTCATTTTGTATTTCTTCCATTTTCTTCCTATTGCCCCCACAGTTGTCTCCTTCTCCCCCAGCTTTGTCTTCCTTATGGTTTTGTAGCACATTCCAGCCTTGCGCAGGTCTAGGATCTTTTCCCTGACATCCTTACAAAGCTCTGTGCTCTTCCCATGTTGTAGAGGTTAGAGGTGACTGATTCATTGAGTGTGTGGACAGGAGTCTTTATACAGGTGACAATGTAAGACAGCTGTCTGTAATGCAGGGAACCAGGTGATTAGGAGCCGATAACTGCTCTGTAGGGGCCAGAATTCCTAATGGTTGGGAGGGGAACAAATATCATTTTCTTCTGCAAAATGCAAATACATTTATATAATTCAGACAATGTGATTTTCTGGATTTTATTTTTGATATTCTGTTAAAATTAACCGACTCTTAATATTATAGACTGATCATGTCTTTGTCAGTGGTCAAACTTACAGAATCAGCAAGGGGTCAAATACTTATTTCTTTCACTGTATATATACATACAAAATACACTGAACTGGGGAGTCAACAATATTCAGGTATGTAGGTGTATACACCAATCATATAAGTGTAGGTAGTCACATATAAGTGCATAGCGGCAATAGATAGAAAAGGACAGACTCGCCCAGTGTGCGTTTCGCATGTAGCTTCATCAGGGTTCGCCTATACAGTTTAGTGATCTGCAGCCGGCTGCTTTTTCTGGTCAGAACATGCTGAGAGTTGTAGTTTCACAACTGTACTACTTCCCACCTACAATAAGGATATTACACCTGAAAAAGCGCTAGAAAGAATGAACACCGGTCATGTTTTCTTTCCAGCTTCTTCTAACCTCTTTGAAGAGTGACCACTCCATTCTTTAGGCGCTCACTATTTATACAAGGGGAGTAAAATGTAAAAAAAAAAAAAAGTCTGTGGCAAAAAGACCCCAGAAAAGACTCCTGAGGAATAACATCTCCGGTGTTTTCCTGAAGCTTCTTCTGCTTGAAATGCTTGGTGGCTTCACAAAGTTTGAGTCGTCGTCTGTACGTGATCCAGTGGATTCAGATGATGAAGCACATTGTGATTATTTTCTCTTCTGCAGGATCTGGAATTCCAGTCTGACGACTCCACCGACACCGATGATTACACAGATCAGCCCGTGAGTACAGACTATAGACAGGACTCTGACCATAGGAGCTGACACTCTACAGGACAGAGGACCCTGCTGACCATAGGAGCTGATACTACTGGAGAGAGGACCCTGCTGACCATAGGAGCTGACAATCTACAGGAGAGAGGACCCTGCTGACCATAGGAGCTGACACTACTGGAGAGAGGACCCTGCTGACCATAGGAGCTGACACTACTGGAGAGAGGACCCTGCTGACCATAGGAGCTGACACTACTGGAGAGAGGACCCTGCTGACCATAGGAGCTGATACTACTGGAGAGAGGACCCTGCTGACCATAGGAGCTGATACTACTGGAGAGAGGACCCTGCTGACCATAGGAGCTGATACTACTGGAGAGAGGACCCTGCTGACCATAGGAGCTGACACTACTGGAGAGAGGACCCTGCTGACCATAGGGGCTGACACTACTGGAGAGAGGACCCTGCTGACCATAGGAGCTGACACTACTGGAGAGAGGACCCTGCTGACCATAGGAGCTGACACTACTGGAGAGAGGACCCTGCTGACCATAGGGGCTGACAATCTACAGGAGGGAGGACCATGCTGACCATAGGAGCTGACACTCTACGGTAGAACTCTGACCCCACTGACAATAAAAGCTTACACCCTACACGAGAGAGGATCCTGCACATAAGAGCTTACACTCTACAGGGGGTGGTCTTCGTCCTATTTAGGGGGCGGACTTGGGGTCTTCACCATTGTTTCCGTCCCTTCCTGTTGTCTTTGGGGTCACAGATCCTGATATTTTGTTCTTCCTCCGCACTTGGGCTCCATCTTTCTTTGCACATATTAATTCGTTCTCTCTTCCTTTTTAGTCCTCCAATCATATGAACAGTTCACTGCTGTCATTGTACCGGAAAGGAAATCCTGAGTGCACCCTGGACTCTCCTTCCAAAATCGAGACCCCGGACACCAGCACCCCCGCCACCCACAGATCCTCCCGATCCGACGGGCCAGGAAACGCCGCGGAGCTGAGATCCTCCGGAGCCGGATGGTTTATCGACAAGACGCCCAGCAAACGACCAGAGAAGAACGTCTTCATAGATCTGTGCGAGGACGGAGACGGGGGGCAGCGGACCGAGGAGAACCAGGTACTGGACCCGGGTATATCCCCGCTGAGGGGTGGGAAATGGATGAACACAGGGGCAAACAAATCCACATGTCGGCTAAGACATTTTATACTCGGTGCATCCAAAGCTGCATTTACATGTGTAACGAATTTTCCACTGACCCTGGTAGCTCTATAGCGCCCCCTCAATGCTCAGGCCAATCAGGGAACTGACTGAGGATAAAAGAAGGACCACAGCTGTCTTGGCAATGCTGTTTTATTAAGGCGACCCCCGGTGAGTGTGGTAACACAAACACTAATTGCTGCCACCAGTTTCACGTTTGATATAAGCCCGGCTTGTAGCAGTCAGAAACCAACCCAGATAGCGTATAATGTTAAACGAGCACACGGATGTGGGAGTTTGTGATTGAGATAAAAGAGCAGCCTAAGATTACATTTATATAGTTAATCACCATTTGGGCACAATAGAATTTATGTACAGGACCTCCCTACAATGCTTGGCCATGCTCCTAAGGCTCAGGTGTGTGTCCTCCACGTGCCTGTATGACCTCTCTACAATGCCAGGGCATCCTCCTGATGAGGCTCAGTAGTGTGTGTCCTCCACGTGCCTGTATGACCTCCCTACAATGCCTGGGCATGCTCCTGGTGAGGCTCAGTAATGTGTGTCCTCCACGTGCCTGTATGACCTCTCTACAATGCCGGGGCATGCTCCTGGTGACGCTCAGTAGTGTGTGTCCTCCACGTGCCTGTATGACCTCCCTACAATGCTTGGCCATGCTCCTGGTGAGGCTCAGTAATGTGTGTCCTCCACGTGCCTGTATGACCTCTCTACAATGCCGGGGCATGCTCCTGGTGACGCTCAGTAGTGTGTGTCCTCCACGTGCCTGTATGACCTCACTACAATGCCGGGGCATGCTCCTGATGAGGCTCAGTAGTGTGTGTCCTCCACGTGCCTGTATAACCTCCCTACAATGCCGGGGCATGCTCCTGATTAGGCGACAGATGTTCCAAGGGATTAAAGCATCAGTCACCTCATGGACAGTCTGTGGTGCCATGTGGCTTTGGTGGATGGAACAAGACATGATGTTCTGGATTGGATTCAGGTGTGGGAACGGGCAGGACAGTCCATAGCGTCAATGCCTTCATCATGCAGGAACTGCTGACACACATTCAGCCACATGAGTCCTAGCATTGTCATGTATCAGAGGTCGCTCAGGGCCCCCTGCACAGAAGTGTGAATGACTTGGAGTTACATTATGATGCCCAAGGGTTCCCTTTATTCTTTTGTACAATAATAAATATGTTGCACAAAAGAATAATTCTTTTTCTGGGAGTGTTTTTTGCCTCTAAAAAAAAAAAACAATAATTAATATCAAAATAACAAATGTCTCGGAATATAAATATATTTCTCTATCATTTCATTGGGGACACAGGACCATGGGTGTATGCTGCTGCCACTAGGAGGCGACACTAGGCAAATAATAATGCAAAAAGGAGATATTTGTGTACTCGCCGTAAAACCTCTTTCTCGGAGCCTTCAAATGTATCAGTTGGATGAAGCAATTTTCTAATTGGTCCATAGTAATGATGTCACCGCCTTGTGTGTACAGCTCCTCTGCAGACTTGTGTCTCCATGGTAACAGACGACAGGCTCTGTAGTCTGATTCTGCCATGTGTTTTTTTGTTTTTTTTCTTCCATTACTGGCTGAACTGACAAATGTGTTTTTGTTTTGTTTTTTTCTATTGAATTTATTTTCCCTTCCCTTTATCCACAACTACTTTCTCAGTAACTCTCTTAACCTTTTGGCCCTTACTGAAACCTGGATCCAGGACTCAGACACTGCCTCCCCTGCTGCTATCTCCTACGGCGGTCTGCACTTCTCTCATTCCCCGAGACCTGGAAACAGACGTGGTGGTGGAGTTGGCCTACTCCTGTCCCCACAATGTACTTTCCAGGTCATCCCCCCCGCTCCATCACTCTCATTCCCTTCTTTTGAGGTTCACACCATTAGGTTGTTCCGTCCCCTCTCCCTCAGAGTAGCGGTGGTGTATCGCCCCCCAGGTTCAACCACCCACTTCCTCGACCACTTCTCCGCATGGCTGCCGCACTTCATGTCCTCAGAATTACCAACCCTCATCCTGGGAGACTTTAACATCCCCATAAACAGCCTCAACTCCACATCTGCATCCCAGCTCCTAGCTCTAACCAATTCTCTTGGCCTCTCGCAACTCTCAACCTCCGAGACACATAAGGATGGTAACACCCTTGACCTGGTCTTTACCCGACTCTGCTCTTCCTCCTCCTTAGACAACTCATCTCTTTCTCTCTCTGATCACAACATTCTCACCTTCACACTCTCAAACCCTCGCCCATCACAGCATAGTCCGACCTATCACACATTCAGAAATCTACAGGCCATCAACCCTCATACACTCACAGACTCTCTTCTCTCATCACTGTCCCCAATCTCCTCCTTCTCCTGCCCCAATCTGGCTGTGAATTACTACAATGACACTCTCAAAAGTACCCTGGACCAAGTAGCACCCCTCACCCTTAGAACCTCCAAACACAGAGTAAAACAGCCCTGGGTCACATCACAAACTCGATTCCTCCAGCGATGCTCGAGGAGTGCCGAACGCCTATGGAGGAAAAGTCGCTCACCAGGAGACTTCATCCATTATAAATTCATGCTAAAAACCTACAACTCTGCCCTTCACCTTGCCAAACAGACCTACTTCACCACCCTGATCTCCTCACTAGCCAACAACTCAAAGAAACTTTTTGACACCTTTCACTCTCTCCTCAGTCCGAAAGTGCAGGCTCCTATCACTGACCTCTGTGCTGATGATCTGGCCTCTTACTTCACAGAGAAAATAGAAAACATCCGTCAGGAAATCAGCTCCCAACCTTCAAGTGTTTCTACTCCCATCTCTCCCCACATCCCCTCTGGCTCACTCTCCATTTTTGACCCAGCCACAGAAGAAGAAGTCTCCAGGCTCCTCTCGTCCTCACGTCCCACTACATGCACCTCTGACCCCATTCCCTCACACTTACTACAGACCCTCTCTCCAGTGGTCACCAGTCACTTAACCACAATCTTCAATCTCTCCCTCTCTACTGGCATCTTCCCCTCCTCCTTCAAACACTCTATCATTACTCCACTACTAAAGAAAACGTCCCTTGACCCATCCTGCACAAATAACTACAGACCAGTCTCCAATCTCCCCTTCATCTCTAAACTCCTGGAGCGCCTGGTCTACTCCCGCCTCACCCGTTACCTCTCCACTCACTCTCTTCTAGATCCATTACAGTCTGGTCTACTCCCGCCTCACCCGTTACCTCGCCACTCACTCTCTTTTAGATCCATTACAGTCTGGCTTCCGCCCCCTTCCACTCTACAGAAACCGCCCTCATCAAAGTGACCAATGACCTTCTGACAGCAAAACGTAATGGTGACCACTCTCTGCTTATCCTTCTTGACCTCTCTGCGGCTTTTGACACTGTCGACCATCAGCTCCTACTCTCTATGCTGCACTCCATTGGCATCAAGGACACGGCTCTCTCCTGGTTCTCTTCCTATCTTCCTGACCGCTCTTTCAGTGTATCATTCTCTGGCTCCACTTCCCCCCCTCTTCCCCTCACTATTGGGGTCCCTCAGGGTTCAGTCCTTGGACCTCTTCTATTCTCTCTCTACACAGCCCCGATTGGACAGACCATCAGCAGGTTTGGCTTCCAGTACCATCTTTATGCTGATGACACACAACTATACACTTCAGCCCTGACCTTACCCCTGCGGTATTAAAGAACACCAATGACTGTCTAACCGCAGTCTCCAACATCATGTCCGCTCTCTATCTGAAACTCAACCTTTCCAAAACTGAACTTCTTCTGCTCCCACCCTCTGCCAACCTCCCTAAACCTGACATCTCTCTCTCGGTGTGCGGCACCACGATAACGCCCAGTCAGCAGGCTCGCTGTCTCGGTGTTTTGATGGACACTGATCTCTCCTTCACCCCATACATACAATCTCTCACCCGCTCCTGTCGCTTGCACCTGAAAAATATCTCCAGAATTCGCCCTTTCCTCACCACGGGAACAACTAAAACCCTCACCGTGGCCCTGATTCATTCCCGCCTTGACTACTGTAATTCTTTATTAGCTGGCCTCCCCCACAGTAAGCTTTCCCCTCTCCAGTCTATCCTCAATGCAGCAGCCAGAATCACCTATCTAGCAAACTGTTACTCAGATGTTACTACTCTGTGCCAGTCACTACATTGGCTGCCCGTACACTATAGAATCCAATTCAAATTGCTCGTTGTCACCCACAAAGCTATTCATGGTGCGACACCTCCTTACCTCTCCACCCTCATCTCTGTCTACCACCCCACCCGTCCCCTTCGCTCTGAACATGACCTCAGACTAACATCGGCATTAATCCGAACCTCCCATTCCCGACTTCAAGACTTCTCTCGAGCTGCACCAAAACTCTGGAATGCTCTACCCCAAGAAATTAGGACCATCCACAACTTGCATAGCTTCAGACGCTCCCTAAAAACACACCTCTTCAGGGCGGCCTATCCTTCTCCCTAACAGTAGTCACTTAGACGTAAGATATTCATTGTTATAAGCCCCTGTACTTTGTGTTCCCATCCCGTCTTAGATTGTAAGCTCCTTCGAGCAGGGTCACCTTCATTTTCTGCCTTTCTTATTGTATTTCCTAAGTTGATTCTATGTTTTTGGTATGTAACTACTGTTCTGCATTACGTTTCTGTACCGTATATTTTTCTTATATGTACCGTTGTACTGTAAAGCGCTGCGGAATATGTTGGCGCTATACAAATAAAGTATTATTATTATTATTATTATTATTATTATTATTATTATTATTAAAAAAATAACTTTTTCTCCATCCTTGATAGAAATCAATGGATACATCTCTTTTGGAATCTGAGAAGAAAAAGACAAAAGTAAAGAAACCCCGGAGAGGGAAGACGACGGAGGATGTAGATGAAGAAATAAAGAACATTCTAATGAAGAAGAAAGGTAAGAGGGACAATACGGTTTATTTTAATCTGGCGCATGTTCGCAAACCGGATCCAGTTATTGCCCATTGATTTTTTTTTTTCATTGGCTCTCTGGTTCGTGTGGTTCCATCAGATTCCCGCCAGATCCAGCAGAAATTTTGTTGTGGATCTGCGAAAAACTGCCACCAACCAGATCCTGAAGGATCTAGCATACATTAAAATGAAAGTGAATGGGCGCTGGATTCGGTTTTAAAGAACCAGGCAGGATCTGGTAAAACTGGATCCAGTATGCATACTGAGCATGCGAGTCTCACTAGAAGGTAGATGGAGCTCCCCAGTCTCCCGCTGCTGCTTCCTGGGCCGCTCATTATGCGCTGAACTTCAACGGCCAGTTAAAGACTCTCACGCTCTATGAGCGCGTCTGTGATTGGCTGTTGCACTCAAGACTCCACCCCCACAATCTGTACCAGTGTCTTTTTGGTTGCCATATACATTAGTGTATGGTAACCAACCTGCCATCATAGTGTGTAAAATAAATGAATAACGGGGAAAAAAATGACGTAGCGCTTCGCTGTATTTTCAATCTCAGCAGATAAAGCGGACAGCTGCGAGCTGCCACCTTCAGATGCCTAGCTTTACCTTGGTGAGCAATGTAAAATACAGGGGAGCCCATTTTTTTTATTTATTTTTATTTATTTATTTAAATAATTAACAAATAAAATGTGTGGGCTTTGCCCTATTTTTAATTGCCAGCCAGGGTAAAACTAGACAGCTGGGGGCTGGTATTGTCAGCTGGGTATATCTACTTGTAAAATGATCGTCATGACTTAGAAATATTGTTAAGAAAAATAGTAATTTTCATTGTACCAATTTGGTTGTGTTTATTTTTTCCTGTGATTTCTATTTAAAGCAGAAACCATTGAGTTACAGAAATCGTTTGTTCGCTTTGAAGATGTTGGAGGAAATGATGACACCCTGACCGTACGTATCATCACTACAATATTTCATTGTTCTGTATTGTGCTGCTGCAGAGCATCCTATTAGACCTAGGCTGCTGCAGAGCATCCTATTAGACCTAGGCTGCTGCAGAGCATCCTATTAGACCTAGGCTGCTGCAGAGCATCCTATTAGACCTAGGCTGCTGCAGAGCATCCTATTAGACCTAGGCTGCTGCAGAGCATCCTATTAGACCTAGGCTGCTGCAGAGCATCCTATTAGACCTAGGCTGCTGCAGAGCATCCTATTAGACCTAGGCTGCTGCAGAGCATCCTATTAGACCTAGGCTGCTGCAGAGCATCATCACACTCCTCGGCTGCTGCAGAGCATCATCACACTCCTCGGCTGCTGCAGAGCATCATCACACTCCTCGCTGCTGCAGAGCATCATCACACTCCTCGGCTGCTGCAGAGCATCATCACACTCCTCGGCTGCTGCAGAGCATCATCACACTCCTCGGCTGCTGCAGAGCATCATCACACTTCTCGCTGCTGCAGAGCATCATCACACTCCTCGGCTGCTGCAGAGCATCATCACACTCCTCGGCTGCTGCAGAACATCATGTCTGATTCCCAGTTGCTCTCTCTTTACAGGACGTGTGTAAGCTGTTAATCCATATGCGTCACCTGAAGTCTACCAGCACCTGGGGGTGGTGCCTCCCCGTGGTTTCCTGTTACACGGTCCACCGGGATGCGGGAAGACATTGCTGGCGCAGGCTATCGCTGGGGTAAGAGGCTTTGTGGTTTCTATTTTGTCATGAAGTTGAAGAGTTAATCTGCTAGAAGCTTTTCAAGCAGATAATATCAATGTGGTAAACATTGCTGCCATTCCTTGATTCACGAGACTCGTCCCCGATATGACTGCTGACCCCAGCCGCTCATAATGATGCTGAGGTGACTCTGCTCCTCTGCCCCAGTCTACACAGTAAAGCTGACCGTGAGCTGCAGAAAGCGGGCAATGTGCGATTATGGCCAGTGTGAACCCGGATTATCATTGTTGTTAGACCTTATATTGGCGCGAATACAGACAAAAGTGGCCCCCTGACTTCTCGGGCCCCTGCGTGTGGGTTCTGGTTGCTCTAATGATATGTCCACCTCCAGCCATCTTTATGTAACTCATTACGTCATGTCTTCTAAGGAGCTGGACCTACCCATGCTGAAGGTGGCAGCCACAGAGATGGTGTCCGGGGTCTCGGGGGAATCTGAGCAGAGAAGCTGCGGAGCCTCTTTGAACAAGCTTTGGTAAATTCATTACTTAATTGCTCTGTGCTGCTGTGGGATGCCTCATTCCTATGTTTTCAGCAGGTTTTTACATGTCGGGGTTAGAGAAAGGAATAACAACCTTCGGACTGGTGATATTTTCTGTTGCAGAGCAGCGCTCCGTGCATCCTGTTCATTGACGAGATCGATGCCATAACTCCCAAGAGAGAAGTGGCGTCTAAGGACATGGAGCGGAGGATTGTGGCCCAGCTACTCACCTGCATGGACGGTATTAGCTTCTACTTGCCTCGAGGTGATGGGACATGGGGTGGGGCTGCGTTCCTTGGAGGTGATGATGCTTCCTGGGGTTGTCGGTCCCAGGGTGGAGGTGCGGATGTGTCCCGGGGGTGATTGTGCAGATGTGTCCCGGGATGATGATGGTGCGGATGCGTCCCGGGATGATGATGGTGCGGATGCGTCCCGGGATGATGATGGTGCGGACGCGTCCCGGGATGATGATGGTGCGGACGCGTCCCGGGATGATGATGGTGCGGACGCGTCCCGGGATGATGATGGTGCGGATGCGTCCCGGGATGATGATGGTGCGGATGCGTCCCGGGATGATGATGGTGCGGACGCGTCCCGGGATGATGATGGTGCGGACGCGTCCCGGGATGATGATGGTGCGGATGCGTCCCGGGATGATGATGGTGCGGACGCGTCCCGGGATGATGATGGTGCGGATGTGTCCCGGGGGTGATTGTGCAGATGTGTCCCGGGATGATGATGGTGCGGATGCGTCCCGGGATGATGATGGTGCGGACGCGTCCTGGGATGATGATGGTGCGGATGTGTCCCGGGGGTGATTGTGCAGATGTGTCCCGGGATGATGATGGTGCGGATGTGTCCCGGGGGTGACTGTGCAGATGTGTCCCGGGATGATGATGGTGCGGATGCGTCCCGGGATGATGATGGTGCGGATGTGTCCCGGGATGATGATGGTGCGGACGCGTCCCGGGATGATGATGGTGCGGACGCGTCCCGGGATGATGATGGTGCGGACGCGTCCCGGGATGATGATGGTGCGGACGCGTCCCGGGATGATGATGGTGCGGACGCGTCCCGGGATGATGATGGTGCGGACGCGTCCCGGGATGATGATGGTGCGGACGCGTCCCGGGATGATGATGGTGCGGACGCGTCCCGGAGGTGAGTCATCCTGGCAGTTTCTCTATGATCTCTTTGCTTCCTGGGGGTCTCTGTTTGGTTTTGCCTCGGTCTGGACCTCCCATCATTCTTTCCGCCTTCTTCTTTCAGACTTGAACAATCCATCGGTCACCGCTCAGGTTCTCGTCATCGGTGCCACAAACAGACCCGACTCCTTAGACCCGGCCCTCCGGCGAGCGGGAAGGTTTGACCGGGAGATATGCCTGGGGATTCCAGACGAAGGGGCGCGACTAAGGTGAGCGAGGAAAGAAATGGCTGAAGGGGCTGGAATATAACTATGAGATTATATATAAATGTACATAGTCTGGTGCCCCCAGATCCAGGAGGTGTGACTGAGGTACTGCGCCCTTGTGACCACCCAGATTAGACTCACTGGGTGGATGTAGTGAATCGGCACAGCAGGGGGCGCTGTAACATGAGTACAGCAGCCCTATTCACACAAAGGTGCCTCTTCTTGGTTCCTGTGAAGTTCATTCTTCCACCACTAGAGGGAGCCAAGAGTTCACTGCTGAATTAAAGGGATTTTCTGCTTTTATAAAAGCAATAAAGAATCCGTATCTATCTGTGTAATCTGCTCCCACCGGGCCAGAAGGGACACCCTGACCGGCGGGTGCCGCACCATCTATTCCAGTCTGATGGAGACTGAGCTGTGTATATAATCCTGGTGTTGCCGGCACCCTGATCCCTGCCTGTTCTCACTCTCAGGATCCTGAAGACATTGTGTCGGAAGCTCCGGCTCCCAGACGGCTTCGACTTCCAACGTTTGGCTCATCTGACGCCGGGATACGTCGGCGCAGACCTGATGGCGCTCTGCAGGGAGGCAGCGATGTGTGCGGTGAACAGAGCATTGATCCAGCTGCAGCATCAACCAGTAATGGAGCCTGAGATGAAGGATCCAACGGCGAAACCACCTGTGCCAGAAGCCACACCAGCTCAGGTGAGCGCTGGAGATCTCCTCTTTCCTATTAACCCCTTATGTCAGCTCCCAGCCTTTGATATAGGTTTACATGCCGAGCCCTCCTCTTTCCCAGCAGATGATGGTTGTGATAATCAGCCATCATCTGCCTCTAAGTGCACTGTCAATTTTTGCCTCCTGATCCCTGCTGTTCTTTTTCTTTCCTATAGACGGAGCTGCAGCGGTTGCTGGCGGTGCTGATGGACCCGGCGCCATTCCCGGAGCAGCAGCTGCAGGGTTTGTGCATTGAGATGAGCGATTTCCTGAGCGCGCTCCCCTCCGTGCAGCCGTCCGCCAAGAGAGAAGGTTTCGCCACCGTCCCCGATGTCACCTGGGAGGATATCGGAGCGCTGGATGAAATCCGGGAGGAGCTGACCATGGCTATACTGGTGAGAAGAGAAACCCTTGCATGGTCTATACTTATATCTAATGTAAATCAACTGCGCCATAGACATTGCATGGAATGGAGATATATTTAAAGGCGCAGTCCAAGCTTCCTTATACGTGCGCTCTTTCAGCAGGTTTTTTTCTACCTAATCTGAGAGCAGCATGTTGTAGGGAAAGAAACCCTGAATCCAACGATGTATCACATAGATTACTGGTGGGAGTCATTCTGACAGTTTTTAGATTTAACATGTAACAGAGCTAGGAGAGCTGCCCCCCACACTAGGCTCTGTATGTACAATGTCTATAGACAGCTGCCCACACTAGGCTCTGTATGTACAATGTCTATAGACAGCTGCCCACACCAGGCTCTGTATGTACAATGTCTATAAAAAGAGAGCTCCTAATCATAGCAGGGGAGTGCCACTCTAGCTGATCTATTCCGGCAATGATAATCTCCTGAAGCTAAAACAAACATTCCATGTAAACAACAAAAGAGACCCATGGCTGTAAACTCTGTGTTAACTCCCTGCAGCAGATTGTCTTCAGATTACAAAGCAAAAACCTGCTGACAGATTCCATTTAAATAAGGGACACCTCTCAGAAATCCCCTTGTAGTATGCGGGAGCTCCCTCTAGGGGTGACTGCCAGTAGTCAGCATGACATATTTTGGGGGGTGGGCTTACAAAGATAAGTTGGATATAAAATAATGATTCCTTGAATTGTCGACTGCTCCAGCGCTCCTCAGTGGTCCGTCTTATCAATCATTATGTGACCGCTGCAGCCAATCAATGATCTGAGCAGTTGCATACAGGGCAGGGAAAGGTCTCCAGCTGGAACTGATTGGATGGGATCAGTGATGTTTCCAGTCCTGAGCGGGTATAAATGGGGCCGCGGCCCATGTGGGTCCACCGTGTAGTGAGTGGGATTGTATGTCGCTCGCGGGGTCCGTCACGTTTCATGTTTGTGTTTCCAGGCACCGGTGAGGAATCCAGAGCAGTTCAAGGCCCTCGGACTTATGGCCCCCGCAGGCGTCTTGCTGGCCGGACCCCCGGGCTGTGGAAAAACATTACTGGCCAAGGTATATAAAGACAATTAAAAAAAGTCCTGCATTCATGTCGGGTGTCAGGGGTGTTTTCATTTTACCTTCTATAGTGAAGGGTGTGTATACTTTTGCAACCATTTTTTGTCTTCTATTGCTTTTTATAAATTGAAAAATGAATGAATTTTTCAAAAGATTCAAAATCTTCTCCTATTTTGTGTATACAGCTCCTGTGCTAATCTATAGGTCTCCATGGTTACGGACTATGGTTGTCTCCTATTTTGTGTATACAGCTCCTGTGCTAATAGGTCTCCATGGTTACGGACTATGGTTGTCTCTTATTTTGTGTATACAGCTCCTGCACTGGTCTATAGGTCTCCATGGTTACGGATTCTGGTTGTCTCCTATTTTGTGTATACAGCTCTTGTGCTGATCTATAGGCGTCAGTGATTATGGTCTCCTGTAGTCTCCTATCTTGTGTCTACAGCTCTTGTGCTGATCTATAGGCGTCAGTGATTATGGTCTCCTGTAGTCTCCTATCTTGTGTCTACAGCTCCTATGCTGATCTATAGGCGTTAGTGATTATGGTCTCCTGTAGTCTCCTATCTTGTGTCTACAGCTCCTATGCTGATCTATAGGCGTCAGTGATTATGGTCTCCTGTAGTCTCCTATCTTGTGTCTACAGCTCCTATGCTGATCTATAGGCGTTAGTGATTATGGTCTCCTGTAGTCTCCTATCTTGTGTCTACAGCTCCTATGCTGATCTATAGGCGTCAGTGATTATGGTCTCCTATCTTGTGTCTACCGCTCCTATGCTGATCTATAGGCGTCAGTGATTATGGTCTCCTGTAGTCTCCTATCTTGTGTCTACAGCTCCTATGCTGATCTATAGGCGTTAGTGATTATGGTCTCCTGTAGTCTCCTATCTTGTGTCTACAGCTCCTATGCTGATCTATAGGCGTCAGTGATTATGGTCTCCTATCTTGTGTCTACAGCTCCTATGCTGATCTATAAGCGTCAGTGATTATGGTCTCCTGTAGTCTCCTATCTTGTGTCTACAGCTCCTATGCTGATCTATAGGCGTCAGTGATTATGGTCTCCTGTAGTCTCCTATCTTGTGTCTACAGCTCCTATGCTGATCTATAGGCGTCAGTGATTATGGTCTCCTATCTTGTGTCTACAGCTCCTATGCTGATCTATAAGCGTCAGTGATTATGGTCTCCTGTAGTCTCCTATCTTGTGTCTACAGCTCCTATGCTGATCTATAGGCGTCAGTGATTATGGTCTCCTGTAGTCTCCTATCTTGTGTCTACAGCTCCTATGCTGATCTATAGGCGTCAGTGATTATGGTCTCCTATCTTGTGTCTACAGCTCCTATGCTGATCTATAAGCGTCAGTGATTATGGTCTCCTGTAGTCTCCTATCTTGTGTCTACAGCTCCTATGCTGATCTATAGGCGTCAGTGATTATGGTCTCCTGTAGTCTCCTATCTTGTGTCTACAGCTCCTATGCTGATCTATAGGCGTCAGTGATTATGGTCTCCTATCTTGTGTCTACAGCTCCTATGCTGATCTATAAGCGTCAGTGATTATGGTCTCCTGTAGTCTCCTATCTTGTGTCTACAGCTCCTATGCTGATCTATAGGCGTCAGTGATTATGGTCTCCTGTAGTCTCCTATCTTGTGTCTACAGCTCCTATGCTGATCTATAGGCGTCAGTGATTATGGTCTCCTGTAGTCTCCTATCTTGTGTCTACAGCTCCTATGCTGATCTATAGGCGTCAGTGATTATGGTCTCCTGTAGTCTGTAAGAATAAATTACTGAGGGCACCGCTGAAATAGTACGTTAGGATCTCTCCCAGTTATGTGTAAAAAGACCTGCACAAACAAGAAGAAAGCCACATAATTACATAGGGATGATCAATCTGAACAAAATGAAAAATAATTGTACTTTATTACAGACAAATTTCTCAAATAGAGAAGCATCCCTTTTTTCCCCTGAGGATGTCCATTAGGATGATAGCATGGGGTCCTCTCCACCCTGACCCCGGGACACTGGCTGGTGCCGGCTCAGCCTGGTTTCTCTCTTTACCTCCTCTTGCCTCTGGCTCATTACATTCCCTCTCTATTTGGGGTCTAATTGCTCCTACTTTTCTATGCAGCCCCCCTACATCTGGGACACTACAGGGCTTAGTGACTCCATAGGGTATTACGTGTGCTGGTCACACTGGTTATTTTGTACACCGGGTTGAGTGTCACCATTTCAGTTGCTGCAATTATTATTGCTTATACCTGTCCACTGTCCCTGGTGGTTCAGTTACTATATGGGGTTTCATACACTTTAATTGTTTTTAACCTTGTATTGTGTTTTTTGCTGAGCTTTGAAATTTGTCTGTAATAAAGTACAATTATTTTTCATTTTGCACATTGTGATCATCTTTATTTAACTATGTGTTTTTTTTCTTGTTTGTGCAGGTCTCATGTAGTTTCATGTTTTGTGTATACAGCTCCTGTGCTGATCTATAGGTCTCCATGGTTACGGACTATGGTTGTCTCCTATTTTGTGTATACAGCTCCTGTGCTGATCTATAGGTCTCCATGGTTACGGACTATGGTTGTCTCCTATTTTGTGTATACAGTTCCTGTGCTGATCTATAGGTCTACATGGTTACTGTCTCTAGTAGTCTCACATTTTGTGTATACAACTTCTGTGCTGATATATAGGTTTCCATGGTTAGTCTCTGGTAGTCTCCTATTTTGTGTATACAGCTCCTGTGCTGATCGATATCTCAATGGTTACGGGCTCTTGTCGTCTGACCCTGCCATTGGTGTTACGTCCTGGCACCTTTTCTCAGCTTCTTCCTTTTGATGGGTTTATTAAGTCACAGAGGACGGGTAGAAGGGAGCTACATCTACCATATACCGCAGGGTCAGGAGTTAGTCTGTAACCGTGGAAAACATGTATTTCCTATCTCTGTAGCTACCCTAGACTTTAATAATGGCCTAATGTTTCGTCCTGCTGTGCTCGGGGTTAGGGGACCCCATTCTCCTGATAGGGAAGGTCACAGAGCCGCCAACATTTAACTCTTGAATATATTCAGCACTGGCGCTCACCCCCTTAGATGTTGCGGTCAGGGCTGACTATGGCATCTAAGCGGTTTGTTACAAAAAGCTATGATCACAGGTTGTCTATGGTTTTCCAAATCTATAATCCTGACCCCCAGCTCTGCCCCTCGTATCTTGTGTTTCAGGCTATAGCAAATGAATCTGGACTGAACTTCATCTCAGTGAAGGGACCCGAACTGCTGAACATGGTGAGTAGGATCCGGACGTCATGTGTAATATTCACAGTACGAGGATGGTGTAGGGTCTCTATAGGGCTGTCGGGGCATGCTGGGATTTGCAGTTTTGCAGCGGCCGGGCTGCCATAAGTTACTGGCCGCTGCGTTACATGTCTGTATCTAAATAAAAGATGGGGCTCCTCAATCCTCTCTGTGGAGCCCGGGTGGGCCCTTATACTTGGTGTATCATGAAAACCTGTCCACTTTTCATTATACAGTATCCTATTGGTGTTTTAAACGGGTCCCAAAAACTAAGGGGTATCCCTCTTCAGTGGCCCCATATAAACTTCTGTGGACCCAGCAAAAAGTGTTCAATTCACCTACAGCGCCCCCGAAGGCAAAATAGAGTATTACACGTGTTTTATTGAAATTAATACTCGGTCATTGTGACATGCCAGGTCTTCCGAAACGAGTGGAGACACTAACTGTAGCTGATTGATGGGAATCGTGAAAAAGGGGAATGTCTACTAACACATAGTAAAGTGCTTTATACTTTCAGAAGTAAAACGACTCGGGGTAGGACACTGCAGTATAATCTAGAATCATTTTCATAAAGTGTGCTGTAATCCCGCGGCACGGACCAGCCAAGCACCTGTCCTAAACTATAGTCACCAGTGCCGAAGCCAGCGCTGGGAGATCCCGAGACAGTCACACCGGACTGAAGACTCCAGAAGGTGAAGGAGACTGCCTCGCTCTGGGCGGTCGGCTGCCTCGCTCTGGGCGGTCGGCTGCCTCGCTCTGGGCGGTCGGCTGCCTCGTTCTGGGGGGCCGGCTGCCTCGTTCTGGGGGGCCGGCTGCCTCGCTCTGGGGGGCCGGCTGCCTCGCTCTGGGGGGCCGGCTGCCTCGCTCTGGGGGGCCGGCGGCCTCGCTCGATGCACTCCGCAGTGCAGGTCTCTGCTGGTCCGTACTGCAGGATAACAGCAAGATTCTCTAATAGAAGGAATGGTAAAAGTGGTTATACTGATGATTCCTGCACCAAGATCCATTTTCTTTTTCAAGTGGAGATTTAAAGGAAAAGTTACTTTAAAGGGCAGTATAAAAATGTCCAAAACTATATGTTATATATATTTTTATCACTTAGTTTAAAATACCCATTAACGGCCGAGCGTCTCTCTCTTTCAGTACGTTGGTGAAAGTGAACGAGCCGTACGGCAGGTTTTCCAGAGAGCCTCCAACTCCTCCCCCTGCGTCATATTTTTTGATGAAATCGATGCTCTTTGCCCTCGAAGGTCGAGCCATGAAGTAAGTAATATTTTTTTTATTTATTTATTTCTGCCCCTCTTCCCCGCCATCCCGATAACTGTATTTTCAGTCTGGCAGCCATTACTTTTTATAGCTCCTCTGCATTACAAAATAAAATATAATGCAATTTTTAAATAAAAATAAAAACCAGGCCCCGTTCTGTGCCTGCAGCTATAGTGCGGACTCCTGTCTCCAGACTAAGCCAGATCCCATACTCAGTGTTTACCTACCAAATGAAGGTTGGACAGAAGAGATGAACTAATAAGAGTTCTGTCTGCCGGATGATGGGGTTTGTGTGTAGTCTGATTGTGGACATACATCGCTCTGTACAGGAGCTGTATACACTAAACAGGTGTTGAGTCTCTTCTTGACTCCATCATACTTTTACGGACTTGTGAATGTAGTGATCTGGAGCAGCGGTGTGACAATATGGGGATATTAAGTGATTGCATATGGGCCCTGGTGCTCAAGGGGGCCCAAACGCGCCTCTTCTTCATAGCGAGGCTTCAGTGCTATAAATGTAAGGGACAGATTTTAATTTGGGCCCTGCAGTATCTACTAAACTCTTGATATTTGATATAGTGAATGCACTAATGGACTTAGGCTGGAGCCGAGCCACATAACACAAAGCACAAAACACTCATTGTCCCGAGGACAGAAGCCAATAAGTCATTATGTAGGTTGGCATAAATGGCACTTTCAGGGCACTGCTGAAGAAAAACCTTTATTGTATGAGGTTCAGGGTTTTACCTTCTTCCATTCATCACTTTGCTCTCCAGGACATGCCCGCTTGTGTAGCTGCAGGCTGAGTGCTCAGTGGTCTTTAGTTGTGAATTTGTCGTCTTCTCCCCTCATTGCTTACCCTATGTTTCCAGTCTGTCTGCCTTAGGAGGCTTATTAAATGTTTCCCTTCTTAAAAACCAAAAAAAAAAAATCTTATTAGGTTCAAAGTGTTATCGCCTTCCACACCTTATGCACCTTGCTTTCCCAGACATGCCCGCTTGTGTAGTTGCAGGCTGGGGGCTCAGTGATCCTTCCCTGTGAAGACATCTCCTCCCTTCCTAAGTCTATTGTCTTTACTTTAGGGAACATAAACTTTTCACTTCTTCTTAAAAGGCTGATAACCGCTTTATCTTCTGAGGTTCAAGGTTTTATCTCCTTCAGTTCCTTGCGTAACTCGCTTTCGCAGATAGGTGGCGTTGAAGAGCTGCAGGCTGAGTAGTCAGTGGGCCTTCCCTGTGAAGCTGAAGAGAGAAGAACGAGGAGAGCGGCATCGTCCGGCCGCTGCAGGAGAAACGCGCCGGGAAGCCGGGTCCAGATAGAACAATCTTTCACCAGCTACGCGTTTCAGGGACGGTCCGTCCTCTTCCTCAGGCATAAACACAATAGAACACACACGGTCTTTATACAGGCAGAATAGTAAAATCATGACTCAATGATTGATCACTTTTTCCATTAATCACCAAAAAAAAAAAAAATGTATATTCCCCAAAAGGATACACTGCAAAATCATTCGTAAAAGGCAAAATGCCAATTTTGAATAATGCTCATGAATAAAAGATTTTACTAGAACATAGGAATTGAAAATTAATTATTAAAAATGTAATCCAACCAACTCCTCAGCAGAGAGGGTATACGGCAATTTAACCCTAACCTGGCCGTGTATATTCCATTGCATCATTGAGGCCATCAGGAGCAGGTGTAGCCAATTTAAAATCCAGGAGGACTCGCTATTCATCAATCTCTGACACCAACCAGGATATTCATCTGTGTTCCAGTATTTGTAAACATTGATAAAAGGTGATGTTGCCTAATTTCATACTAGATCTTTTAAAACAAGATTATCTCCGCACAGGAGATGTGGAATGATCAGACCATGTCCCTGTACAGTCAGACACATCCATTACACAGTACATAGCAGGGACACATATATAAGATCATACCACATCTCCTGTGCTGAGATAATCAGTCCATGTCCCTGTACAGTCTGACACATCAATTACACAGTATATAGCAGGGACACATATATAATGCTATCACAACACAGGAGATGTGGTAAGATCAGACCATGTCCCTGTACGGTCAGGCACATCCATTACACAGTACAGAGCAGGGACACATATATAATGCTATCACAACACAGGAGATGTGGTAAGATCAGACCATGTCCCTGTACGGTCAGGCACATCCATTACACAGTACAGAGCAGGGACACATATATAAGATCATACCACATCTCCTGTGCTGAGATAATCTTATATATATGTGTCCCTGCTATGTACTGTGTAATGGTGGTGTATGACCGTACAGGGACATGGACTGATCATACCACATCTCCTGTGCTGAGATAATCAGTCCATGTTACTGTACGGTCTGACACATCCATTACACAGTACATAGCAGGGACACATTATATAAGATTATCTCCGCACAGGAGATGTGGTATGATCATACCATGTCCCTGTACGGTCAAGCACATCCATTACACAGTACATAGCAGGGACACCTACATAAGATTGTCTCCTCACAGGAGATGTGGTAAGATCAGACCATGTCCCTGTACGGTCAGGCACATCCATTACACAGTACAGAGCAGGGACACATATATAAGATTCTCTCTAACCCAGGAGATGTGGTATGATCAGACCATGTCCCTGTATGGTCAGACACATCCATTACACAGTACAGAGCAGGGACACCTATATAAGATTATCTCAGCACAGGAACATTTTACACATCCAATTGTGGATATTGTTATTATAAGATCTATTGATTAACATAAACTTTGTGTGCGGAATAAAAAGCCTTTGAATGTGACGAGTCAGGTATGCAAGACTAATTCGATGACAAATTCTTGAAGAAAGCGATCGATATGGTGCCATAAATGAGCAGTGATGGAGGATTGTCCAGGTATAATAGGGCGACCCGGAGGATGAGTGAGATACTGATTTTTATTTTCAGCCAAAAATCCATAAGGTGATTGATCTAGAGGAAATCCTCACACTTGGTTGGATGACATTTTTAATAAATTAATTAATTATTTTTAATTATTTTTTTTATTTCTATGCTCTAGTTAATATTCTTATGTATTTCTAGTATGTAAAATTGGCTTATTACTAATGATTTTGCAGTGTATCCTTTTGGGGAATATATTCTTATATATGATGGAGCCTGTAGGATTTTTTTTTTTAAGCCATTAATGGAAAAAGTGATCAATCATTGAGTCATGATTTGACTATTCAGCCTGTATAAAGATAGGGGCTCTATTGTGTTTATGCCTGAGAAAGAGGACGGATCGCCCTGAAACACATAGGTAATACAAGGCTTTTCTATCTGGACCGGCTTGCCAGGCGAGTCTCCTTACTGCAGCGCCCGGATGATACCGCTCCCCTTGTTTCTCGGGTCCACGGAGTACTTTGCCTCTGAAAACCCCAATATAGAATATGTACATTGAATAGATCACATACAAGATGGTAACAGACAATAGATTCCAGTATAAAGGTAAATGCTCCACTGTCATCCCTACTTCATAGGTTCTAATACATTAAACCGGGTTCATATTAAGGCCAATTGTCATAAGGGACAGCTCTGGGATCTGAGGGTTACATTTCATTGTGAAACTTTGGGTTTTAAATTTATGTGTTTTCTTTTGCCACAGCAAGAGTTAATTCGTCTTACCTTGCTGGTTGTTACTTGTTTCTCCAATCTTGGACGCAGTCGGTTTGTGACCACTCCCCTCCACTTTAAATAGTCACATGTTCCATTAACTGATGCCGGTTATAGAATTACAGTAATTAATGAACGGACCACCATAGAGGGAGGTTAGGCACGTAACAGCGCCGGGGGGGGGGAAGGACCCGTATAGGGATGTTAGGTGAGTGTCAGAAGGTGACCTGTCTCTACTCTCCCTACCGTTAGGGCCTTCCTACTCTTTCCATCCCTGTTGTAACCTCTGTGTTGCACCGTGCACCATGTGTTCCCTTGCGTGTGTGTGACACCAGTAGCCTGGAAGGTATAACTATAGTTAAATATATATGTAACTATGAATCCATTTATAATTTATGTAGAGGTAAACCCTACAGGCAATTTCACAGAGTCAACTGAAGTGTCAGTGCAGGTGACCCTGTGTGATGTATTCAGTATTGTATTGAATTTATTCTGAATATTTGTACAATATAATGCTATGTGTAAAAAGAAAATTGTGATAGACGACCTATTTCTCCTTTTTATCATCCTCCTGATTATGTTGATATCAATAAAGATTGTTCTTTTTTTGTAATATGATCGGGGGGCTTTCTATCCTCTTTTGGGGATTTTTTCGGTGCCTGTTCATGAACCCCTGATATACATTCAAAGCTTCTTTTTTCCGATCTGGTCCCGGTTTCCCAGCATGTGTCCTTCCTGCAGCTCCCGACACAGGCCGCTCTCTTGGTTCTTTAGCTTCACAGGGAAGGCCCACTGGATACTCAGCCTGCAGGTCTGCGAAGGCGAGGCGTATAAGGAACTGACTGAGATAAAAACCTTGAATTCTATAAGATAAAGCTGTTTAATATTCTCCCTAAGGCAAATAGATTATAGAATTGGGAAAAGGAGAAGATGCCTTCATAGGGAAGACCCACTGAGCATGTAGGCTGCAACTGCACAAGCGGGCATGTCCGGGAGAGCAAGATACATAAGGAATGGGAAGGTGATAAAACCTTGAACCTCATAAGATAGCTTTTTAACATGTGAATTATGTAATGAGCCTCTAAAGGGCCCGTCACACTGGGACATATCGCCGGCGATGTTGCCGGCAACTGAGGGGCGTGGTCAGGTTGCGGCAACATCGCCGGCGAATTGCCGCGTGTGACAGTGCGATAATCAGGCGATGAATCGCCTGAGTCACATCGCCAGGTTTCCCAACAATGTTGGGAAACCTGGCGATGTTGCTCAGGCGATTCTGCCTGATCGCCCTGTGTAACGCGGCAACCCGCAATGTCACGGGCGATTCCGCCTATGTACAACATTGCGGGTTATCGCTCGCTGGGTTGCTGGGCAACCCAGCGAGCGATAGCCGCGGCAACTAGCCGGCGACATCACCGGTAAGTTGCACAGTGTGACAGCTCCCCGGCGATGTTGTCAGGGATGCGCGCTCCCGCGATCCCCGGCAACATCGCCGGCGATATGTCCAAGTGTGACGGTACCTTTAGGCAGATACATTGGGGCATGGGGGAAGCAAGGCAGGGAGAAGATAACTTGGCAGGAAAGACCCACTGAGCACTCTGCCTGCTGCTACACAAGCGGGCATGTGCAGAAAAGCAAAGTGTTTAAGGAATGGAAGCAGATAAAGCCTTGATCCTCATAAGATAACAGTGGTATTCATCCTTTAAGAACTCAGACGTTTAACATGCCCCTTTAAAGCCAGGTAAGGCCCACCAGAGACAGGTTTCTTTTCAGGCACTGCGCCCCCTATGCAGCAGGTTACCATAATCCATTGTCTTCTCTCCTTTTCCACAGTCTGGTTCCAGTGTCAGGGTCGTCAACCAGTTGCTGACGGAGATGGACGGCCTGGAGACAAGGCGGCAGGTCTTTATTATGGCGGCTACTAACCGTCCAGGTGAGCTTCACATTCATTTCTGATCTGGGATGTAACCTGTGTTTTTCCTAAAAGTAAAGGGGGAGGAGGGAGATGCAGCCTCTGCGGAGGAAGAGCAGCAGTCGAGATGCTCAAAGCCACGAATAAAGTGATTTGCAAAGATTTAATGCTTTCTATGCTGGACAAAATCATGTAAAAAGCCATGGGTATTTATTCTTTTGTGACAGTTGACGTGTTCTGGGGTTGATGCTCTCTCCTTACTGTCTTCCATTCGTGCCAATACCGTCCCTTTTCTTAGTCCGCCTCCATAAATCTCTAGTAAATAGTGGATGGCATGCTGGGAGTTGTAGTTCCACAATGTCTGGGGATGGCTGGTCTAGACTTAGAGGTAGCAGCTCCCCATTGTTTGTATAGGGGGCAGGTTGGGGAAGGAGGTTCATAAAGCCTCGGTGTGAGGCCGCTGATTAGATACGGTCAGACTCCAGTAGCTTCTGTTTGCTCTGGCAGAGGACGGTCGGGGGGGGATGGACGCCTCCACTCTAGGTATGAGCTTGTTCACCGTGACCTCCGACACCTGAATAGACGCATTCTTGATCGAACGCCTTAGAGGGCCAGTACATACCTGTGCACTCTATATTCTGTGCAGAAGGCTACATGTATCAGACAAGGTTCTGACCACATAATAATGGGGCAGGAAAAGGTCCAAGCCATTTCCGTAGGGCTGCATTCACCCTGTGACATTGATACGCTGCACTTTTCTATATGGCGACATCTGTTGCAGTCAGCTGCTTTTTTACCTTTGGGACCTATGGGCGATACGTACTACTGTATACATGTAATAGCGTACAACAGTTGTATATATTAGAAGACCATCTTAGTGTATACTGCTGTGAGTAGAGCCTTAAAGAACCACAAATATGTCCATCATGTGCTACCACTACTCCTACTATAGAGTCACTGTTCTCCTACAAAATCAGTACATTCTTCCCCTGCTGCTTGTTATTGTTCTCTCTGTCTCTTTTATACATGGTCAGCCACATTAAGACCCAACCTGTCCCATATATATTTATCTGTACAGACATAATGACAAATAAATACAAGTCACTGCTTCCCATATAGTCAGCACACTACTCTTCTGCTGCTGCTATCCTTTTTCTCGCTTCTTTTATTCCTTTATTAGCCCCAGCTTTACACCACCCCTGTCCCATAAAGCGTTATACTTGCAGGTATAGTCCTAACTCTTTACAGGTCACTGCCTCCCATATAGTCAGCACACTACTCTTCTTCTTCTGCTATCATTCTTCTAGGTTCCATTATTCATCCTTATTAGCCCCAGCTTTACACCACCCCTGTCCCATAAAGCGTTATACTTGCAGGTATAGTCCTAACTCTTTACAGGTCACTGCCTCCCACATAATCAGCACACTACGCTTCTTCTGCTCCGCTCATTCTTCTAGGTTCCATTATTCCGTCATTAGCCCCAGGTTTACACCACCCCTGTCCCATAAAGCGTTCTACTTACACATAGTGACAAATGAACACCGGTCCCTGCCTCATACATAATCATCACACTACTCTTCTGCTGCTGCCATCTTTCCAAAATATCTGCCCAGTCGTCCTGTGCTGTCGTTATCTTTGCAGCCTCGTCATCACAGCCCCATTCCTATAACATAACCAGATGTGATCAGCAGGTCACTGCCTCCCTCAGTATCATCACACCCATCTACCGCTGCTATGATCATTACCATTAGCATGCCTTTCAATCTCCCCAACCCCCCCCCCCCCCCCCCCCCACCTGATTTCTGTGGTCTGATGTGTATACAGGTCGCTGCCTCCACCTAGTTCAACAAACCCGTCTTCTGCTGCCAGCATCATACCCATTCATTTACACTGTACGATTCAGTCTCTCCTCACCTACATCTGCGGGAAACCTTTGACTTGTGCCATGATTTAACCTGGTGGGATGAGATCCAGGAGATGTTACCCGTGTCATGAATTTTCTCCCCAGACATCATTGACCCGGCTATCCTGCGACCTGGGCGCCTGGACAAGACCCTCTACGTGGGGCTTCCCCCTCCAAGCGATCGGCTCGCCATCCTGAGGACGATAACTAAGGTAATCGGTCATCAGTGATTTAACTTTTATTTGGCGCTCATACTTTGTAGCCAATCAGGATGATGACGGCAGCAGCGGATGAGTGTGTTGATCTTGTAGAAGGCAGTGACCTGTATTTGCTGATTATCATCTACTTTGTTAAGGGAAAACAATTTGAATCACCTTTATTAGTATCCGGCCTTTGTGAGCGTAACTTTAATTTTCACTGAAGGCTGTTGATCCGTTCATTCACAAACCACGAGGGATCGGTCACATGATGAGATCACATCATCACCGGATTAAACAATCATGGCTTTGATGTTCCTGCAGAATAAATATAGCATTAAAGGGGTTGTCAAAGCTGAATAATACCAGATCCTGCTGTAAAGATCGCCCTGATCAGCCGTTCAGTGCGGTTACCCGTCCCTTTAAGATTAGAAATTGCCAAAAAAAAGTTACCTGGGGTAAAAACTCATTTTTGTTTTTTTAGAGGTGGGAGGTGGTCCTCCTGTCCAGGACCCTCGTATATCCGTCAGAATGTAAATGTGTTATAAAGCGTATCCTGGGCTCTGGAGGACCTGTTCTGTCACTAACAACCCATTGATATGCATGTACACTGTGTAATACTTTATTTACCCTGTGGGGGCGCTGCACTTACGGCAGCTTTTTTGATATATTTGTTTTTATGGTACTCCTATAATAAATAGTGGAAAAAGGGATCATGTCACCTCCAAAACACCACCTAAGCTACAAAAACGTCCCTGTAGCATCCTATCACTAATCTCGCACTCCTTTTGTCTCCTAAATGCATCATGTCAAAGTAGATAAAAACGATTTTTTAGTCCCTCATTAGTGATTATAATTAGCAGTGACTCTATTCTTTAGTCACCAGGGCGGGCTGTTTTGAAGGCTCCAGGATCCACCCTCTCTATGTCTGTGTTGCTTTGCTTGTGCAGGCTTTGCCCTCCCCCTCTCTATCACTCACCGAATGCAAATCATTAGTCCTGCCTTCAGCTCCACATCACAGCAGCACAGACAGAGAGAGGGTGGATCATTCAGGCTGCAAAACAAAACGCCCTAAGAGCTAAAGAATATGGCCCCTGCTAATTATAATCACTATCACTAATGAGTGAGTATTAAAACGTTTTTATGCATTTTCACAGGATGCTTTTAGGAGACAAAAGGAGTGTGAGATTAGTAATAGGATGCTGCAGGGACATGTTTTGTAGCTTAGGAGGCGTTTTGGAAGTGACAGGATCCCTTTAATTCTTACATCCTGATTCCAGTAGTGTAGTGTCGTTAGATTTGGACGAGGTGTTCTACATCATTTCTACAGACATGCACATATTACATTGAGTCAAGATCATCCTATGCAAATACTTGTTTTTTTATTCTTGTCCCCTGTACTCTTTGTCCCCTGTATTTTGTCCTCTGTACTTTGTTCCCTGTACTCTGTCCCCCCTTATACTTTATGTCCCCCTTATACATTTAGTTCCCTGTATCTGTTGTCCCTCTTATACTCTTTGTTCCCTGTACTTTGTCCCCCCATTATACTTTGTCCCCTCCCCTTATACTTTGTCCCCCCCCTTGTACATTGTGTCCCCCCCCTTGTACATTGTGTCCCCCCCCCTTGTACATTGTGTCCCCCCCCTTGTACATTGTGTCCCCCCCCTTGTACATTGTGTCCCCCCCTTGTACATTGAGTCCCCCCCTTGTACATTGTGTCCGCCCCCCCCTTGTACATTGTGTCCGCCCCCCTTGTACATTGTGTCCGCCCCCCTTGTACATTGTGTCCGCCCCCCTTGTACATTGTGTCCCCTCCCCCCCTTGTACATTGTGTCCCCCCTTGTACATTGTGTCCCCCCCCCCCCCTTGTACTCTTTGCCCCTGTATCTGTTGTCCCTCTTATACTCTTTGTCCCCTGTATTTTGTCCCCCCCTTATACATTTAGTTCCCTGTATTTGTTGTCCCCTTGTACATTTTGGACCTTGTACTCTTTGCCCCTGTATCTGTTGTCCCCCTTATACTTTGTCCCTTGTACACTTAGTTCCCTGTATTTGTTGTCCCCTGTCTTATTATAATTATTATTTACTTATTTCTTTTTATTTTTCAGAACGGTTCTCGTCCCCCGCTGGGTTCGGACGTTGATCTGGAAGTAATCGCCTACGATGAGAAATGTGATTGTTTCACGTGAGTAGATTTGATCCATCAGATATGATGTAATAATGATTTGTCAGGAAACCTCTTTATTAAAGGGAACCTGTCACCTGGATCTAAGCCCCTACACTATCACTACCTGTCCCTGCACCACCATGGAGCCTGGGCCCACCTTTCCAGTCCCCAGCCTCAAGGTCTGCTGTAAGTTATAAGTTATTTTTCTCAAGTTTTATAGGGCCTCCTTAGCTCAGAGAGGGATAGATAGGGAGCAGCTAGGAAGGTGCAGGGACAGCTAGTGATAGTGTAGGGGCTTAGATCCAGGTGACAGGTTCCCTTTAATATGCAGCCAATAATCTGGGAGAAGCATTTCCTAGGTTTTGTGTTTGCAGCTCCCTTATCTGCATAGACTGCGGGATCAGACTACACAGGGTTCACTCGTAGTCTGTTACCATGGAGACATATCGCTTTGCACAGGAGCTGTATTCACACAAGTTATTTATCCACAGTTGCTTTTATTTTTATACTTTAGTCACATTAGAGTGATAACACTGTAGGTTCTGATATTGTGTGTCACAGTGCTTTCACTGACTCAGTGGGTAAATGGTTCACAAGATAAACCACTGTCCAGGAGCTCATGGTCTGTGCGAGTCGTGTCTGCCCCAATGATCTGACCCTAGTGCTGTATATTCAGTGTCTGCTCCCCGCGGACCTGCTGCACCTGCAGATCTGTATCTCCCACAGAGCCGCGAGCAAATGTGTCAAGATCTAATGAAATATAAGCTGTAATATAATGTGGTGTTTTCTGCCCTGTACAGGGGCGCGGACCTGTCTGCTCTGGTGCGGGAGGCGTCAATAAGTGCCCTGAGGAGCGAAATGCTACAGGCTAAACCTGAAGGTCTCAGAGGTGAGTAACAGACTGCACCAGCAGAATAGTGAGTGCAGCTCTGGAGTATAATACAGGAGGTAACTCAGGATCAGTAATGTAATGTATGTACACAGTGACTGCACCAGCAGAATAGTGAGTGCAGCTCTGGAGTATAATACAGGAGGTAACTCAGGATCAGTAATGTAATGTATGTACACAGTGACTGCACCAGCAGAATAGTGAGTGCAGCTCTGGAGTATAATACAGGAGGTAACTCAGGATAAGTAATGTATGTATACAGTGACTGCACCAGCAGAATAGTGACTGCAGCTCTGGAGTATAATACAGGAGGTAACTCAGGATAAGTAATGTATGTATACAGTGACTGCACCAGCAGAATAGTGAGTGCAGCTCTGGAGTATAATACAGGAGGTAACTCAGGATCAGTAATGTAATGTATGTGCACAGTGACTGCACCAGCAGAATAGTGAGTGCAGCTCTGGAGTATAATACATGAGGTAACTCAGGATCAGTAATGTAATGTATGTACACAGTGACTGCACCAGCAGAATAGTGAGTGCAGCTCTGGAGGATAATACAGGAGGTAACTCAGGATCAGTAATGTAATGTATGTACATAGTGACTGCACCAGCAGAATAGTGAGTGCAGCTCTGGAGTATAATACAGGAGGTAACTCAGGATAAGTAATGTATGTATACAGTGACTGCACCAGCAGAATAGTGAGTGCAGCTCTGGAGTATAATACAGGAGGTAACTCAGGATCAGTAATGTATGTACACAGTGACTGCACCAGCAGAATAGTGAGTGCAGCTCTGGAGTATAATACAGGAGGTAACTCAGGATCAGTAATGTATGTACACAGTGACTGCACCAGCAGAATAGTGAGTGCAGCTCTGGAGTATAATACAGGCGGTAACTCAGGATCAGTGATGTAATGTATGTACACAGTGACTGCACCAGCAGAATAGGGAGTGCAGCTGTGGGGTATAATACAGGAGGTAACTCAGGATCAGTAATGTAATGTATGTACACAGTGACTGCACCAGCAGAATAGTGAGTGCAGCTCTGGAGTATAATACAGGAGGTAACTCAGGATCAGTAATGTAATGTATGTACACAGTGACTGCACCAGCAGAATAGTGAGTGCAGCTCTGGAGTATAATACAGGAGGTAACTCAGGATCAGTAATGTAATGTATGTACACAGTGACTGCACCAGCAGAATAGTGAGTGCACCTCTGGAGTATAATACAGGAGGTAACTCAGGATCAGTAATGTAATGTATGTACACAGTGACTGCACCAGCAGAATAGTGAGTGCAGCTCTGGAGTATAATACAGGAGGTAACTCAGGATCAGTAATGTAATGTATGTACACAGTGACTGCACCAGCAGAATAGTGAGTGCAGCTCTGGAGTATAATACAGGAGGTAACTCAGGATAAGTAATGTATGTATACAGTGACTGCACCAGCAGAATAGTGACTGCAGCTCTGGAGTATAATACAGGAGGTAACTCAGGATAAGTAATGTATGTATACAGTGACTGCACCAGCAGAATAGTGAGTGCAGCTCTGGAGTATAATACAGGAGGTAACTCAGGATCAGTAATGTAATGTATGTACACAGTGACTGCACCAGCAGAATAGTGAGTGCAGCTCTGGAGGATAATACAGGAGGTAACTCAGGATCAGTAATGTAATGTATGTACACAGTGACTGCACCAGCAGAATAGTGAGTGCTGCTCTGGAGCATAATACAGGAGGTAACTCAGGATCAGTAATGTAATGTATGTACATAGTGACTGCACCAGCAGAATAGTGAGTGCAGCTCTGGAGTATAATACAGGAGGTAACTCAGGATAAGTAATGTATGTATACAGTGACTGCACCAGCAGAATAGTGAGTGCAGCTCTGGAGTATAATACAGGAGGTAACTCAGGATCAGTAATGTATGTACACAGTGACTGCACCAGCAGAATAGTGAGTGCAGCTCTGGAGTATAATACAGGAGGTAACTCAGGATCAGTAATGTATGTACACAGTGACTGCACCAGCAGAATAGTGAGTGCAGCTCTGGAGTATAATACAGGCGGTAACTCAGGATCAGTGATGTAATGTATGTACACAGTGACTGCACCAGCAGAATAGGGAGTGCAGCTGTGGGGTATAATACAGGAGGTAACTCAGGATCAGTAATGTAATGTATGTACACAGTGACTGCACCAGCAGAATAGTGAGTGCAGCTCTGGAGTATAATACAGGAGGTAACTCAGGATCAGTAATGTAATGTATGTACACAGTGACTGCACCAGCAGAATAGTGAGTGCAGCTCTGGAGTATAATACAGGAGGTAACTCAGGATCAGTAATGTAATGTATGTACACAGTGACTGCACCAGCAGAATAGTGAGTGCACCTCTGGAGTATAATACAGGAGGTAACTCAGGATCAGTAATGTAATGTATGTACACAGTGACTGCACCAGCAGAATAGTGAGTGCAGCTCTGGAGTATAATACAGGAGGTAACTCAGGATCAGTAATGTAATGTATGTACACAGTGACTGCACCAGCAGAATAGTGAGTGCAGCTCTGGAGGATAATACAGGAGGTAACTCAGGATCAGTAATGTAATGTATGTACACAGTGACTGCACCAGCAGAATAGTGAGTGCAGCTCTGGAGTATAATACAGGAGGTAACTCAGGATCAGTAATGTAATGTATGTACACAGTGACTGCACCAGCAGAATAGTGAGTGCAGCTCTGGAGTATAATACAGGAGGTAACTCAGGATCAGTAATGTAATGTATATGTGCACAGTGACTGCACCAGCAGAATAGTGAGTGCAGCTCTGGAGTATAATACAGGAGGTAACTCAGGATCAGTAATGTAATGTATGTACACAGTGACTGCACCAGCAGAATAGTGAGTGCAGCTCTGGAGTATAATACAGGAGGTAACTCAGGATCAGTAATGTAATGTATGTACACAGTGACTGCACCAGCAGAATAGTGAGTGCAGCTCTGGAGGGTAATACAAGAAAGTGTCCAGCAATCCTCCTTCAATATAGCCAAAAAAAGAGGCAGCACTCCCAACTTAAAGGTGATATAGTGGATTCTTTAATGATCTATAGTGGCACTATGCCACTGTAGATCATTAAAGAATCCACTATATCGATGACCTTGTAGTTGGGAGTGCTGCTTTTTTTTCTGGATAGAATGAAAAAAAAAAAAAAAAAAATAATAAAAATATATATTTATTATTATTACTCGCAAATTTAACCCCTACCATACTGTCTCTCCCCTTGTGCCTTCTCTCCTCTCTCTCCTTGAACCTGTCCCTTACCTGTGCTTGTTCCCCTCCCTGTGCGCTGTCTCTCTCCCCTGCACCTGCCTCCCCCTGTGCCTGTCTCCTTCTCGTGTGCTGTGGCCCCCCGTGCACTGTCTCTCCACTGCATCTGTCTCCACCTGCATGCTATCCTTCCCCTGAGCCTGTCCCCCCCGGCACACTGTTTCCCTCCCCCACACCTCCCACCCCAGCACGCTGTCTCCCTTCCCCCCCCCCCCCCTCTCCCAGCACACTGTATCCCCCCCCCATTCCTCCACCCAGCACGTTGTCTCCCTCCCTTTCCCCCCAGCGCGCTGGAGCCTGAAATGTGGCAATAGGTTGAAAAGTTCAAGGGGCTGAATACTTTCACAAGGCTCTGTGTGTAATGTGTGTGATTATGTTGATTATATACTGTACGAGTGCTGGTAAATGATCTCTAGTAGTTAGTAGTATTCTATGTCTCGTCTCTCCAGTTCTTGTCAGGTAACATTACATTGTTCTTCCTTGCAGACATCTTGGTGTACAAGAAACACTTTGATGAAGCCTTTAAGAAGGTGAAACCATCTGTCTCCAGGCTGGTGAGAGCGGATCTCCAGTCATTGTTTCCTTCTCAGTAGATCTTGAGAGCCGTAGTCCAGACCATGAGGACGTTCTCTGCTCTTTACATGGTGTCCTCCTTCATTGCTGTGGATGGATGAGGATTGTTACACCGCTTTCACATCACATAATACGAGGGGACCCTTAAAAAAACAAATTGCTCCAAAACTGTTCTCTGTTGACATCAGAATTGTGATAGAATCCACAGAATGATATGTTATATTGGAGAATGTCTATATCTCCAGCTCTCAGCATTGCTGCTCCTTTACAGGCGGTGGGAGATTTCACCATAGTGTGGAGTGTTTGCTCCTGTGCCAAGGAATGAATGGAATGTCCTCACTCATGTGACAGAGGAGGAAGGGTCCGGGCTGCCCCCCACCCTCCGCTGTGAGCAGAGATCTCTGCAGTCACCCTGTCCCTGTACACAGGGGATGTCCTAAGGCTTCATCATCCCCTGATCACTGATACATGCTAAATACCCCATAATTCTGGTAAGACACCTTCTAATCCCTGAAGATGAGCAGTGGCAGAGACAGTAAAGGACACAACGCACGGGAGAGAGCACTTCAGTAACCCAGGTCACACGTGTAACACGAGGATTAGTTTATTAATTTTTTTTTTTTTTTGGGGGGGGTTGGGGATGTATTAATCTACATATGTAATTGCCCTGGCCAATCCATCATCAACTTCCACCGTCGGGGTGTCGTCCTATCCTCTGACTGGCCAGAGGCAAGAATAAGTGTCGGTCGCCATATTTGGACACCCAAGTGATGGGTGTCCAAAGATGGCGACTGCTGGCGGCGAAACAGACGCTACATTCGCTGCCCGCAGCCCCTCACATGCCTCCCGCCTCCCCACTCATAACCTCCAATTTACCAATGGGACAGGACCTGTGTGATGTCACGATCATGTGATCAGTCACATGCACTGGACCGTGACATCACCCGAGATCCTGTTGCGAGATGAACACTGCACACTCCGATATAGATTGCAAGTGAAAAGTTTTTTATTTGTGAACAGATGAGGCAAAGATTGCAACAGTAGAAAAACCTTTCACTTGCAATCTATATCGCAGTGTGCAGTGTTTATCTTGCAATTGGATTCCGGGTCTGGAAGACCCCTCCGGTGGCACCTCCAAATTCAATTTGGTGAGCATGCCACTCACCACTATCCGTATCACCAAAGATCCTGTCACACTGCAGAGCTGTGACATGGAGTGCGCTTTCCTTATTACACTTTCCTTTTTACTGAAAGTATGGCTAATAGCCGGCTGTCATACTGACGGCTGACATTAGCAATAGTCTTTGATGTCAGCTGCCAAAAAAGGCTGACATCAACCCCTTTATTACCCAGTCTGCCACTGCTACACATGTAGCTGGAAGAGCGGGGTAATCGCCAGTTTTGACATCTCTCATGGAGGCACCAATCCTAGGGCAACACTTGTGGGATTGGGGAAGGAAGACAGACGCTCACCTCTAACTCATACACTCTTGTATCCCGGGCTCCTGAAGGCGGCTGGTTTCCACCATAGACACTCCAGAAAAAAAAATTTCAGGGCCACCTGTCCATAGAAGTTTTCCTTGACCTTTTATTTAGACATGCATATTAAAAAGCATCTTAGCCGGGCATGTTTCGGACATAGTCCTTACTCATCGGCCTAGGATGCTTTTTAACATGTATATCTAAATAAAGGTCAAGGAAAACTTCTATGGACAAGTGGCCCTGTCAATCCTAGGGCGTATGCTGGCTGCAATTTTCAGCAAGGGGGCCCAGAATGCTTGGGCCTTAACACACTGAGAATTACAGCCCCTGGGTTACCTTGGCTGGCAATAGAAAATATGGTGAAGCCCACGCCATTTTTTTTTTTTAATGATTTATTTAAATAACTAAACAAAAATAGGCTTTTCCCTGTATTTTTCATTGCCAGTTAAGGTAACGCCAGGCAGCGGGGGTTGGCAGCCTGTAGCTGCTTGGTTTACCTGTGCTGGCAATAGGAAATACAGCAAAACCAGACACATTTTTGCCCGTTTTTAAAACACTTTATTAATAAAAAAAAAAAAAAAAAAAACTGGAGGGCAACAGAGACAGGGGGAGAGATGGCACAGAGGGGAGAGACGGCCAGCGCCACAGAGCCTGCCCCCATCATGGTGAAACTGCCCTCCCGATCCGGCTCCCATCTAGTAATAATTATTTCCATATAAACGAGAACATTGTCTGCCCTCAACTACCACTAGGGGGAGCTTGTTGTAAACTTATGGTATAACGGAAAACTGCTGAACGCTGTAGATAGAAGACCTGGGTGGCCGGCTGTACTTGCGTTTTGGGTAGGGTTTTAGCATTGAAGCCCTCCAGTCTCCCCCCTCCGGTCTTTAGCTGCCAGCACGTCTTACACACTCCCTTTAATTGTAAACCAGTCTATAGAAGGCTCCAGAGCTCCCCCTAGTGGTGGCTGATACCCTGTGATCAGCTGCAGTCGGTGCACCGCACTCCTGTGAGCGCTCAGATGATGGATCCCAACACATTTCTCACTGTCTTTCCCCTTCATAGGATCAGATGATGTATGAGGAGCTGCGCCTGTCCCTCAGTGCAGGAGAGCGATGACGATCCTCAGCTCCGCGCAGCAATCAAGAAATGAACGACATCTGGTCACCAGAGGACAATCACACCTGAGCCACAGCGGAGGAGGTTTTTCCCAAGAAATGACTTTTGACTCCTGTTTTCATCACTTTTTGATAAAGCAATCAGCAGCTGTACAGTCCTGATGTCAGCTCTGTACATAACAAGATTGTGAAATCACATGTATTTATAACGCCATCCTTTTATATTGTCTGCACTGCAAATAAAGGAAGGTTACCTACTATATTATATTCCAGAGCTGCACTCACTATTCTGCTGGTGCAGTCACTGTGTACATACATTACTGATCCTGAGTTACCTCCTGTATTATACTCCAGAGCTGCACTCACTATTCTGCTGGTGCAGTCACTGTGTACATACATTACATTACTGATCCTGAGTTACCTCCTGTATTATACTCCAGAGCTGCACTCACTATTCTGCTGGTGCAGTCACTGTGTACATACATTACATTACTGATCCTGAGTTACCTCCTGTATTATACTCCAGAGCTGCACTCACTATTCTGCTGGTGCAGTCACTGTGTACATACATTACATTACTGATCCTGAGTTACCTCCTGTATTATACTCCAGAGCTGCACTCACTATTCTGCTGGTGCAGTCACTGTGTACATACATTACATTACTGATCCTGAGTTTCCTCCTGTATTATACTCCAGAGCTGCACTCACTATTCTGCTGGTGCAGTCACTGTCTACATACATTACATTACTGATCCTGAGTTACCTCCTGTATTATACTCCAGAGCTGCACTCACTATTCTGCTGGTGCAGTTACTGTGTACATACATTACATTACTGATCCTGAGTTACCTCCTGTATTATACTCCAGAGCTGCACTCACTATTCTGCTGGTGCAGTCACCGTGTACATACATTACATTACTGATCCTGAGTTACCTCCTGTATTATACTCCAGAGCTGCACTCACTATTCTGCTGGTGCAGTCACTGTGTACATACATTACATTACTGATCCTGAGTTACCTCCTGTATTATACTCCAGAGCTGCACTCACTATTCTGCTGGTGCAGTTACTGTGTACATACATTACATTACTGATCCTGAGTTACCTCCTGTATTATACTCCAGAGCTGCACTCACTATTCTGCTGCTGCAGTCACTGTGTACATACATTACATTACTGATCCTGAGTTACCTCCTGTATTATACTCCAGAGCTGCACTCACTATTCTGCTGGTGCAGTCACTGTGTACATACATTACATTACTGATCCTGAGTTTCCTCCTGTATTATACTCCAGAGCTGCACTCACTATTCTGCTGGTGCAGTCACTGTGTACATAGGTTTTTCAGGCTGCACGCTCACTTTAACCCTTTGTGTACACTCTAGTAGTGAGCGCGCACCAGCTGTTCCCTGGTGTATATTTTGGCTCGCACCCCTCTTTCTTGGTCTGGACTGGCTGGTCTCGGTCAGGTGCTGCATTGTCTGATGCCTGGCAGCTCGGTGCATTGTGCTGCCTCCAGAGCGTTACATGATTGATGAGCCGATTGTGTGACGGTGATCTGCAGCCATTACGTGATCCCACCATCCTCCTGCTGATATCGGTGCTGTCTCCCCGCCTTCTTGTCTGTAGTGACTTATGTCTCCATTGTTATGTGCAGTCCTGTAGATCGTCCTTGGCCTGCGCTGTCCTGTGGAGCCATGTCTGGCTAAGAGGTGGACACAGAGGCTGGCTGGTGAATGGAGTCGGCTGCAGTACCATGCACAGCCAGAGGTGGGCATCACTGAGGTCAGACACCCGCTGATCATAAAGAGAAAGGCCACTACTTTTATAAGATAAAAATGAACCTTGTCGGATAGCGGAGGCTCTGGATTTAATAGATGGCAGACTTTGCAATGGTCTATGTGCAACCTGACCTTTTCATTGCCCTAGACCACCAGGGCATGTGAAAGGAACCCCTTAATGCCTCTAGACCACCAGGGAACATGAGGTTAACCCCTTTATACCTGTAGGCCACCATGGAAAGTGAAGTTGATTCCTTTCTACCTCTAGATCACCAGGGAACGTGAAATTAACCCATTTATCCCTCTAGAGCACCAGGGAACATGAAATTGACCCATTTATCCCTCTAGACCAACAGGAAATGTGAAGTGAAACCCGTTTACACCTGTAGAGCACCAGTGAATGTGAAATTGACCCCTTTTATACCTCTAAACCACCAGGACACATGAAATGATATCCTTTATACCTACACCATGAGGGATTTGTTTTATTCTTTTTTTTTTTTTTTTTTTCATAAGTAATTTTTTATTAACAGTTTCTTGTATATACAATATGACAGACATATAATGAATGCATTATCATACATAGAAACGGAAGAAGGGGGAGGATGGGAGGGTAAGTAACAGAGTAGGGAAAGGAGAAGAAGAAGGTATTCCCAGGGGTGTTACAAGAACATCAGTCAGGACAGCTCTTTAATATTTTTGTATGCATTATGTTCGTTATATGTAACTCCAAATGGTATATAGAGTTCAGAGAGTCTGGTATAAACAGGGTAGTCGCGGTCCGCAATTAGACAATCTTTGATACTGTAGTCTTTGATGTTGGAAGTTTTATCCATTGCAGTTCGTGCCTTGTATGGGTCTTCGATGGTAGAGGCTTCTGGTGTAAATTGCAAGGCTAAGTCCATATAGATCAACTCATAGCCGGTTATACAAGTGGTGTATTGGATAGGAGTCACATGGATAATATTCTCTCCAAGCGAATGGTGATGGACCTGACAATCTGGTGCATAGTTTACTATTATCCTAGGTAGATTATAGAGAGATAAAGAGAAGGGGAGGGGTGAGGGGGGGTAACAGAGCACTGGGATACTTTAGAGTAGGGAGGGAAAAGGTTGGGAGAAAGATAAAGATAAAGAGTGGACAGGGGTAAGTAGGGGGGTATAGGAGGGTAAAGAGTAAAAGAGTAAAAGAGTAAGCTGGTCCGCCCCCGGGTCCTCTCCACACTCATCACGAAGAGGGATTCCAGAGGCAACCCCGCTAGGCCTACAGCGGAGGTCGCCGAGCCAGCGGGTGTGCCCCCCATAGGTCCCAGGCCTCGGACACATACCTCCGCTCGCCTCGATCTAGTGCTAAATAATACTCGTTGCAAAAAATCAAATTTATCTTGTCAGCGAGATCACTCAACGTCGGAAGGGAGGGTTGTTTCCACCTAGAGGCGACACAGACCCTGGCCGCCGTCAATATGTATGTCACCACTCGGCGTATCACCGGAGGGTATGCCATAACCCCCACATGGAGGACAGCAACCTGCGGCTCCAAAGGGATCTTCGTCTCAGTTACCGAGTCTAAGAGCCCCGAGACTAGCAGCCAGAACCGTGCCACCCCCGGGCAACCCCACCACATGTGGGACAAGTCTCCCCGCATACCACACTGCTTCCAGCATAGCGGGGAAGCACCTCTACCAAAGCTCGCCAGTTTTGTCGGGCTGGTGTACCAGCGCAGATGTATTTTTTTGAGCAGTTCAACATGATTTAAGCACCTAGATGCCTCCCTGATACAATGTATAGCGTCTTCCCAGTCTTCCTCGCTTGCCCTGAATGAGAGGTCTTGTTCCCATTTGATTGTGTATGATAGTCTCGGAGGGGCTTCTCTGTCAATCAAGTCTGAGTACAGAGCCGATAATGATTTTGGTGGTCTAGGTACCGCTATCAAGGAACGTCTAAATGCCGAGGGAGTCCCAGGGGTGTCCAAGTCATGAGAGAAAGCGGGGAGCGGATAAAATGCACAATCTGATGGAAGCGTAGAAAAGTGGCCCTGAGGTCTGGGTATTTGGCCAATAATTCCTCCACCGTGAGCCCTCTACAGCCCCGAAGAAGATCCGCAAGGGTCCTGGGGCCCACGTGTCTCCATGGTGTCACCAAAAAGGTAGGAATTAGCCAGCAGAACGCCTCCAAGGGAAAGTCTCCAGGAGGGATCTTGGTCCATTCCCCTCGTACTGAGCGATGTACTTTCAGTAGTTCGAGGATTGTTTGGAGAAAATCAGTATCCAGCAGGGGAGCCACTGAGTTCGCCGCGAGGAGAGATCGCAGGGATCCCCCCCTCAGCGAACCCTGTTCTATCTGCTTCCATCCCTGCGAGTCTTCGTCGTGCCACCACTTCCCCGCTGCCTCCAAGACCACCGCCCTTCGGTATTTCTCCACATCCGGCACTCCCATCCCGCCCCTCGTCAGGTGACGGTATAAAAGGGATCCCCTAACTCTAGCCGGCGCGGTCCCCCAAACACATCTGGAGATCATGCGCTGTAGGCGTAGGATCAGTTTTTTGGGAAAGTGGACTGGGATGCATCTGAAGAGATACAGGATTTTAGGGAGCCACAGCATCCTCACCGCCTGGATCCTGGCAATCCATGACATCGAGCTCAGTGGGAAATCCGAAAGAGCTCTGTCAAGGTCATTCAAAAGTCGGTCCATATTTTCCACCGCTACAACGTTTGGAGGGACACAAAAAGATCCCCAGGTACGGTATGCCCTTTGGTGAGCATGCAAAGGGGAACAAGGCGGTGAGGGCAGCCGTGTCCCCCTCCGAAAGCCCAATAGGGAGCAGCACGGACTTAGCTGCGTTGAGCTTGTAGTATGATATTTGTGCAAAGCAGTCAAGTTTCTGTACAATTCCAGGAGAGAGGAAAGGGGGTCATCCGTAACCACAATGACATCGTCGGCGTACAAACCAACAACATGTCTGTGACGCCCGACCATAATTCCAGTAATCATTGGGTCTGCTCTCAGAGATATTGCCAGCGGCTCCATGACCAGAGCAAAGACCAGAGGCGACAAGGGGCATCCCTGTCGGGTGCCATTGGTGATACGAAAGAGCCTGGACTTATATCCACAAGATAAAACTCTTGCACACGGGTTCGAGTAAAGAGCGAGAATAGCTGACAGGATAGGGCCCGAAATTCCGAAGGCCGAGAGGACCTCCCGGAGGTAACCCCAGTGGACCCTGTCGAACGCCTTCTCGGCGTCAAGCGACAGGAATACACTGGGGGTACCTCTCCTCTCCGCCACCTCTATCAAGTCTAGCATCCTCCTCGTCCCGTCATTCGCTTGTCTACTCTGCACAAATCCAACCTGGTCTTGATGGACCAGAAGGGGGATCACACTGCTCAAGCGTGAGGCCAGGAGTTTAGCGTACAGTTTCAGGTCCGTGTTTAGTAGTGATATGGGTCTGAAATTCTCCGGACGGTCCTGAGCCTTCCCCACTTTGGGGGATTGTCGATATCGTGGCTTCCAGCGCACTGTCGGGAATACGACCCTGCGCTTGCCACGTGTTAAAGAGGCGTAAGAGATAAGGCGTAAGGATCTGTCCGTAGAGCCCGTAATATTCATTGATCAGCCCATCTGGGCCTGGAGCCTTATTGTTTTTCAGGCCTTTCAGGACCCCGGTAATTTCAAGCTCAGTAAAGGGGGCATTGAGTGAGGCCAGTAAATCAGGCGAGAGAGTGGGGATGTCGAGAGTGCCCAAAAACGTACGCATGTTCTCCGTGTCGGGTTGGGGTGTCTGTGGATCAGAGTGGAGATTATATAGTTGCTCATAGTACGAGGCAAAAACCTCCACTATGTCCGAAGGGTTTCTAACCAGAGCTCCCCGTTCATCTCTTATTGCCGTCACCATTCCCTTTGCCGTCCTTCTTTTTAGTCTGCGAGCTAACAGCCTACCTGCCCGGTCCCCCGATTCATAATATTTAGTACGGAGCTTTCTGAGACCAGTCTCATGTTGTTTAAGGAAGAGTGCCCGAAGGTCATTGCGGAGTTGACCAATCTGTGATATAAGCGCACAAGACGGCGACGCCTTATTGAGTGCCTCTAAGCGAGACAATTCTGTCGTCCAGTCCTTAACAAGACGTTCTCTGCGACGTTTTGCAATCGATGCCTTTTGTATACACAGACCGCGCATCACCGCCTTGTGCGCATACCAGAGCACGTCATCCGGAATCTGATCTACGTCATTCAATTCAAAGTACTCCCTCAAAGCTGAGCCCAGATCATCGGCAGTCTTCAAGTCAGTCAGGAGATCCGCGTGGAGCCTCCAAGATCTCGAAGCCCCACCTCCGACATCCAGGTCCATTTCCAATTCAATCGGGGCATGGTCCGACCACGTGATCAGACCAAGCTTCGATGAACGGCACCTATCCAGGGCTATGTCATTAAGCAGAAACAAGTCTATTCTGGAATAGGATTTGTGCGCCGGGGAGTAGAAGGAATAGTCCCTCTCCTCCGCGTGCTGGTATCTCCAGACATCATGGAGGTGGAACTCCTGGCAGAGGTCTCCAAACGTACTCCGATTCCTAAACACAGAGGATGAGGAGTCAATGCGGGGCTCCATGACCGCATTGAAGTCGCCGCAGATGATAAGTCTCCCTTCTGTCTCTTGCCGAATGCGGCCGAACAGATATCTCAGAAACTTCGCCTGGCCCACATTTGGACTATAGATCGTGACTATTGTGTACCGGGTTCCTCCTATCTCACAACGCACTCCTACAAATCTACCTGCGTCGTCAGAGAAGGAGGAAATGAGGGAAAACTGCGTCTTGTGGCTGACAAAAATGCAAACCCCCGCCTTTTTTTGGGGTGCATTTGCAAAGAAACTATGTGGGTAATTCGGATGTCGAAGCCGCACATTGTCAGCCTCCAGCAGGTGGGTCTCTTGGAAACACAGGATGTCAGCCCCCGAGGACCTAGCCTCCCTCCATAGGTAAGACCTCTTGGGGGGAGAATTGAGGCCATTTACGTTCAGTGAAAGAATTTTCAGCTGCATTTCGGGACCCGGGGAGGACCAGGTAGAGAGGGAGAGATAGAAGAGGAGAAAGGGAGGAGTTAGAGGGAAGGTGAAGAGGGGGAGAGAAAAGTGGGATGGGTGAAGGGTGAGGAGGGTTGAAGTGAGAAATCAAAGATGGGGGGTTGTTCCTAAAGGATTGGAAAGCCCCTAGTAGAGGGGGGGGGTTGCAAGAACTACATTTAAGTGAAAAAAGAGAGATATACACACAAATCAATATACATAAAACGCACACTTGTAAAGGGACTCCCAATATCGGAGTCAAGTTCTTGTGGGGGGGTTCCCGGTAGTTCCCCAGCCCCCACTACCAACCACCACTCAGGGGGAGGCCAGTGATCACCGGGAACACTAATAAGTACGATACCTTGTGGGATATAACCCATCAGAGATCTCCGCCAGCATTCCACAAATAGAGCTGTAAGGTTCCCATTAATCTATAGCTGTTGCATAAGTCTATTCAGGAGCAGCTTCCTCCTCAGGCTGATCGCCTCCCGCCGGAGCCTCCCTTGCCGTGTCCGGGTGCCGCGGTGAGGGGGCAGAGGTCAGCCGCCATGCCCTGAGCGTCTTCCTCAGCAGGGTCGGCGAGTCAAACGACTGTCTCCTCCCATCAAATCTGAAATTTAGGGACACAGGGGAGCCCCAGGCATATGGGATCTCCCTGTCCCTCAGCACTCTGCAGCTGGATGCAAAATCCCGGCACCTCGCCAGCGTCCCCGGGGACAAGTCTTGGTAGATGGAGATGTGCTCATATGGGCTGGGGAGCGGTGGGCCCCGTCTCATCCGTTTGAACAGCGCGTCGGTGATCCCCGGATGTCTCATATGCACCAGTATGTCTCTGGGGACCGAGGGGGGGAGGCTCCTAGGCTTGGGAATGCGGAAAGCTTTATCCATAGCGAGCTCCGCTGAAGGCAGGTCAGGGAAAACCGCCGATAGGAAGGTGGCCGCCGCCATCCTCGCATCCGATGCATTATTGTTCTCCTCCGCCATCCCGCGAATTTTGAAATTATTACGTCGGAGCCGGTCCTCAATGTGGTTTAGGGCTCCCGCAAATGAGCCCATCTCTCGGTCTAAATCCGTATAGTTGTCGGCCAGAGCGTTATGGGCTTTAGTGACTTCTGTAACCTTGCCCTCCAGCTGTGAGGTCTGAGCTGCGAGGGCCCCCAGGTCTTCCCTCATAGTACCGATCAGTGCCGCCATGTCCGCCATGAGGGAGGTTCGAAAGGCTGCAAGACAGTCCTGGAGGACTGTTTGGGTGACCGGAGACTCACCATTCGGGCCCGGGTCTCTTCTTTCTGTGGAGCGCTGGGAGCGCAGATCATGAGGAGGTCGCTCCTGTGAAGCTCGACCCGGCGCCATTTTGGTTGGGGAGTCGCCTTGCCGCTCAGGACCGAAATATTCAGTAAGTCTGTGCTCGGTCCGGCGCCTTGCTTGTGCCGGTTTGGGCATCTCAGCTCCGTCTCAGAGGTGTGTAGAGGCGGGAGGCTGTAGCTGAAGCTGGGGCTAGTCGTTAGGGTGCCGTTTTTTGTGGAAGGTCGGCGGAGCTCACCTAAACTGCGACCGGCGCCATAAGCAGCAGGACACGCCCCCGATTTGTTTTATTCTTATTAATGGATGAGCTATAGCAATCCTGCCTGATGACAGTAGTAGTCTCCGGTCTTTCTAGCTGGCATTATTACATGTACTCACGCGATGCCCTGGTGCATTATCTGCCAGCTTTTGGAACTACAACTCCCAGGATGCTCAGAGAGTGAGAGTGGCTGTTGTCGTTTATTAACCCCTGGTTGTTGGCGATCTTCGCCGTGGTGCATTCGGTCACTAGTTTTTAGCATTGACCTTTGCGGCCATCCCAGATTGTGCAGCACGGAGCTGAGGCAGGTGCTGGGGTTAATGAGTCCTCACCCCAGTTATAGTCACCTCCATGCTCCATTACCGCCCACACGGGCAGGTGAAGTGGCGGTGTAACTGTATCCGTCGCGCCCCTCCCCCCACGTCTCGGGTCACAAGATGTTGCTGGAAGGTCGGAGCTGTTCACCTGCAGAACAATGCGATCCTAGAGCCACCGCCATAAAGGAAACCTATAGGAGCAGGTGCGCGGGATTTTTATTTTAACAGTTTCATGACTTCTTCCAAACACAAAGAATAAAAATAGTTTATCCTGCACTCCAGACCGGTCAGGTTTTCATGCTGCAGAAATTATAACCCTGATTCATGACAATTTGGGGGGATTTGGCAAAAAGATAAAGATTTGATTTATTGGGAATACAAAAACTTAAATGTAAAAAAAATACATCCGACATCGTCCTTGTGCACCAAATCTCAGGCAAAAAAAAATTAAAAGATAAATAAAATAAACACTTCCTGTAGCCACCACCAGGGGAGCTCTGTTATGGTTTTTGAGTTCAATGAGAATCTGTCTTCTGAGAGCTCCCTCTAGTGGTGGCCACAGTAAACCTCAGGTCATAGGTTGATTTTTCAACTCTTCCTTACCCAAAAAAAAAAGATAGTTAACAAATGTTATCTTCCATCACCCTAATTTATCTGACTCTTTACCATATACTTGACCAGTTCTCCGTACTTCCACCATTGATAGGAGCGGTTCTTGCGGTGGGTTCCTTATCCTAACATTTTGCTCTGCACCCAAAAGTTTCAAAGCGAGAAGTTTTCTCCTGGAAACAGCGCCACATCTGTTCATGCTTGGTATTGCAGCTCTAACAAAGTGAATAAGAATGAGCTGCAATACCAAATAAATCCTGTGTCCAGGGGTGGCGCTGTTTGTGGAAGAAAGCTACCATGGGTGGACAAACAATTAGAGAGGGAAGCTTGTAGACCAGGGCAGAGAAGTAATTTCTTGCACAAAGTCTGTAATAATAGAAGCATTTTGCTCTATCTGCCCCCATGTAGATGTAACCTAGGAATGGCGATGAGCTGCTGCTTTGGGATTGTGTTTTGGAAAAAGAAAAATCAGCCATGTTTTGCTAAAAGATAGTGGGGGCGTGTATTATTGGCTTCGGAATCATTTTGCAATTGGTTTTCATTAAAAATAAATTGTTAAAACTTGCCCCGTTTGCCTTTTACAGTCGCCGTTCCACTGGCTGTAGAATGAGTTAACTGAGAAACCATCAGTGAGCTCCTCTCAGCTGATCCATAGCTACATGAAAGTTTAGCCTTATGGTGTTAAATCGAGGAAGGGAGAGTTACTATAACTATTCATTACAAGGAGCTCACTGATGGAAGTTCAGTTAGCTCATTCCGCAGTCTGTAATGGGTGGCCGTATATACACACTCCTGGCCCCTGGCTCTCTATACAAGGTATGGAGCACAGGATAGGACTCTTTAGGTCTGCAGGTTTTGTTCCACCTCCTCTGTCTTCAGGATGTGTTTCATTGTCTTGGATTTTGTTGGTAACTGAATGACTCCTGGTAATTATACTGTAACGTAATAGGGCTGTGTATAATAGGGCACATGTGCCTCTGGCATTATGAATGGTAAATGACAGAGCGGGAGGCGTAAAGTCTGGAGTTTATAGAAACTCCCCAACGTCTCGTCAGGATCACTGTCCTTCTCATCCTGGGGTTATACCTAGATTCTAAGACATCCTTATTATATAGGATATGAGGGAGACTCCCTGGGACCCATCCTGCACCCCAGAATCTAAACCAGTGCCCCCATAGGCAATGAGTGGAAGGAAGCGTCCTTGATTGACCTCACGATTGTTGGGGTCCCAGTGATCAAACTGTCAGGGGTCAGTAAATCACAATCCCAGTACTTAATTGGGTTTTAGTAATTCCATTTACGCCCTGTAGACAACACCCCATTACACCCCATAGACCAGAGAGGCGTCTGTATAGATCTGCTTTGTAGCTGTAGACAAAGAATGGAAGCGGTTTTCATTTGAATGCAAAAAAAATAAAATTTGCAAAAGTCTACACCCCCCCCCCCCCCAGTCTAAGTTCAAACATTAATATTTCAAGGTCGAATACGGACCAAGATGTATGGAGCGGCCCATGGGTGTATATGAGGCTGCAGAGTTCAGGGCTGGAGCCTCACCACCGGCCGTACGTGTTCTCAGCTTGTGATTGTGGCTCTAATGTAAACCTGGCGGCAGATGTTCACTTTTTGCACTTTCTTCCGCTGCTCCCACGTGTTCTTTTTACCTAAATCCGTCATACACATCCAGAGATGAGGGCATCTTGATTCAGTGCTAAAGTGTTAGTTTCACAGGAACTGTGAGGAAGCGCTGTTCAGAGGATATGTGAGGAGCACGTTCATGGATCCTCGGGTGGGGGGGGCGATGTGTTAGCAGCATTTTTGAGGTGTGGTGCACAGGATCCTTGAGGAGGCAGGATCCTCGGGGTGTGGTTCACAGGATCCTTGAGGAGGCAGGATCCTCAAGGTGTGGTTCACAGATCCTTGAGGAGGCAGGATCCTCGGGGTGGTTCACAGGATCCTTGAGAGGCAGGATCCTCAAGGTGTGGTTCACAGGATCCTTGAGGAGGCGTGATTCTTGGGTGTGGTTCACAGGATCCTCAAGGGTGTGGTTCACAGGATCCTTGAGGAGGCAGATCCTCAAGGGTGTGGTTCACAGGATCCTTAGGAGGCGTGATTCTTGGGTGTGGTTCACAGGATCCTTGAGAGGCAGGATCCTCGGGTGTGGTTACAGGATCCCTGCGGAGGCGTGATTCTCAGGGTAAGGTTCACCAATCTTGAGGTGGGTTCACAGGATCCTTGAGGAGGCAGGATCCTTGGGGGTGTGGTTCTCAGGGTAAGTTTACCAGATCCTTGAGGTGTGATTCTCAGGATCCTTGAGGTGTGGTTCACAGGATTTTTGGTGGTGTTTCTTAAGGCCCCGTTACACGGTACGAGATTGTGAACGATATCGCTGAAACGTCATGGGTTTGGAGTCGTTCCAGCGACATCATTAGAACGTCATTGCGTGTGGCATCGAGATACGACTCGATAAATCGTTGGATCGCTGATCGCAGATTTGAGAACAGTTCTCAAATCAAACGATCCATGATCAGCCAATCTGCTGCATCGTTGTGTGTGACACCGCAATAACGAGGCCGTTAACAACTTCGCCCATTGACATTAGTGAACAAGTATCGTTCGCTGGGTTGTGCGAACGATAGCTGCTCGCTGGATCGTTGGTGCGTCGTCCACGATACTAGACGTGGACATCTCACCAATGATCTCTAAACGATGTGCTAACGACCGCGAGCCACAAGATCATTGGTGAGATCTAAACAATATTGAAGCGTTAACTGCCCTTCAGTACCGCACTACGTAATTACATTTGAGACACATCCTTTGTAAAGTCTATTACAAGTAGCAAAAACTAACATAAAAGCCCTATCTCTACAGCTGTATACGGATACAACACTAAATAACGCACTGCACTGGGATCAATAGAGCTTAACCTGAGCACTTCTGACCTGAGGCCTGGTCCTGTGTAAGACCATGTTCACATATCAATATCTGTAAGCCCAAAAACAGGAAAGGACTAAACAAAGGAAAAGTAAATATTTGGGATTGATTATATACCCAGCCACCTATACATGGCATTCCTGATGTGGTTGGGTCATGGCCATCCATGGTCTCACGTATCCTCATCAGTGCTGGTAACAGTGATTGTACCATGGAAATCCTAGAATCCAGCGAGTGACGGTGGACGGACGACCCTCCCCCAGGTTCATTAGCAGCTCGAGGAGGCAAATTTGGGTGTCTGTTAAATCGAATATTGTGGGTTTTATTTTGCATGTCGCTCAGTCATATTTTCCATGTTGATTTGCTTGTGTAACATCTGCCATATTCAGATTGTGCTCACATTTTCATATGTGCTAATGCATCATTGGGAGATATAGTGGTGGGGGTCTGGGTGAGGAGAACAAAGGGGTCTGGGTTCATCTAAGGTCAGTGGTGACAATCTCCGTACAGCCCTGCAAATGTAAAGGTCCTGGCCTACACTGCTGTGGGGGATCCACAACATCCAATC